>LPNX010068143.1:251452-435144 GCA_001517045.1 Pseudotsuga menziesii | reverse complement strand
GGTTTACACCTCTGCAAGGCATAGGAAATTTTCCGTTTGCTTGAATGTGGGCTAAGTCAGTTTTTTTAAGCCCTCGATCGAGGTATGAACCTCGACCGAGGTATTTAAATATCTCGGTCGAGGTATTAACAGGACCTAGACTGAGGGTTTGTAAATCCCTCGACCGAGGGTTTAACAAACCCTTGGTCGAGGTCCTGTTAATACCTCGACCGAGATATTAGCTCGGTCGAGGTCCTAGTCATGCAATTTTCTATTTAAAGACAAACGCGTAGGTGGTCAATACAATTTTTGAGAGTTGATGTCTGAAATGAAAAGAAGGGTCATTTATGTTTATTTGTAGAAATGGGTCTTGGAGTCTTAGGAGTCATAGATATGATTGATCAAATCTATGACTCCTATGACTCCTCGACCCATATCTACAGATCTACACATAAAATTTAGAGGAAGCAAAAGTAGTAATGTTTTTACATGTTTCTTCTTCAAGGTATGGGTGAATCCGCGGACCTGGGTAACTCCAGTCTCCGAGTCATCACGTTAGTGGCTTTCTATGCATGCCGTAGTTGTTTCACAGGCTCCATGTCAATGTCAATTTCAATGACAGTGATTATTGTTACTTGTCATTGACATTGACATTGACATGGAGCCTGCGAAACAGCTACGGCATGCATAGAAAGCCACTAACGCGACAGCTCGGAGACTGGAGATACATAAAGCTCAATTATAATGAATATATTTTGTATTCTTTGGTAATTTAGTGATGTGTCCCTACTTGTAACCAAATCCATATATTTTTAGGAATAAATGTGCCACATACAATCAATGAGGGTGCATTTCCTCTTGGTTCTTTATTTTCTTGGGGTTATAGGCACTCTTGCATTAGTAGCCTCCATTTTCTTGGATTTTGTGCACTTAAGTTAGCTTGTATGGATGTTAATTTTGACATCTTTAGCTTAAGAGAAAGATAACTCATTATGTTGTCATTAATGCAACACCAATTTGGCGTAACATTATATAAACCATGAATTTTTAATTGCTTCGAATTTGAAATTTAAATAGTAATATTTCGAAATTGAAATGATCTTAAACCCTCCAAACATGATGGAAGTAATATATCCTTCCTAGTATTGTGTCACATATTAGTTGATCTCTAAATAAAATAATAGAAAAATAAAAATAAAAATGTCAAATATTACAAGTTAATTAATATAGTAGGGTTACATATGAAAATGGATTGCCACTCATTATTAAGTAGTTAATATTGTATTGTTATATTATTTTTATATAAAGGATTCCATTATGATTTATCAATAATGAATTTTTTAAAGTTATATTAATCTTTAAATAAAATAAAATAAAAATGTTAAATATTACAATATTATTTTTATATAAAGAAATGCATTGTGATTTATCAATAATTAATTTTTTAAAGTTACATTAGCACAACTACATAATGTTATCTAGTAATTCAAATATATTAAGACTAAATACTTATATTAATCACTTTGATATATTTGCAAAGCGAAGACTAGAAAGCATGATTTCAGTTGTAAATCAATGTTAATAGTAATTGTGGGGTATAGTAACTTATTAAAATGATTAAAGTTTCTATTATATTTAAAATTGAATATTTTGAAATTACCAAAATCCATTTATTTATATTTATTTAAATTTACAAAATTTTATATTATTTTAAAATAATTATTTTTTACATTTACATTAATCATTCATGAAGCTTTCGTTTTTTTCTCTAATTTATTTTTAAAAAAAAATTGATAGATTCATTTTACAAAATAACTTCTTTTAAAATTGAGCGTTTCATATATATTTTTAGGAATCTAGACAAGATTCCTTGAAGTGGTCATTAAACTTCCAAATTAATTTGTATATTCACAATAATTTTTATAGGTAAAGTCTAAAAGATGAAGAAGAGGCTTTACAAAATCTCAAGCAATGGGTAGGCTATGCTAATGGAAGATATAGTAGAAACGTTTTTTGAAATGGAGAATGTTCCTTAAAACTAAGGTTTTAAATAATTTTTTTGAATCAAGTATTTCATTTTTATTTAAAAGTCAAGAATTATAAGAAATTTATGAAAAGTAGTGATTGAATGATCAAATTTGAAAGGAAATTAAAAGCATTTTCATGTAAATAGTTAAAGAAAAATCAAGAAAGATATGATCCCTAGACCATAATAAGAGTTTTTGCATATTATTTTTATGGCTTTCAAAGGGAAATTCAATCAATGACAATGATAAGTCATAATTGATAAAAAAAATATGGACAGTTGCTCATGAGGGGTTGAAGTTAACATTGATGGTGCCTTAAAGGAAATTATTAACTTGTAAGACTATGAGGAATAATAAGAAATCACCAAGGCCAGTTTATGCCATTATAATACTACCAAGGCCACTTTTATGCCATTGTATGGTTATCACCTCATAAAAATTGAATCCTCCACCTCAAAATTTCCTTCCTTGTGATGATTTTCTTCTCATTTCATCAAGTTTTGTGTTATGGACAAGTTGTCTCTCAATATTTGGAGAGAAGTTGGTCCATACCTCGACCGAGTTAATACCTCGGTCGAGGTATTTATTAACCCTCAGTCGAGGGCTTGTTAGAACCTCGGTCGAGAAATTAATACCTTGATTGAGGGTTTAACAAGCCCTCGACCGAGGTGCATTTTTTTGCATTTGCCGAAATCCGCTTGCCAAAAAGTGTTACCCAAATCCATGGATTCACCCTATGGTTATACATTATTGTGTATGTGTCATTACTTGATTATATGCTTCGTTCATTTCTACATAGTCTTGTTATTTATATGGTTCTAACTTAACTTTGTTTTTGGAACTAAAGTGGGTGGAGTGGCGGGACTAGTTCTCCCACGATGGTCTGAGAGGTAAAGTGTCTAATCGTCTAGCCGCTTACTTAGTTCTATTGAACTAAGGAACCTCTTGACTTGTTTTATGTGCAAGTGTACATAGCGACGATAAACTGGTTACGTAAAACTGAAGCTTGTTCATTAAGGAACCTACTGTTTATTATCAGGTATTTTTTGATCAATTATTCTTATCCCATCCTATTTGTATTTCATGTTTATTTTATTATAAGCATTAACATATCTTTTATTTTTATTGGCAAGTTATAATATTGGTTAAATATCAAACCTTCATTTTATACATAACAAATACTACCATGGCATATTTCATATTCCATGGTTCTAAAATTAATGCTTAGGAAAATGAGAAAGCAATGGTTTAAAGCTTAACCTCTGGTTATACGATACATACGATACTTGTTCATTGGGGATTGACTTTTGGTTAGCATAGATATTACATGGACTAAACATTATACTATACCTTGTATTAAGCATTCGGGCGGTGAGTTATAACATATGGTTTGACATTATGCGATGGGTTTTAAGACCTTGCATGGAATGGAGACCAATGTTAATGAAACAATTGTAAACTATGGAGATGTGGGTTTTGGGTTGATAATGGACACCAGGATGGAACCATTAATGTGTCTCGGGGTTTGGGGAATCCCAATATTATGGATTGGCTCCACAAATGAGTTGGTCATTTTGCTTGGCTCATTTATGGTTTGGTCTTGGCTCTGTGTAGTGGAACGAGACGACTCCCTGGTTAACGAAGGTATGTTTCATTGGTTTCATGACAGTGTTTGATGTTTGTTTCGTGGGTCATTCAGTTTCATACTTATCGTCCCTTGTGGTTTTGGTGGTTGCAGGTGACAGGGTTGGCAAGGAGTGGGATGGCTCAGAGCTTCATTGTCAGTTCAAGGATGATTCCATAAGGTGCACGGTAAGCCTTTTAGACAAGCCTGTGCTTGTCACCTATCATCCTTATAGGCAGGAATGGGTTATATCACGTTGTTGGTTGGGGTTTTACTATGGTATTTTTATTCTCCTTCAGGCTATTGTTTACAAGGTTTGGGTTTGTAAAATAATGGTGTTGTTAGTAGCGAATGGGGAACCTTGGGACTATTAACAGACTATGTGTTTTATTTATGTAAATCATGTTTTGATTTGTGGCTTTAAGGCTGGGCAACACCATTGCTTGCAATGGTGCCATAGCCCTGGGCACAACTATGTAAACTTCTATTGAAGACTTTAATGGTTACTGTGTAAATAAATCTATCCTATGATTTTGATATTGCGTTGTTATTTTTAAAGCTTGGATTTATGTGGCATTATTTTTCATGGATGGTCTTGGTATAAATGCTTATATTTATTTCTTAGCTGTAGTACTTGACAGCATATGGGTTGAGTCCAAGCTTACAGCGTGGTTTCAAATTGAGGGTCTTAAACCCTTTCTTTAGCGAATTTCTTTTATTAAGGTATCCTGCATACACTCTGTGTCTAGTGTGGCCTTGATAAAATATCGAACGACTGTACAGGATTTGAATCATGGTCGTTGCTTGTATAAAACTTGGGACGGTTAAAAAGATTTGGTGGAGAATTATAAATTAGTTTTGTGTATTAATATTATGGTTTTATTAGAGCCTGTGATTTGGGTTTGGATTCCCATTGGGGTCGATACTGCGACCTCTATTGTAACCTGCAAAGTTCTTTATTTAGTTAATGTAAAGATACATTGGTTAATTGTTATGTGATGATTATGAGCCATATCAAGTGGGACTTTTAATGATTTATGCACATGATTTTGATTCTGTAGATTTATAATATTAGGGTTGTGGATTTCTTTAAAACGAAGGGCATCTTATTTTATGTATGCGACATGATAAAGATTGTCTACAGGATCTATGCCTGCGACCTTACTATAATTGTATGGTTTTATTTGTTTAAATGGAATGATGGCTTGGATATTTAGATGCTTACTACGTGTGTAATTATATCATGGTTTTTACTAATGTTCCTATTTACATTTAATAGATATAGATAACATAGATTTCGATGATACCTTGTTTAACAATGAAACTTATTATTACAGACCTGGAAGGAGGTCTTCGCTAATTACTCTCATGGATTTAGTATAGAATTTTTATAAATTGTTCTTTAGATATAATTATTATTGGGTAGGTTAGATTTCTATCCTATTCCACAACGGTTAATGCATACTTATCAATAGTGTTCTGGTTAGTTTATAAATTGTAAATAGGTAATACAAACATAGGTTTTAAATGAAACCTTGGATCTCAGCTAGTATTTATTTAACATGGCTCTAGTGACAAATGAAATTTGTTAGTAGAGTAAAATAAGCTAAAGAAAAGCTATATAATAGACTTGAAATAAAACATAGATTGCAATAAACATAGTTTAAACAGTAAGATACTATAGAAGTAAACTTAATTAAATAAACTCTAGTAAATTAAGCATATGAAATAAATTTCAACCTAGGGTTATAATTTAAAGATGTAAACCCTAGAATATTTAAATAAAGAAACAAATACATGGGGTTAGGAGATATAATATTAACCTTTACCTATTTCAGCCAACATTTTATGCTAGAGGATGAAACAGGGGACTCAGATCTCATACATGTAATTTATTTGAAGCTCCTTTAATGGTTGAACCTACACACTTAAATAACCAGCATTAACAATTCATAGGCAGATCTGATCTCTATATTAGATGACTGAATCACTTGGGAACTACCATGTTCCACCCAAACATGACCCGAAACCATTCCTGGTTTCAATACGGATCCCCTTGAGCTAGATTCCAACATGCAAGTAGCTTAGAGCTCCTAAGGTAGGGTTTCCTAACTGGTATATCAATTTTGTACTAGTTCTCTTTTTCCTTGCAGAAAATTGTCCTCCAAGAATTCACTTGAGAATAAAATAGGAAGAATAATGACTCCCAGAAGATAAATCAGAACCCCAAGCCTTTCCTTGGCTTGATACTTTATAGACAGACTTTTCAGTCAAAGGGACAGTTAAATCAAGAAACCTTGATTTCTTGATTTAACCATTTTTTACTTAATTTGGTTAATTTTTAATACTTTAACTTAGGAACTTTCAACTAGTTCCTAATTAGACTTTTGTAGGTATTTGTACTATTTATTATCTTTTAATAATAAATAATAATGGATGGATCTTTCCTTTCTTTCTTTCATCATTAATATTATTACTATATTTATTATTTATGCATACCATGTATAAAATACATAATAATATAACATTTGTCTTTGGCTATCATATACCATGATCCCTAGACTTAATGACACTTCTTCATTAAGGTCAAAATAGGTAGATGGTTATGTATACTAGGATAGGAAACTATAAACATCTTTGAATGTTGGATTCCCTTGTATAATGTGGTAGTTCTTCATTACTTAATGAGAATACAAAAATTCAAAATTTCATTTAATCACTTATAAATAAGTCTGATGATATCAATATTTTTCTTGAGTCGGTTTCACTCGAAAGTTATTAAATTATTTTCAGTAACCCCTAGCACTTACCCAAGCCCATACTCAATGCTTGAACAGGGAGTTACAAAATTAGTGCTCTTTCGGAGCTCTTTGCTCAACACTAATTCTAGGATGTACTTGTACGATACACCGAGGGATATAATGGCCAAGGATCCAATGTTCCAGATCTTATGCTCAACATCAACATGGAAGGCTCCAGGGATTATGCCCAACACTTCCAATTATATTTTCATGTGTTCCATAGCTTCTCGCTCAACACAAATGTAAGTACTCATGTGCTCCAAAGCTCCTCACTCATCACAAACATTAATTACCCATGTGTTCCATAGTTCCTCGCTGAACAAAAAAAATTAATTACCCATGTGCTTCAGATCGCCTCGCTCAACACAAAACATCTCAACAATAATGCGATTTAGGGTCCACGCCCAACATAAGAAAGCATATATATATCATCAATAGTTGTCTTACCCCCAATATATAAAACAAATCATCATGTTCATATACAGCGGGGTATTTGACCCAATATATAAAAATAAAACATCAAGATAACATCATAATCAATAGGCTCATTCCTATAAGTGTTAAGTCAAAAATTCGGGATATTACACTAGGATCGATGACTTATTCGATCAAATAGGAGGAGACAATATATTTTCAAAGATCAACCTACAATCTTGGTACTTTTAGGTATAGATTTGCGATGAGGATATTCACAAAACCACCTTTTGTACAGGGTACAGGCACTACAAGTTTGTACTAATGTCATTCGGGTTGACCAATGCACCCGCGATATTTATGTGTATGATGAAAAATATATTCAGTAAATATATAAATAAAATTGTTTTGGTCTTTATAGATGACATCCTACTTTACTCTAAGACCAAAGAGGAACACGAGGAACACCTTCACATAGTACTACGGGTATTACGAGAACCTAGTTGTAAGCCAAGTTCAGTAAATGTGATTTTTACAAACCCCAGATATAGTACTTGGGTCACATTATCTCTGAGATAGGAATAGCTATGGACCCAAAAAAATTTAAAGCCCTAGAATACTGGCCTACCCCTACTAGTGTCACTGACATTAGGTCCTTTTTGGGATTAGCTGGATATTATTGGAAGTTCATTGAGAACTTCTCAAGAATAGCGTGTCCCATGACCATCTTGCATAAGAAGGAAAATAAGCTCTTATGGATGACTAAGTGCGAGGAAAGTTTTCAAAAGCTTAAGCATATTTTGATTACCACACCGATACTATGAATTGCGGATCCCGATGGGGATTTCGTTGTTTGCATGGATGCAAGCAAGGAAGGACTCAGAGGAGTCCTCTTGTAGAATGATTATGTGATCTATTTTGAATCACGAAAGTTAAAAGAACATGAGCAGAATTAACCCACACATGATCTTGACTTAGCTTCCATTCATGCATTGAATATGTGGAGGCACTACCTCATGGGAAGGAAATTCCTTCTGAAGTATTTATTCGAGCAACTAGATATGAATGCTAGGCAAGTCAGATGATTGGCTTTCCTTAGCGAGTACCATTTCAAACTAAAGAATATTAAGGGAAAAGAGAACAAGATTGTTTATGCTTTGAGTCAACGACCTCATATGATATATGAGGTGAAATTACGTCAAACTGATTTGTATTTGCATGAAAGAATTAGAACGGCCAACAAAGTTGACCCTTTCTATGTAGAAATCCTCAAGAAATTCCAAGAGGACAGGTTGTTTCAACAACAAAAAGAGTACAAGGTAGACGAATCAGGACTGCTATGGTCCAAATAAAGATTGTATGTTCCAAAAAGAGGGGACATTCAGTCCAGCATCCTCACAGAATTTCATTGGACACCCTACTTGGGGCATCCAGGATATCAAAAGATGATATCCACCATTAAGAGACACTTTTTCTGACCTAAGTTAAAGGCTGGCATTGTGTTTATTATCACGAAATGTCAAGAATGTCAGCTGGTCAAACCTAAGCATCAGCATCCTTTAGGATTTCTGCATCCATTACTCATTTCGAAATGGAAGTGGGAGGTCATTAGTATGGATTTTGTCACAGGTCTACCGAAAAGTAAGAAACAAAATGATTCTATCTTTGTAGTAGTTGACAAATTGTCAAAAGCAACACACTTCATTCCAATGAAATCAACCTACAAGGAAGTACACATTGTTGATATCTTCTTGAAGGACATATTTAGTTTGCATGGGATACCCAATGCAATCATCTTGGATCGAGATACAAAGTTTACCAGAAATTTTTGGAGATCTTTATCCTCTCGATTAGAGATGCAGTTGAACTTTAGTACTACTTATCACCCATAGACAGACTGGCAAACAGAAATGGTAAACCATATTGTTGAAGACTTGTTTAGGATGTATGTCATGAATAACCCCTTCAAATGGTAAGACTACTTGCATCTTGCATATTTTGCGTATAACAATGATTTCTAGACTTCTTCCAAGGTGATTCCCTTTGAGGTGCTCTGTGGACAGAAGTGTTAAACATTAGTTACTTGGGATAGCCCGGTGGATCGGCTCATGTTAGGGCCTGATTTATTAAAGGAATTGGAACAGTTGGTTACCAAGGTCTAGGTGAACCTTAAAGAAGCTCAAGACCGCTACAAAAGTTAAGTAGATAAGAAAATAAAAGATAAATATTATCAAATAGGTGACCATTCCTACTTGAAAGTAAAAGAAAAATAGAGCTCATTGAGCTTGGGAAGGTGCGGTAAGTTAGCACCTAGGTTTTGTGGACCTTTGGAAATATTGGCCAAGAGAGGGTTAGCGGCATATGAACTAGCGTTACCTACACACATAAGAGTCCATAATATTTTCCATGCATCATTATTAAATAAATATTTTTATGATACTAAACATGTGGTTGATTGGTCCTTATTACAAGTAGAATCTGAAGGGGAGTTTTCCCTTCAGCCTCCTCATATACTGGACAAGAGAGAGGTGTCGCTCAAGAAGTGCACCGTAGTCCAGTTGAAAGTGAAATGGAAGCACTTCGAAACCGATGAGGCTACTTTGGATAATAAATCCACCATGAGAAAGGATTACCTTGGCTTGTTTCATGATTTCATTTTGAATCCCTAGAACAACAGGGATGGTGTTTTTCTAAGAGGGGAGGGATGTAATATCCCAAATTTTTGACTGAACACTTATGGGAATCAACCCCATTGATTATGATGCTACCTTGATGTTTTATTTTGATATACTAGGTCGAAGAGCACATTGCATATGAACTTGATTTTTTATTTGATATACTGGGCATAAGCCAATTGCATATGATATATATATGCTTTCTTATGTTTGGCATGGACCCTGAAGCACATGATTGATGAGATGTTTTGTGTCGAGTGAGGAGCTCTGGAGCACATGGGTAAACCGATGTTTTGTGTTGAGCAAGAAGCTCTGGAGCTGATGAGTGCTTATATTTGTGTTGAGCAAGAAGCTTTGGAGCACATGTGTCTTGAGACATTTTTGTTGAGCATGAAGCTATGTAACACATGAAAAGATAATTTGGAAGTGCTGGGCATAAGCCCTGGAGCTTTCCATGTTGATGCTGAGCAAAAGCTCTCGAACTTTGGATCCTTGCCCATTGTATCCCTAGGTGTATCGTACAAGTACATCATAGTATTAGTGCTAAGCGAGGAGCTCTGGAATCACACTATGTCTGTAAATCCCCATTTTTAGCATTAAGTATGGGCTCTGGTAAGCACTAGGAGTTACTAAAAATAGTTAATTAAATCAAGTGAAAATAACTCGAGAAAAATATTGATCTCATCTAACTTATTTATAAGTGATTCATTTAAATTTTGAATTTCTGAATTCTCATAAAGTATTGAAGAACTACCATGTTATATGAGGGAATCCAACATGTAAGGATGTTTAGAGTTTCCTATACTAGTATACCTAAACATCTACCTAATGACCTTAATGAAGAAAGTGTCGTAAGTCTAGGGATCATAATATGTAATACCCTAAGACAAATGTTACCAAATAATATATTATAGTATATATCTTATACACAATATGTATAAAGAGTACCCCTAGTAATAATATTAATAATGTAAGAAAGAAGGAAAAGTTACATCTATTACTATTATTATTACTAAGATAAAGATTAAATATTATAATACCTATAAAAGTCCAATTAGGGACTAGTTGAAAGTTCCTAAGTTAAAATATTAAAAGTATTAAATTAAATAAAAAGGGTTAAATCAAGAAATGAAGTGATTGCTTATTTAGTTACCCCTTTGACTGAAAAGTTTGTCTATAAAGTCCCAAGCCAAAGAGAGGCTTGGGGATCTCATCTATCTTTTTGGAGTCATTATTCTTCCTGATTATTCTCAAGAGAGTTCTCGGAGAACATTTCCCTAAAAGAAAAAGGAAGAACTAATCTAGACTTGATATACTAGTTAGGGAAGCCTCACCATAGGAGCTCTAAGCTACTTGCATGTTGGAACCATCTCAGCAGGAATCCAGATTAAAACCAGGAATGATTCTGGGTCATGGTTGGATGGAACGTGGTAGTTCCCAAGTGATTCGGTCGTCTATACAGAGGTCAAATCTGTCTATGAATTGTTAATGTTGGGTAATTGAGTGTGCACGTTTCAGCCATTAGAGGAGCTTCACTTTTCAAGTATGAGGTTTTGGACTACCTATTTTATTTCCTCGAATAAGTGATGGCTAGAGTATGCAATTGTTTATATTATATGTTCTAACCCTATGTGCTTTTTTTCCCTTTCAAATTCTTCTAGGGTTTACATTTTAAATTATAAACCCTAGGCTGTAATTTATTTCGTGTGCTAGAATTATCAAAGGTTTTGTTCTTTCTATTTTACCTCTATAATTTAATTCCTATCCAAATATTTATCAAGGGTTTTGTTCTTTCCATATTACTTTCGTATTATCTTCTACAACTTAAACTTTGTTCTTTTAAAACTTAGGTTTTATTTCTAAACTGAGTGCCTATGTATTTTATTTGTTAGTAAATAAATATCACAAATCAATTAACAGTCCAAGTATCAAGACCATATTTATGGTCCATGATTTATAACATTAATACTAGCTACACCTACAAAACTTTAGGCAATAATGTTATTATCAACATTATAAAACCATTGCATACAAAAACAAATAAACCATCTAATATTATAAATAACATTATGTGAAACGCATACCTTAAAATGCAAATCCCAAAGTATTAAAATCAACCGTAATTAAATACACAATAATCATTAGAAAAACTAAGATAATTGTACAGATGTCACATGATCGAATCTTGTGGGAACTTAAGTCCAAATTGCATCCATAACTACCAACCTTTACCACTATACCCGACCCAGGATCGAATCCTACAGGGTCCTTTCCTTTACAAAACCACAACGACATTTTCCCGTAGGATTCGATATCCTTTTTCTACCTCCTATCAACAAATTGCAATAATCAAAGGCCACGCTACATATAGAGTATATACGCAGGATGAAACAATAATAATCAATTCTTTATAGAGAGTTTGTAAGATCCATTATAATTTATACACGATGTAATCTACGGCTTCGGCCTCATACACAACCCAACAGTCAACTAAAAGAAATTATCAATTCTTTAAAACCCTGTCAGGAAAATAGCCAACAACAATGTTTGCTGACGAAGGGTTTTACACCCACAGTCAACCTTAAATTTCATTTATGCATCATAATTATAAACAGTAAGTCTGCACCCATTTACGCTATCGCAGCTACAATGGTGAGTGCCAAATCCATTCACAGCATGGCCCCAATCCATAACATTGTCACCCATTGTCATCCTTACAAACAAAGTAAATAACGAAGGTGAATTCATACAGTCCACAAGATTAACAACCATAGAAATCAAATGCACCATATATTCATAAACCTAGTCGTTATGTTTCATTAAAGAGTTTATAGAGTCGTTTTCTTATGTCCTTACACCATTGCAAGGAATGGTGCTTCCCATGCCCAATATCATAACCAAAACATTAATTACAAAATACCCAGATCCTATAGAGAAGCTATTGAGTCCTTTTTCGCTATATATAGTACCCATTAATAAATCCCTTTACATCTAAATGATTCAGGCCCGAAGGAAAAATGAAAACCCCAACTAATGAAACCCCAATTCCTGTATAATTCGAAACGCAGAGCTCTTTTAAGGTTTAGTGAAACCCCGCCACAAACCCAAATGCATCCACTGGAACCAAACTCAAGCAAACCCAACCAACAAAGAGGGACAACTCAGTCATAAACACAAAGCCAAGAGGTGACAAGTCAATACTTGTTGAGTAGGCTTACCATAAGGATATGGCTTTGCCCATGGCCTTGCACTCAAGCTTCAAACCACACCATTCATCACCACTCCTTTAACCTGCAACCATAGAACGAAATCCACAATGAGAAGTATGATATGTTAAACAAGCTAAAACAAGAAACTGATGCTATGAAACCAAACTATTATGATACCAGTCTGATAAGCCACTAAATTCATTTCTGTTATACTGAAAAGGAGCAGATAGCAAGCAACAATGCTGCGAAATGACCAAGCCAAGCCTTAAGTGTGGTTTCCCCTCTTCCCAAGGTGCATTGATAGCGTCACCCTGGCCACCATTAATGCACATCGGACCCATAATCCTATATTCTATGGACTATATTGCAAACTTTCCACCCAAATCAACATAAGGCTTAAACTATTTCATGCATCGAATACTTTAGCCTTTAAGCCTTAAGACCACGTGCATTGACTACTTAGGCTTTAAGCCTTAAGACCATGGCATATGAAATATGCCATGGAATATTTTTAAAGTCAAAGTTTTTACAAAAGTATTACAAACTTTAAAATAAACATGTAATAAAAATATGTTAGGACATGAACATGTCTTAAAAATTTTACACCACATTAAATAAGTAGCACATAAATAATGAATCTGTGCCACATAGATAATAAGTATTGTAGGACCCCGTCACTATAATAAAGTCATACTAATCACAATTGTAAGCAATATATTATCGATAGGATATATATGCAAAGATGTGCACTAGTAACTCAAACGGTTGGCTCATTCGTTCAGCTTGGTATAAATGGTTTTCCAACACTAAGTGAACCTGCACATAAAAGAAGGAAGTGCATTAGTTCGAACAGAACTAAGTAAGCGTGCTAGGACAAGTAGAAACTATTACCTCTCAGGTAGCTACATGGGAGACTAGTCCCGCCACTCCACCCCTTTATCAATTAACAAGGTTACATCAGAATCATGTATACAAGAGTAAAAAAACATCTGAAAATCAACGAAGTACATAATCAATGTATCTAACATACAAACATTGTGTAACCATAATAATAGGATATTAATCAACCTTACGACATCATAAGTAAACACAATACTAATCTCATCTGAAAGTGAGGAAGCGAGACGTAAGAAAAACTTACGACAAAACAAAAGTATAAATAGAGTACGACACATTCCACAAGTCCAATAATATCCAGCATAGGTAGTTTGGAATAGCCTACTATTTTTTTATTTACAATTTTTGGGGACATTACACTCTAATGCGTATTACGGGTTACAGAAACTTCAAGTTTCATTAACTTAAACTATTACTTCCTCCATTCTGCATTCTGCAAATGCAGATTGCTGGTTGCAGAAACTCCAAATTCTGTTAATTTAAACTTTTACTTCTCGCATTCTGCATTCTGCACATGCGGATTGTGGGTTGTGGGTTACAGAAACTCCAAATTTCATTAACTTAAACTTTTACTTTTTGGATTTTGCATTGTGCAAATGTGGATTGCGGGTTGCGGGTTGCGAAAACTCCAAATTCTGTTAAATTAAACTTTTACTTCCTGCATTCTGCATTCCGTATTCCGCAAATTTGGATTGCGGGTTACGAAAAATCCAATTTCAGTTAACTTAATATTATTTATACTTTTCGCACCATTGATTTCTTGGGGCTTAAGTCCCAACCGTTTATCTAACTCTTTGCATATTCCACAGTGAAACCTTCGCAACTATTAACAGTTGTAGATCTACCATGTGGATGCAATCTTGACCGTTGATCTAGTATTTTTGTGGATCGACGTCTAAGCTTGCAGATTGTGGAAAGCAAGTTGCCTTACAACTTTTCGGAACTAAACTTCCACAATTATGTGTTATGTAACTTCTGCGAACCATTGATCTAGTTGTAGATTATATCTGGACTCTTGATCTTCTAATTTTGTGGATCAATGTTTAACCTTGCAGATTCAAGGGTTTCTGGTTTTTTTGGGGGTTTCAACTTACTGTAAGCTAAACTGATCTGACGATTAACTTGATGCTTAACCCTTCTTTGATTCTATCTTCTTTGTTCATAATTTTAGCAGTCAATCCCTAACTGCGCTAAGTTGATTAGGGATTCACACAACAAATTTTTAAGGTTTCCTCTGTGTAACAAAAAAATAATTGCGACATAGGTATAATACAGATCTACACTATAACAACATTACAGATTTAGTCCACATCCCAATAAGCATAATTAGGTTTAGCGAAAACGATACGAACAAAAATGCCAAGTTAAATGTAGGAATACCTGCTACATTGTAAAAAGAAACAGAGGATTCAATCCATTATATACAAAATCACGAGTTCTAAATTCTTCAAGAATTGGATTCAAAACTATATCCTCATCAACAACAACGAGTTCTACCAACTTATGCTCAGAACGAGTTATTAATCACTACAATAATAACATTGTATAGATCTAATATCGTTCAGAGAAACAACGATATTTGTTCTTCAAAAATGCATAATCCTATTGCTTGGAGATGTAACTGGACATAAACATTTTACATACACATCCTACTGTAACTAGAATTGGTCATAAGAAAAAAAGAGTAGGAACCTCTCACCAATGTTGGGAAAACAAAAGTGGAGAAGTTGTTCCTCCCAACCAACTCCCAAAGCATCCAAATTACTTGATCTAGAACCCCCGAGCCTGTTTGCTGAACCACAAGAGAAAAATATCTTAATGTGCCATCTCTTGCATTATACAAATGTTAATCCCTGTCCAATCCTAGCCTCCTGCTACTCATGGACATACTATTAAATAGTATTTTTCCTAGCACTTGATCATTTATGAGCCTCCTTCTCTTTAGCAACTCAACTAGGAGTGTATGCTTGATTTTTGGGGATGATGCCTCATGTATCTTGAGTTCTCTTTCTGTGGTCTCTGCCACTTCTCATTTTCCTCTTGTGTGTCAACGAACACTCTTTCAACAGTTGTTTCCACCTTTTTTTTCCTTCAGCATCTTTTATTAATAAATAATGGTGTATTACAAATGTTTTATTCTTGACTTTCCTGTCAAAGAATAATAAAATAATAATCAAAGTATTTTCTAGTAGAATTAATAATTCTACGGGTATTAAAAGCCCGAGTGTAAGGATCTGAGAGGAGTGAAATGCTCCATCTCTGCACATGATAATGTGTACTTTTGTTCATAACCCATGGGGTTTACACTCTGTTTTACAAAGGGCTTTTACAACCTCTCTGCTTCGAATTGGGTTTAAGTACATTAGGGTTTATTCTAATGTGTGCGTGGGTATTGTGGGTGCCATCGCGGATTGTCTTACCACCACTTCACTTACTCTATATTTGAAGCTTATTTATGGTTTTTAAAACAAAAGTGGAATCCATCATAGATGGTATTACAACCACACCCTGTATATGTACATTGTTTTGATAATTGTTACTGTATATATAAATGAAATGACCCTTAGGGTCTCTGTTATACATTATTCTGTGGTTATCCTTTTGAGTTATTTACTCGTTGCCATCCTTCGATGGTCTTATGACAATGATTATGTTTTGATAATAATACCTCAGTTATGTTTACATAGCATCGATTATATAGTGTATAAATGTTGTGTGCTTATCTTTTCTGTAACGATGGAAGCCATAAAAATGTGCATAGAGCCATAATTATTTAACTTATTGTTTTTTATACGACCCATTAGGTCTTGCGATTTTTATGGAGGAGCTTTAATTATGGAAATATTGGTTTAAAAGATAATATGCATGCGTATAATTTGTTTTGGATATAATATTGATCTACTTACTGTATTACATTAATTCTCGATGACCATCGTAGATGGGCTTACTACTAATCTTTGGAAATGGAAAACATGTTTTGCGATTTGTTTACACTTATAAGTAGATTTACTTTGATTCCTTGAATCTCGTTAATGACTATTAGCATTAGGTCTCTAAAGGATTTGGTTGGATAAGTTATATGCTAGTTATAATTATCCTATAGGTGATTTGGTATAATATCTCTATTGTCTATAAAAATCTCTACTTGGATTAGTAGTTAGCTAGATTATAACTCCTAAACATTTGTATATTTTTTTTGAAAATCATTTGATCCTAGTTTATTTAATTAGTTTTACTTGGTTTAGATGCGGCTATACATTGTTTAATATTTTAACATATTAACTTTAACTACTATAATCGAAAATTAACTATGTCTACAACATGAGAAAGAATAGATATAATTCCTTAATATTTAATCACTTAAAGAAATAATTAGATCTACACCATATAAGTCATTTAGAAATCCCTAACGGTATGGATGTCGTATTTAAGCAACTTTCCCAAATATAATTAACCATTTGTAGATATAAACAAATGATAAACTATTTAGGATTTATACATAAACCAAATCAAATAGAGTGCAATACGATTAAGTAAAACATTTCTACTTAATGATATAGAAGCATATCTATATCTACAATAAAAGAAACTTTCCTCATTGTCAATGGACATACTATTATATAGTATTTTGCGGAGGACTTTGATCTTTTAATAGCCTCATTCTCTTTATTAGCCTCCTTCTCTTTAACACTCAACTAAAAGCTGTGACTGAATTTTTGAGAAAATGGCTCCTCCACCTTGAGTTACCACAATTGTTTTTTAATTTTTAATTTTTATTCTTTCAAAATACATCATATTACACAAATTTAAGTAGGCCTTCAATACTTTTTGGCAACAGGCCTTCAGTACTTTTTAGCAACAAATAATTCTTTTTACAAGAAAAAAAACTATATGGTTTTGAACGTATGGCCTCTAAAATATATATATTTCTTGTAACGGGTTCTCGAACTTAAGGTGGAGATGCTCTAAGAAATATACACGGATATCGAGTGGTAAAGAAAGATTTGATGCAGCTACGCGCTAGACTCAACGTGCAAATTGGCACCAGAATTTAAATCGTAATTACAAATCCTCACCTTTTCAGTGTATTATCTCTAAGAATTACCAGTATAAAAACATTAATTTAATATCTTTATATATTAATTATTAAAACAGGTTTAAAAAATGTTATATAAACATATATTAATTATTAAAATAGATTTAAAAAATGTTATATAAACAAATTAATAATAGGACTCTATGAAAATAACATTAAAAATTTAATAAATCTCAGATCACGAGAGATATATCATTCTAGCCACCTTCATCGAATTTTCGCAGATCTTTCGAGTCACTGCGCGGAGGAGGAGCGTACCAAAAGCGTAACGAAGACTTTGAACAGCATGCACTTTATCCGATCTCCCGAGTTCCGTTATATACGTTTCGAGGGCTAACAATAATCAACATGAAGTAGAACAATAAATATTGTTGGATGTCAAATTAATGACATATGGTGTTGTTTCCCAACATTTATTATTCTGCGGCATGTAAAATATTTTTGACCATTCCTTACACTCGTAAACTCTGAATAAAATTCAAAGTCTCCCCTCACGACAAGTTTTCTCAATTTTTTTTTTTTTATAATTCCAGAATATGACTGGTTGGAGTAGGATTCATAAATGTCAAAGGAACCGACAGAATTCGAACCTGAGAAGCCCACGCCGACAAACGGATCCAAGTTATTTCCGTACATATTATAAACTCCAAGTATCTATAGTGTCAGGTGTGTATACATTCGATTCGTATCATAGACTACGCGTACGAAGAGCTAATTAATAATCAAAGACTTTGAATAGCACCAACTTATTTCCTGTGCATGTGGTCAATTCTCACGTTCTATTCGTCAGATATCCTCTTCAAGGTCCATCGATCCTCGTCGTCGTCGACTATTGACATCTTTTTAACTTATGTACTGGACTTACTTCATAGATTAAAACTATATATATTACAATATATTGTGTACAATATACATGACGGTAGTATCAGCTCTGAGTCGGCCAGGGATGGAATTTGACGGGTAAATGCCCGTCATGGGTCAATTTACCCACCCGTCAAATACAGCTAAGATTTTGCCGAGACCGTCAAAACCTGGCTTAGAATACAGAAAACGTTTCAGATTTTGTTTGTTACCGGCAATTTTGACGGGTGTCCGTCATTTGAAATTGCAACCATGGCTCTCACTGATTGGAGTAGGATTCATAAATGTCAAAGGAACCGACAGAATTCGAACCTGAGAAGCCCACGCCGATAAATTGATCCAAGTTATTTCCGTAGATATTATAAACTCCAAGTATCCATAGTAGGTGTGTATACATTCGATTCGTATCATTGACTACGCGTACGAAGAGCTAATTAATAATCAAAGACTTTGAATAGCACCAACTTATTTCCTGTGCATGTGGTCAATTCTCACGTTCTATTCCTCAGATATCCTCTTCAAGCTCAATCGATCCTCGTCGTCGTCGACTATTGCCATCTTTTTAACTTATGTACTGGACTTACTTCATAGATTAAAACTATATATATTACAATATATTGTGTACAATATACATGACGGTAGTATCAGCGCCTCTTCAAAAATAGTTCACATGGCCATTTTACCAGAAACATATAACACCGATGATGTACTTCCGCGGCAGAGAGAGTTAATGAGTTTTCCAGGTTACAGATTCTATCCCACGGAAGAGGAGCTGGTGGGCTTCTATCTCAAGAAAACAGTGCATGGCCGCCTGCGCCAACTGAACTTCGACAGAATTATACCGACCTTGGACCTGTATCAATATGATCCCTGGGAGTTACCAGGTACCGTACTTGACCCTCCGCTTGTTCCCTGGTTTTGTAGTAAACATGAATTTTCAAAGAATATTTATTGATATATTTCTGTTCTTGAAGGTTTAGCCAATGTAGGGGAGAGGCAATGGTTCTTCTTCGTCCCAAGATATCATACAAAATGCTCTCGGCAGAATAGAATGACAGTGTTGGGTTACTGGAAAGCTACTGGTTCAGACAGAGCAGTTCGCAACGAGCTGCTTCAGTGCATCGGTCACAAGAAAACTCTGGTGTTTTATAAAGGAAAACACTCGCGTGGGCAGAAGACAGACTGGATCATGAATGAGTATAGGCTTCCAGATATGATGTCGTCCGCGGCCAAGGTGATAAATTCTTTTATTCGTTTTTCTTATTCTGTTTTCTTTCTTTTTATTTTACTGTTCTATTTTTTTTTTATTGTGTCGAATTCATTAGCTTACACGTAATAACTGATCCTGGTTCGAGGTAGGGCAAATTCATAAGCTTACACGTAATAACTGAACATTGTGATTTATGGGTAAATTCATTCTATTACCAGTTTATAATTTCTAAATTTATGAGTAAATTTATTCTATTTTCAAATCTATTAAATCGTAATAATATAAGCATGAAAAATTCAAACAAACAAACTTTAAAACACTTAAATATATATATATATTTGACAAATCACCGTGCAGAGTATAGAGGAGGTGTTTTACAGGACTCCATTAAACCTTATTACAAGTAGAATAGGTAGTTATTTTATCGTCGAGTTAGTTGTTCTATTTTATAGAATCTTATTGAATCTTATTAAGTGAATATGGGTATATATTTTAGAATTTTGGGTGAAGTTTTTCAAAATTGGCTTAATGAATGTCCAAGATTAAATTAAAATAAGACAATTGTAATGTTCAAATTGATTTTATAGATATCTTGCAAAATGAATAATTAATTATTTCAAAAAAATAAAAATATATTAATTAACATGTCATAAGTACAATTAATTATAGTGATAAATTAATATTAACACTATTGGTGTTTGATATAACTATTAGCTTAACTCTAGTGATTCTAGAACTATTAGCTTAACTTCAAAGAGTTATATTGGATAATCGTTAGGTTAACTTCAATGATTCAAAGAGTTATAAGTATAGTTGGAAAAATGAAAAGTCAATTTCAACTATTTAATTATTAGATATATCTTAAATACATTGATGATACAATTATTAGCTTAACTTTAACTATGACCTTAAAAACCATAAATTAAGTGATTATTATATTAACTTAACTATTTGATACAAGTAATTGATAAATTCTTTAATTAAAAAAACATTATCAATATGCCAAATATATAGCTGTCTAAAGTATTTTAAACATATTAATCTATGGTTGTTACTAGTTACATCTATCTTACAATTTGAGAAAATGTTGTCACTTTTTAAGTTTTTTAAGGTATAAAAACTTTAAAATAAAAAGATAAAACCGGGGAATGGTTGATAAATCTAAAGTTAAAATGGTGGATTTATACTGATTTAATGATTTCATATAAACCAATGTTTCCCAAATCCAAGATTTATATAATTGAAATAAAGAGCTGTTTTCTTAGGGTGGTTTTGGAGAAGAAATGTACAGTGATTTTGCTGCACAGTAATGTACTGTGGTTTTACTGAATTATTGTACGTTGGCCTGTGCAGAAAAAGATGGATCTTGTGTTATGTCGGATATACAGAAAAGCTGTAACACAGAAGTCGATGGAACAGCTCGTTAAACCTGATGACATTGAAAGAGAAAAGCCCGTTGTAACTGAGATGTCGATTGAACAGGGTTTCGCTGACGAGGATGACAAAGAAGAACCTGTTATTTCAGGTGATGAAGGGAAGTCTGATTCAATCCTCGATACTGTTATCTGCCGTTCAAATCCTCTGACAGAAGCCAACGCCGTTCCATTGCATCATGGGATAGGTGAAAGAAAGGAAGAAGCTAGTATCTTTGACGAGCTAATACCGATCATATGTTGTGAAGAGATTATGGAATTGAAAACTCCTAAAACCTGCTATCCCCAGCAGTTATCAGTCGATTATGTTTTTGACCATCCTATGGGAAGACCTTGCTCGATTCTTTCTACTCCGTAACTATTCCAGATTCCACCGTAACATTATAGCTGCTCAAAAAAGTTATTAGCATTGTATGAAAGTAATTCGAATTTATGTGTTTTATATAATTCAATAATACATTTTGTTGTATGATGTTATTATAAATGAATATATTAAAGTCTTCCTCCATAGAGATTATGTTCGCAACACAAATTACCCGACCTATTTATATAAATACTATGAAATTTAAATAATGTGACCGGATTTATGTTAATGGTAGATTTATCCAATTTTTTTAAATGTAATTATTTTATCATTTAAGATAGATTTATGTAAATTGTAACTTATATTTTGAAATTATTTATATATAGAATTTTAATAATTTAAATAAATTTTTTATATAATATATATATATATAATTTTCATTATATATATTTTACTAACATATAATATTATTTTCATTTTCATATGTATTGAATTGCATATGATGTAAATACTTTTATTTGATCATGGTGTGGAGCCCAAGGCAAATACCTCACTATGGATTTAGTGTCTTATGTATGGGTGATTAAAATCGATGCCTATGGTTTATGTGCTAGCCAAGCATGATATGTTTGAGTCATCATGTAAAATGCAAATTAATAAAAATACCACAACTAGCTATGCACCCCAATGTTAAAGAGATGCGGGCATAAGGAGGGGGAAATAATGAAACCCTTGGGCCAATGGGGGAAAGCCAAATTTCTAAGAGAAACCCCATTAAATGGTCAACTACCATTTTTTGTCTTTTGTGCCGAGTCATTAGAAGTGGTTGGGGAAGTTAATTCCTTGGGATGGGAAAGGTATGGAAGTCAAATTCGAATTTGGGAAGTCATCCACTTTTTGAAAGTGTGTTTTTGACTTGTGGGGCAAGTAAAAGCTTGGGAAGGCATGCCCAAGCCATTATACACCTATGACTTTCATTTTTCACCCATTCTCATTCTCGTTGGCTCTCTCATGTAGCAAGAAGGGGGCTGAGTTCTCCCCTTCACAATTTTGCAGTTTCCAATGCTCTCCATGGTTGGAGAAGTTGTTCTGGTGATGCTTACTGCATATGCAGGAGAGATTCACGTTTTAGTGTTGGGTGGGGGCCGTTTTTGTCTCCCTCATGATTTGGGTCATTTTCTTTTTTTTTCCATGCTCAAAATTTGTTTTCTGTGTTGCTGGGTGAATGGAAAGAAATGGGCCACGATTTTGGGGTTTGAGGTGGTTGTTTTTCCTCTCTGAGTAAGTTGGGAGCTTCCCTCATGTCTTCTGGATGTTCCTCACCTTCTCCAAGCTAGGAAATCTGTTTTGTTGTTGCTGTGTGAATGGTCTGAGGAGATTCATGATCTGTGGGTTTGGGGAAGTCGTTTTTGCTCCCGTGGCGCCATGGACGTTTTCCTGAATTCAGATCTATAGTCTGAGGGTGTGTAGAGGTCGTTTATCCTTCATAGAGACATTGAACATTTTATGGAATAGTATTGTTCACTCAGGGTGTTTTTTGCCCAAATTCCATTTCTATTTTTGGGTTCCTAAGATGTTTGGTCCTTACCCACCACTGGTATTTTATTGTTGGGTGCATGCTTGTGATGGCTTGGCAAAGTAAGTTCAAGGACCCCATCTGTTAGATGGTTGTCTGTGCTTGATTAGTAGGATGGCTTGGTTGGGTAAGTCCAAGGAACCATCTGTTAATTGGATTACTGTGTGTTTGATGTATGGTTTGGCTTGGCTGAGTAAGTCCAATGACCCCTCCATGTTATTGGTTGAGTCCCTTAACAGTCTATGAAACCCAATGATGTGCCGGATTGACTGCGGATGTATGGTTTGGGCTATGTGTGAGCCTGTTATTCCCTAGTGCCTTGTGGAATCATGCCCAGCTCGATGGTGGCAGTGATGTTGAGAGATTGATGAGCGCATTGGCATATTGTTGGGTGGAACGTTGCACCGACATAGCTAGTTGCGGACCAACTTCTTTTCAAGATAAGTATTCTTGTGCTCAATCTCTGCAAACTATTTTTTTATGAATTAATATGAACATGTTGAATGATTGGATTAATTTGTTTTTATTCCGCTTTGTATTTACAAGTCTTATGCATCTACCTATTTTTTTAATTATTCCAATGCATGTTTATGTTTTTATGGTCACAGAGTTAGATTGCCCGTTTTGACAGCAGTAGCAGCCTAGTTGCGTCCTCTCCATCCTCGATATGAGGGGTGGGGATGTGACATCATTAAATATATATATATTTTTTATTAACATATAATATTAGTATGTTACTTTATATATATATCAATCATTTGAGTACATATTTTATTAATCTATAATATTATTATCATTATTTATTATAGATAATATGTTTTTTTTTTTAAATCTGTTTCTTCAATGTATAAACAACATGTATTTTTTGATGTTTTAAAATCTCTATCTTGAATGTGTTAACATGTGTGTATGTTTCCCACATTGATGTAGTTGATTCACTGTTATGAATTTATATCATATAAATTGGAGCCTCACTAATTTAAATCACAACTAGATTTACCAGTATCCCATGCTTACCCAACCTAATTTTGAGTTCTCAATTCTCCTAATAAAAATATAAAAAAAAAAACATACATTTCTTCAAATAAATTTTAGTAATCTTTGTACCATTGTTTGGGAAATGTAAAATACATAAGAAAAGGTCATTCTCCATACACTCCGTACACTAAGTGTCATGCGAGAGCGTGTAGTATTGCTTAATAAAAATGCCAGATTAATAAATTTATTAAAAAAATCCAAAAGGTTATTCAATAAGAACGATGGCATGAATAACAATTTAACAAATGCAGGTATATAATTTTCATCAATTTTACCCCTTTATTCGATTAGTTTTATTCCATTAGTTTTTGGTTGATTTTTATGAGTTCTTAATAAATATTTTAAATATAGTAATTAAATTTTTCCCACATTAATTCTAATCCGCTAATCCATTGTTTTAAATCCAAATTAACTAATATCACATATTTATATACACAAAATACCATTTATATAGCAAAAATATATTTGCCATAGCTTCGTTGTCATGTTATAAATGCCACTACTACTATCACATATTTGTATTGACAAAATACCATTCATAAAGAAAAATATATTTGCCATAGTTTCAATGTCATGCTATAGAGGTTTATCATTCAAGGGTATCATACAAAAGAGTATGGTTAAATGTATTCATGGTATAGTTGTTATTAAATAAACATATATATAGAAAGAGAAATTATTATGAGCTAGTTTTTGTAAAACAATGTTATAAAACATTTTTATAACTATTTGCTAAATTCATTTTTTTATAAGTTGTTATGACTTCAACTCGGAAACATTTCCATAAATGGGAAATTATATAGCATGTAATATTGTAATGGGATCTTATTATTTCCTGTCGGTAGGGAACAACGTAATTGTCTTTCTTTTGAGCAATGCTCATTGACAATCACAAGTTTTTATGATAAAGTTTATAAAATTTTCTTCAGACTTTTTATAACACACTTCTTATTGTGAATTTACCTTTTTCAATTTTTTGTGTCGTTTATTCAATGCATGCTGTGACATATCTACTGACAGGTCCCTGTAATTGCACTTCAATCCATGGTCATTGCAGTGGCATATGTCCCTGCAATTTGCAGTTCAATCCATGGACATTGCAGTTTATCCTGGTACTTGTTGTCCCCTGACAACCTACTCACTGTGACACACCACTTGCTAGACCTGATGCTGCGTTGCACAACACTTGCTGGCATGATAGTTTTTCCTTTTCATTTTGCCATTTGTACCTAGTTAGGTTTTAGATGTACCCATTTGTCTCCATGCATGCAAAGTATATTTCGAAGACACCTTATTTTTATGTCGACAATTGGGATAAATCAAGGAGGTCTGCAAAGATAAACTGGAGCAAAGGTCTAAAAATGGAGAGTGAGGCTTCAATGTAACTCTGAAATATTACCCATGCTTGATTAACCTATGCTATGCAACGTTCCAACGTTCCATAGCTATGGCGTTTAGCAAGTTTAAATCATTTTCATTTACTACATGTAATATTTATTTGTTTGTTTCTACTTTTATATTTATGAATAAAGTGTTCACTCCTCACAGGACACGAACACACTCACCATTTGATTCTCTATATTAAAAGCCTTTAAATCTGCTAATAATTTATGTGTTGTTGTAGCTTGACTATGGTTATGGTTATTTGTATTATTTGGGATTTTGGATTATTTGTTTATTTCTACTTTTATATTGTTCACTCCTCACAGAACACGAACACACTCACCATTTGATTCTCTATATTAAAAGCCTTTAAATCTGCTAATAATTTATGTGTTGTTGTAGCTTGACTATGGTTATTTGTATTATTTGGGATTTTGGATTGAAGATTGTTAGTTTGATGGATTCAATGGATCGCCTAAGGGTAAGGAAAACTCAACGAACATCATACCAAACGTTTCAATATAATTTATAAATCGGATGGTATACCATGCTAACTTAATTCATTTCTTAATTATAATTGTCTGCAACTTATGTCTTCATTCTATGTTCATTTACACTATTGGGCGCATATATATGTACATTCAACCCCAGTTTTAGCAAGATCATCGCATGCATGTTATTCCTTGGAGGAAAAAATGCTTTTGCATCGAGTTCTTCTTTACAAGAAGAAATTATTTAGGATTTCCAACTACATAAAATCAGTGGTCTCACGAAACCTCTTATCCTCTTTATCTCACGGAACAGTTCCCTTACCTCATTGAAGGCAGAGTAAACTGTAGAAAGAAGGGAAGACCAAATTTTAATTATGAGAAAGGAAGATGGAAGCCGCGTGGTTGCTCCATTCCCAGTACTATCTCCCTTCTTTCATTGTTTTCTTTATTCTTTTACATTAGTTGCTTTTATGGTTTTCAAACTTTACTTGAGGATATAGAATTCAATACATCCATGAACATATATTTAATATATGGATTTGAACTTTCACATTCATATTTGGTATTAATTGATAAGATTCAATGCTAAAGATGTGTTTTGGTGGTTGAGGTGAAAGAGATTGATGTTTGTTGGAGACTCAATAATGCAAGGCCAGTGGGAGTCCATGACTTGCATGCTTTAAGCGGTGATTCCAGCTAGTTAAAAGAAAACTATGGTTATTCAATCTTCTCTTAGAATATTCAAGGTCATGCTAAATTGTTGTTCCATCTAGTTTTGATATATATGTGTGCTTTCTTTGTTGCTTTCATTGTATGTTGTATTTTGATCTTAACTACAAATTGATTTGATTTACAAGGATTACAACGTTTTTGTGAGATCCATTTTTTATTCAGCAGAGCAATTCTGGAAACAAGAAGAAAATTATGCATCTGGACTCTGTTGTGGATAATGGTGTTTACTGGAAAGGAGTTGACATCCTGGTTTTTGAGTCAACACATTGGTGGAATCATGCAAAAGGAAAATCGTAAGAGCAATATTTAACTTTTCAACTTTATGTTTGAATTAGGTTTGTTGCATTTGTGCATTTCAGTAAAAGTTAATGTATCCAATGATTCAAAACTTAGTAATATAATAGGGTTGGCTTGTTTTGGGTGTCGCCTACATAACAATGGAGTTTATCATTAGACCTCCTAAAAGGAATGATTTGGAGACTACCCCAAAGTTGTTAGACTGAAATCAACGATGAAGAAAATTGTGTTATTTTTATTCATAATGAAAATGCTATGAATATTGTGGTAAAACAGATGGGACTTGATCATGGATGGCGATAAGGTTTACACAGACATGGATCCAATACAGGATTACACGAATGCGTTGACCACTTGGGAAAACCGGATATCTGCAAACCTCGATCCAACAAGATCATTTGTGTTATTTAGTACCACTTCCCCTCAGCATGACCTGTAACTCTTGGATTTTTATTATAGAAATACAGTAGAGAATCTAGAATTTATATTGTTACTATTTCATATCTATCTGTCTATGGGAATAATGTTGCAGTTCAGGCCAGTGGAATGAGACAAATGGTAATCGATGTTACAATGAGAGGGAATCAGCGCAAATTCCAGGATACAAAACTCATGTGCCTGCTCAGGTACCCATAGTCAGACAATTGGTCAACCAGAGAAAGTTTCCTATTACATTGCAGGATATCACGAGATTGTCATAGTTTCGAAAGGATGGTCGCCCTTCAGTTTATAGTTATGGATACAATAGCGAGAAGAGGAAGAATCCACGTGCTTGGAGATTTTATCCACTGGTATTTACCAGGAGTGCCTGATACATGGAACGAATTGTTATAGGCCACCTTTCTTTTCGACGATTTTGGTCGTGGATAGTTTTTTTTCTTTGTGCACCACTTAAATTCAGTTATGTACTGGTTTTGGCTTTGCGTGACGCCACTTTCTTATTTTAAGAAAGAAAGTTATTAATTAGTCAATCCATTTATATTTATTGGATGATCTGATTTATGGGCATCCTTTAAACGTGTTCGATTATTGATCCGATCTTTTGTTGATGATCCACGCGGGAATTGAACGCACTTGAGAGCTCCATCTCCTTCGAAAGATCCATCTACTTATTGTTGTCTGCGTCTCCATCCACTTAGCTATTTGGTCTGTTCTTCATGAAATATCCACGCACCACAATATGTTCAAGTGTTTAACATTGAACATTTAGCAATGACTTGCTCCAAAAAAAGCTTCAAACTAACAACAATGTCACTAGAAACTCATCCAATCTCTCTCTCTCTATATAATATTGTAACTCACCCTCAATTCTGCGGAGAGGTGAAGTATACTCTTTGTCTCATCGTTGGTTTCCACAGGAATCATTGCGGCTCTCATGGTTATATTTTTCCAAGAGTGCAGTCTTAAGAGAGGCAGGCAACCACTTCACATTTCAGTGGTAGATAACTAGTGTTGGGTTACAAAAGCAATTGAACTTGTTGTTTTGTTTCTCATATTGTCACTATGTTACTTCTTCTCGTACAATTGGTTGCTTAAGCCCCGCCACCACTGAATCTTCCTCTCAAAAAGAGACTCAGACTAGTATACCTATGATTTCGAGCAAATGTAGAGTGCATTAACCACGAAGGATAAAATAAATGTGAGGAGGAAAAATATAATGCATCCAAACACACTCACACATGTATATGTCATAAATTTTGTAAGCAATTTCATCCATTTATCGTTCATGGATTCTAGAAAAAACGTGCAAATTATCTAAAGTTTAGTTATTTTTATTTTTACATATATACTGCAAAATATACCAAATCTCACAAGTGAATACCTAAAAATAATATTTGCTAATGAATCCTTAATAATTGCCTAGGAATTGAATTTTCTAGTAAGTTCATAGTGATGACCGAGTGTTTATTGTTTACTACCATGAATTGAATTTGTTCGTAACCGAGTGTTTATTGTTTACTACCATGAATTGAATTTCTTCCTAAGTTTATAGTGATTACCCAATGTTTATTCTTTACGTCCATGAATTGTAATGAAAATAGATGTCATAAACATATACAAATGTGAATGTTTACTATTTACTTTTACATATTTGAAATAACCTAATGAATTGAATTTGCTAGTGAGTTCATATCGATTACCCAAGAATTGAATTTGTTGTTAAGTGATTACCCAAGAATTGAATTTGTTTGTAAGTGTTTTTTTTAGGGCTAGGAATTGTAATGACAATATATGTACAGACACTTTTATAATTCTAAATGTTTATTATTTACTTTTGCATCATTCAATTTGATTGTGACTCCATATTGATTACCCAAGAATTGAATTTGCTGGAATTTTAGTGACGATAGATGCCCTAATTGTGAATGTTTATCATTTATTGTTGCAGAATTAATTTTTACCGTGAGTTCAGATTGATACATATCAACTTGTAAATGAAAGTTGGCCAGCAAGATTTGAAATATAATCTCAATGAGCTTCATGGCTTCATGTTCCAACCTACACAGCATGAGTTGGTGGTTTTTTATCTGAAGAAAATTGTACAAGGGAAGCTTCACAACTTCAACTTCATACCAAGGCTTGATTTGTATCAATATGATCCCTCTGTAATTTATTATTTTCAATTCAATAAATTGTTAGTTGAACTGTTACCTAATGTAACCAAACAAAATTAAATATTTTTTTAATTGAGTATTTAATAACAACTTTTGTTTACACATGTGATTTACAAATTCATTATGTATACACATGTGATTTACAAATTCATTATGTATACACATGCAATTTTTAATTTTCAAATTCAATGGCAAAGAATATGCAATTTACAATTTCATTATGTATACATATGTGATTTACAAATTCATTCTGCAATTTACAAATTCATTCTGTATACACATGAAATTTTTAATTTTCAAATTCAATGGCATGGAATATGCAACTTTTCTATTAAATCTTGTTTCTAAGTCTAAATTGAGAGTTTGTGATATGAGAACATTTTTTTTGTTACAATTTGGTCATGTTGTAATTAGAGGAAAACATGTGTAAATGTTCAAGGACGCCCACAAGAAGCTACTACCCAAATATGATGCAATGGGAGAACACGAGTGGAAAGAAAAAAAGAACACACACGCACCCCTCGAGGTGCGCATGCGATCCTACTTCGGCAGTGGAGAACCCCCATGCTAGATTTCCAATGTGGACAATAGGAGCGCGCGCATGATCCTAATGACATGCGCGTGTCGGATTTCCAATGTGGACAATAGGAGCGTGCTCGCGCTCCTAGTGACATGTGCGCACGCGTATGTGGACACACATGCGTCTTTTGTGCGATCGCATTCAGGGATGTGCATGCGTCCTTGTATTTTAAAAAATGTGAACATTTTTGTTTTGTTCATCATCATCATTCCATTAAAAATGCTTGAAAATAAAATCAAAGCAAAGTTTCAACTAAACCTATTATCATCATCATCATCATTGTTCCTCATCATCATCGTCATCATCATCATCATCATCATCACCATCGTCATTGTCATCATCATCGTCATCATCATACTCATCGTCATCATCATCATCATACTCATGATCCTCATCATCATCATCACCATCATTGTTCATCATAATTCTCATCATCATCATCAATAGAATCATCATCATCATCATCATCACCATCATCCTCCGCCTCCTTATCATCATCATCCTCCGCCTCATCATCATCATCATCATCATAGGCATCATCCTCCTCATCTTCATCATCATCATAGTCATCATCCTCATCATCATCATTGTCATCATCATCATCATCAATATCATCACCATCATAGTCATCATCATCCTCATCATCATAATGATCATCATATTCATCGTCATCATAGTCATACTATTCATCATCATCATCATCATCATCATCATCATCATCATCATCTTCGTCGCCATCACCATCATCATCATTATAATCATCATCATCATAGCCATCATCATCATTGTTAATCATCATCGTCATGGTCATCATCATCATCATGGTCATCATCATCATCGTCGTCGTCATCAACATCATCATCCTCATCACCGTAATCATCATCATCATCATCATAAGCATCATCATCATAGTCATAGTCATCGTCATCATCATCATCATCATCATTGTGAACATCATCATTATCATCATCATCACCATCACTGTTCATCATCATCGTCATCACCATCATCACCATCATCATCATCATCATCATCATCATCATAGTCATCATCCTCATCATCATCATTGTCATCATCCTCCTCATCCTCCTCATCATTTTTCATCATCATCATTCCACTGCAAATTCTTCAAAATAAAATCAAAGAAAAGTTTCAACTAAACCTATCATCATCATCATCATTACCATCATTGTTCATCATCATTTTCATCGTCATCATCATCACCATCATTATCATCCTCATCCTCATCATCATCATCATAGTCATCATCCTCATCATCATCATTGTCATCATATTTATCATCATCATTACCAGCATCATCATTGTTCCTCATCATCGTCGTCATCGTCATCATCCTCATTATCATCATCATCATCATCACCACCATCATTGTTCATCATCATAGTCATCATCATCCACATCATCATCATCATTGCCGCCATCAACATCATCATCCTCATCATCGTAATCATCATAATCATCATCATTGCTCCTCATCATCACCATCATTGTTCATCATCATAGTAATCATCATCATCGTCATCATCATCATCATCGCCATCAACATCAACATCATCATCCTCATCCTCATCATCATCATCATCGTCATCATCACCATCATTGTTCATCATCATAGTAATCATCATCCTCATCCTCATCATCATTGTCGCTATCAACATCAACATCATCATCATCATCGTAATCATCATAATCATCGTCATTGTAGTCATAGTCATCATGATCATGATCATGATCATGATCATCCTCATCCTAATCATCATCATCATCATTTTTCATCATCATCGTCATCGCCATCATCATCATCATCATCATCATCCTCATAGTCATCATCCTCATCATCATCATTGTCATCATCCTCATCATCAACATCATTCCATTGCAAATGCTTGAAAATAAAATCAAAGCAAAGTTTCAAATAAATCTTATCATCATCATCATCATTGTTCCTCATCATCGTCATCATCATCCTCATCCTCATCCTCATCCTCATCATCATCGTCACCATCATTGTTCATCATCATTTTCATCGTCATCATCCTCATCATTGTCATCCTCATCGTCATCATCATCATCATAGTCATCATTCTCATCATCGTCATTGTTATCATCCTTATCATCATCATCACCACCACCACCATCATCATCATCATTGTTCCTCATCGTCATCATCGTCTTCATCATCCTCATCATCATCATCATCATCATCATCATCGTCATTGTTCATCATCATAGTCATAATCATCCTCATCATCCTCATTGTTATCATCAACATCATCGTCCTCATCATCGTAATCATCATAGTCATAGTCATCGTGATCATAATCATCATTGTTCCTCATCATCGTTGTCATCATCGTCATCCTCCTCCTCCTCCTCCTCCTCATCATCACCATCATTGTTCATCATCATAGTGCTCATCCTCCTCCTCCTCCTCATCATCGTCGCCATCAACATCATAATCATCGTAATCATCATCATAGTCATCATAATCATCGTCATCATAGTCATAGTCATCATGATCATGATCATCCTCATCCTCATCATCATCATCATTACCATCATTGTTCATCATCATTGTCATCGCCATCATCATCATCATCATCATTCTCATCATCATCATCATCATCATAGTCATCATCCTCATCATCATCATTGTCATCATCCTCTCCATCATCATCATCATGATTGTTCATCATCATCATTCCATTGCAAATGCTTGAAAATAAAATCAAAGCAAAGTTTCAACTAAACCTATCATCATCATCATCATCATCATCATTGTTCCTCATCATCGTCGTCATCATTGTCATCCTCATCATCATCATCATCATCATCACCATCATTGTTCATCATCATTGTCATTGTCATCATCATCATCATCATCGTCGTCATCATTGTGATCATCATCATTGTCATCATCCTTATCATCATCATCACCACCACCATCATCATCGTCGTCATTGTTCCTCATCATCGTCCTCATCATCATCATCATCATCATCATCATCATCACCGTCATTGTTCATCATCATAGTCATCATCATCATCATCATTGTAATCATCAACATCATCATCCTCATCATCATAATCATCATAATCATCGTCATCATAGTCATAGTCATCATGATCATCATGATCATCATCACTGTTCCTCATCATCACTCTCATCATCATCATCGTCATCATCATCACCATCATTGTTCATCATCATCCTCATCATCATCATCATCGCCGCCATCAACATCATCATCGTCATAGTCATAATCATCGTGATCATCATCATCCTCCTCCTCATCATCATCACCATCATTGTTCATCATCATCATCATCACCATCATCATCATCATCATCATCATCATAGTCATCATCCTCATCATCATCATTGTCATCATCCTCCACCTCATCATCATCATTGTTCATCATCATCATTCCATTGCAAATGCTTGAAAATAAAAGCAAAGAAAAGTTTCAACTAAACCTATAATCATCATCATCATCATCATTGTTCCTCATCATTGCCGCCATCATCATCATCCTCATCCTCATCCTCATCATCATCATTATAACCATCATTGTTCATCACTATTGTCATCGTCGTCGTCATCATCATCATCACCATCCTCATCATCATCATCATCATCGTAGTCATCATCCTCATCATCATCATTGTCATCATCCTTATCATCATCATCATCATGGTTCCACATCATCATCGTCATCATCATCATCCTCATCATCATCATCATCATCACCATCATTGTTCACCATCATAGTCATCATCATCCTCACCATCATCATCATTGTTTCCATCAACATCATCATCCTCATCACCGTAGTCATCATAATCATTGTGATCATAGTCATAGTCATCGTGATCATCATCATCATCATCATCATCATTGTTCCTCATCATCGGCGTCGTCATCATCATCCTCATGCTCATCATCATCATCATTACCATCATTTTTCATCATCATAGTCATCATCATCCTCATCATCATCATCGTCGTCATCATCGTCATCATCATCAACATCATCATCGTCATCATCATAATCGTCATCGTAATCATCGTCACCATAGTCATAGTCATCGTGATCATCATCATCATCATCATCTTCATCATCATCATGATCACCATCATTGTTCATCATCATCGTCAACGCCATCATCATCATCATCATCATCATCATCATCATCCTCACCATCATCATCATAGTCATCATCCTCGTAATCATCATTGTCATCCTCCTCCTCCTCCTCCTCATCATTGTTCATTATCATCATTCCATTGCAAATGCTTGAAAATTAAATCAAAGAAAAGTTTCAACTAAACCTATCATCATCATCATCATCATTGTTCCTCATCGTCATCGTCATCATTGTCATCATCATCATCATCATCATCATCACCACCATCATTGTTCATCATCATTTTCATCGTCATCATCATCATCATCATCATCATCATCATCCTCGTCATCATCATCATAGTCATTATCCTCATCATCATCATTGTCACCATCCTTATCATCATCATCACCATCATTGTTCATCATCATCGTCATCGTCAACATCATCATCATCCTCATCATCATCATTGTCATCCTCCTCCTCCTCATCATCATTGTTCATCATCATCGTCATGGTCATCATCATCATTCCATTGAAAATACTTGAAAATAAAATCAAAGCAATGTTTCAACTAAACCTGTCATCATCATCATTGTTCCTCATCATTGTCGACATCATCATCGTCACCGTCGTCATCATCATCATCATCATCGTCATCGTCGTCGTCATCATCCTCATCCTCATTATCATCGTTATTGTCATCATCCTCATCCTCGTCATCACCATGATTGTTCATCATCATCCTCATCCTCATCCTCATCATCATAGTCATCATCCTCATCATCATCATTGTCATCATCATCATCATCATTATCATAACCATCATAGTCATCATCATCCTCGTCATCGTAATCATCATCATAATCATTGTCATCATAGTCATACTATTCGTGATCATCATCATCATCATCATCATCATCTTCATCATCGTCCTCGTCATCGTCATCATCATCATCATCGTCATCATCATTGTTCATCATCATCGTCACGGTCATCATCATCATGGTCATAATCATCATCATGGTCATCATCAACATCATCATCATAATCATCATCATCATAGTCATAGTCATCATGATCATGATCATCATCATCCTCATCATCATAGTCATCATCGTCATCATCATTGTTATCCTCATTCTCCTCCTCCTCATCATTCTATTGCAAATGCTTGAAAATAAAATCAAAACAAAATTTTAACTTAATAGACGCATGCACGCGTGTTCAAAACAAAGTTTTAACTTAACAGATGCGTGCACGTGTGTTTAAAACAATGTCTTAACTTAATAGATGCGCGCACATGTGTTTAACACGCACGCGTGTTTAATGCGCACTGACTTAGAAGCGTGAGTGCACTTCTAGTGCGTGCACGTTACATTTTAAACTACGCGCACGCGTGATTTAAATTTAGAATTTTGGCGGGCACCTTTTTTCCAACCTACGTGGTGGATGACTTGGCTGCTTTGGTTTTAGGTTTGGGTTGCCAAACAAAGTGGTTTGGACTGTCTTATGACATAAAACTTGTTTTGTACCACTTCTCCTATTTCGTGCATGATTTTGCATATGCCACGCTTGTCCACTGCTAATGAAAATTCACACACTTGTGTAACTTTGTCTGTAGATTCTGAATATGTAATTTTTATTTAAATCTATTATTTTTTTCTATTTTTTATTTAATTTTAAATGGACTAACGTCAATCTATCACAAAAGGTAGGATTTTGCTTCGGCTATAACTTTTGATTGGCTCACCTATTTAGAAAACGGAAAAGAACCCGCACAAGAAGACACAAAGACCTACATCCTAAAAAACAAAATATCGTTCGTTGACTATGTTAAGACCAAGATGTCATGGACCAATGCTCGACCTTTTTATTTTAGGGCGTTAGTGACTTCCTTAATTAAAAAAAATATATAACATAAATAAATATGGAAAATTAACGCTGCACTAGACACACCTGTTATCTACAACTCTATATAATTGTTTTCACAAAATTACACCATTTTCATACGAAACGAGTGGACCAACGCAAACATATTCATTATTTTTTGGGAAAAAAATAACATACCAACCTTAGAAGAACATCGCTTTTTGGAATTTATACTTAGTTTGCATAAACAAAAGTTATATATTCCAGAAGGTAATTAGATTGTCCATGTTTCATATTCTTATGACATGTTCCAAAAAGTTGTGTAGGTACATCTAATATTGATTTTTGACGTTCATATTTCTATTTTTCTAGAAGTCCATTGCAACAGATGCGTCATAAGTGACCAGCATTAGCTTGCACCAGCCCTCAAATCCTCAATGTTTCGGGCTACCTAGTTCAACCCATCTTCAAGAGATATCGTGTAGTTTCTCACATTATTTATAAACAAAGGTTATTAGCTACTAATGAATCTCACCTTCAATATCAAAATAGATAATTGTGTCGACTATGGAATGAGAGATATTATTAATTTCCATTGTTAATTCATTAGCATTCTTCATTCGGCCAATAATGGGGGCCCACGATTTGTTCAATGTCCATCAATCATCTCAATTGAGGCTGAGTAGGTTTTTTTCGATTTCAATTAATTCTTGAACCCACTTCATAGTGTAATGATCAATGTTGACAATGCCTATGGTGTTTGGAGGTCATAGAGTGGTTGGCTAATGCGGAATTCTTTGTTCGACCATGACTAATGTTTACATTATGTTCTTTCAGCCATGTTTGAACAACGCATCTAGTCCCTCCATTGTACACTTTCCTACAGTCACATGGGATCAAATATACAACTTTATTATTTTTAGGGTCAGTTCAATCTTTTGCTTGGTCCAAAATTCTCTTCAACGTATACAAAGGTGAGAAAGTGACCCATATTTGTTTCTTTTTTAGGATGTTGGCTAACTTATCAGTTGTCCTTTGTATGTAGGGAAGTGTGATAGAATTTAAAAAAAAATCATTATTCTTTTTTACTGCCTTCCTTCCTTCTAGGGACTTCATATAATGCTTTTCTTGATTAGTTTTTCATTGTAGTCATTACTTTAGAAAATTCTGACAAAGTGTTTTAATTCATGATTCAGATGTGTTGTATCAGATAATCACTTGAATATGTTAACTAGGGTATTAATAACTCCAATATTTTGTGTAGGGTGATGATGAGAGTCGGGGTGAATATATTTATCCGTGTGTGTCTTCTTTTGATATACCTAATTTAACTCTTCAACATTCTTATCTTGTTAGAGATATATGTGAAGATTTTTTGATGAAATATAGATTATAGTATTCCATGTTGGATGTTGGTAAGTTCAAATGTTTTGAAATGAGAGATTCCTACTCGATATAAAATACTATTAGTCTCTTAAAGTATGAATCATGATATATAATTGTTGTGTTCATTGATAATTGTGTCTTAAGTGATATTTATTTTTTATGAATTTCAAATGCAACATAACTATTCAGAAACATCAAATGTTGATGTACTATAAACCAAGATGAACATTACAATACGTTGCAAGGGAAAACAATTATTGAAGAATGTTTAAATGCAACATAAGTTAGCAACAATGGATTTTGTAATGTTACATAAATTTCAAGTAATGTTTTAATTCTAATTAACCGTTGAAGAACATCACATTGTCGAATAATCCATTTGGCAATGGAAAATTTTGATAATAACAATAAAAACAACAACAACAACAACAACAACAATAATAACAATAACAATAATATATTTTTAAGTTCACTGCTAAAGAAGGAACGAGTTTGGTGTATGATACCCCCTTGTTTCTAGGACACGGGACCCCACTCTATGCAACGATTTAACCATTGAAACCTATAGAGCTCTACATACCCTAGTTCCCTCGATAGATATAAGTAATCCAACATGAATGTACTAATGTGACGTAACATTATGGAACATCACAATACATCAAATTGAATTTTGTAATGTTATATAACTATTGAGTAATGTTTCAATCCAAACTAACCCTTTAGTAACATCATAACATGGAATAATCCATTTAGGAACGAGAGTTTATCAAAATGTCATCCTAGAGTTTTGGCCAATGACATCATCATAGTTTTAAAGAACTCTTGGATAAACTCTCGGTCTAGAGTTTTGGTCAACAAAAGCTGCAAAATCTCATGTAGTCTTCTAGAACCTGTATATTCGGCAAGGCCACACCCATGCCAATTTTAAAGCTTATATGTCACACTCAGTACCAATGGATTTATCATTTAATGCCCTTTCTAAAGATATAAGAATTGATGTTTTTTATTTATAATTTGTATTTATTAATAACTTTATTCTAAACATTATCACCTAAGAATTTTACCATTTGGAGAATCACCTGAATTGAAAATCTAGTCTTGTCAAAATGAAAACACAAAAAAATTGAAATATCACAAGAACGTTCCTTGAATTGTCCTCTTTCAAAGCGTAGTTTTATGTTTTTTGATAAGAGTCATTTTAGCATGGGGTTTTCATTTAGTGAAACCATGTCATAGCACCTTCATTCATGGGATTTTAAAGAATACTCCTAATTTCACTATATATTGATAATTACTTACAAAAATCCTTTTGTTAACCCCCCTCCCAATACATATTTACAATTAAAAAAACCTTATTTTTACAATATATTATTTATTTTTACTATAAACCCGTTTTTATACCCCTCCAATACCTATAAATCCCCCATACCCTATTCCCCCCTCGCCAATACCTACAATATATTGACCTTATTTTTCACAATTAAACCCCCCCCTTTAAGAATGAATGCGATAAGATATTGCTCAACAAGGTGAATCCCCCATGCATATTAGAAAGAAAATTCAAGGCCACCAACATCTGTCTATAAGGGACAATTTTTTAAATGTATGTTATTTCGATAAATAATAGGAAGAGTACTTAATTTTGACAAACCTCAAAATATAGTCCATTCACAAGTGCATAATGTGAATATTATGAGCATATTTTTTACCCCTAAACTGAATAACCATCACTCAAAAATACAAGGGGCACGTGGGTAACTCCTTATCCATACCTAAAATTTCAAACTATTGTAGTATACCTTGCTCGTGACTTATATTGTTGTAATCTATGTAGGATTGTGTATTAGTTCTTAGCAAGGAGCTCAAGGTCAAGCTCTTCCTATAAACATTATTACATGATTATGTTTTTGTTGGTTTAACCCATACATTAAGTGAAAGTATGGAATGTAAAATGCAACAATGAAAATAAATTTAGAGGGTTGAATGTACAACACAACTATAAAAATGGGAAATTGTATCCACTAGGAATGGGAAGTTAAAGATGGAGAAGAATTAAACATCCCAGTGACGACACGTAGTCATCACAATATCTTTTAAGTACAAGAAAAAAGCGAGTTGAGAATGCTAACTTAAAATCCCGAGTAATAAGGTAGGATTGTTTTTAACCTTGAAGCATTATGCATCATTTATGCATCAAAAGTGAATAGAGTATTATTATTCTATAGGCATTAAGCGAGCATCAAAACCCAAGTCTATAATGAGATTTAATTGTTAGAAATACAAGTTCATCTATTGTGCCTAAATATTATTATGTTAAACATATATATGAGTTTTAGTAATCTTGGGAAAGCGCACACAATGTATAAATATACATTTATATGTTGAAAATAAGATGAAAAGTTATTATGAATAGTATGAGTAGCGTGGTGAGGACAGAATACTCGTTTACAAGATATTTTAAAATAACATGACATGAGGGTGATTATATGAGAAATAACCTTCATATATACTTGCATATCAAAAATCGATTTCAATTGTATATATATATAAAAGTGTTTAATTATTTAAAGAACAAAAATTAATTATCACTCTAAGAAAACCTAGCTCCACTATTAATTGGTGAAAAAAAACGGAGATGAAAACTTGACTAGGGTTTGTGTATGATAATAAATCCTAGTCAAGTTTTCATCTCCATTGTTGGATACAATATTGTTTATTCTTTTACCTTCCATTGAAGCTACACTATTATTTATTCTTTTACCTTCCATTGAATGGGATAGCAAGCACCAATTTCCAGACTCTAATTATTTTGATAAATCTATGGTGTGAGAGTTGACTCTATTCCACACAAATATTTTCCCATTGAAGTTTGTGAGAGAGAACGGTCTACCATCCATGTAATTTGAATATTCTCTTTAAATATACCTGTGGTAGCGACCTCATAGGAAGAGACAAATCCAAGCTCATATATATATATTAAAACCGTGCTTTTGATATTGATGTTAAAACAAGCTGAAGGACGGAATGGTATATTGGGAAAAACTGATTCCCTTATTATCTCCAATTGTTACAAAGTAAAGGGGTTATTTTCCTCCTTTTATATATATACTTATTGGTTGTCTCTACATGGATATCTTCCACAAACCACATTTGATTATAGATTGATTTATCGAGAGGAGTAGTATGATCATTTGATGGGGAGAAACAAGTTGAGTAACTTCTTTTCATATAGGATTGATCCCTTTTATTTATTTTTTTATAATAGATATATAATAGGTAGAAAGGATGGTTTATGTATGCAAGACCAAAAGCTCTAGCACTTTAGAGCAAGCCTTATTCTTCTTTTTTATAGATAAAAAATTATATTGTTTGAAGTTGTAAAGTGTTTGAAGTTTTAAAGGGTTAGAAGTCTATAATAATTTGATGTGTAGAATAGATTTTCATTATTTAACTATTAAAATGTGATTAACGTTTCTACAATTTTAAAGAATTTTTGAGAAATATTTTGTGAGAATTGATTCACATATTACACATAATTAAGCATAAAAATAATAGAAGAAATGCAATTACCATACACAAATGTAGTCAATAATTGATATTATTATGATTATCGAACATGTAAATATATCTAGATCATTTTTATATTACATTAGGGATAAATCGTTAGCTTTTGGAGGCCATTTTGATGCATACATGTGTGAGACTATGATTTGACCTCAAAACCTCCCTAGGTGGACCAATCAGCTCACTAACCATCCCAAACAACCATGAATGTTAGAGTGAACATGGATGGAGCATGCTAGAACATAAATGAAGGCATGCTAGGCATGGGTGAGCACATGGATGAGTGGGAGTGGATCTAGGAGGAAATAAATGCCCAAGAAAGGCCAAAAACCACCACAAACATGCACTAGCGCCTATAATCAAACATATTCCCCGATTCAAGGGACGGAGAGTGCACCAAGATTGATCTTTCATTAATGAGGGCGACTAGGATGTGAGAATTATAAAACTAGAGCACCTCAACTATGAGAATGATCAAAGTGGAGCGCCCCAACCCGCAGTAAATGATTAACATAGCCTAAGTCTGGATCATATAATATACCATGAAGGATAATGAAATGTTTCCTAGGTGTATGATCACGGTACTATTGTGGATTATTTCTCTAACGCTCCCCTTAAGCCTAACTTAGGACAACTTATAGAAAAAATATTATTGAGGCCTTGGAAACTAAGGCTCAAGTCACTTCATACAACAAAAAAATTTAGTAGTCCATGTAAAACAAGGTAAGGAGTAAAAACTCCCCTAAAAAATGGACATAAAGAAAAATATGAAGGTGAATATCAGCCATCACCATGTGTCACCCACTCCAAGAAGAGATCTCATATAGGTGAATGTCTTCTATGTCAAGCTCTTGGTGAACATGTGAGCAATTTTCTTTGCAGATTGGGCGATACTGCAAAGCTATCACCTATTCATGCACCAAGCTCCTGATGTAGTGCATGTGTATATGAATGTGTTCTGTCCTCTGTCTCTGCACTAAATCAATGGAAATATTGATTACACTTTAATTTTTACACCAGATGACTATGGGTGAATCAAATGCAACTCTAAGTTCTTCAAGGATACCTTGCAACCACACACACTATGTAGCTTCATTCACTGCTCCTCTGTACTTGACCTCAGCTAAAGAAAGGGATATGATGTGTTGCTTCTTTCTTGACCAACATATGGGACCATGTGCAAGCATGAAGACACAACCCGAAGTTGAATTTTTGTCAATGGAATCTCCATCCCAATTATAATCACTAAATCCAACTAGTTCTAGTGGAGAACCAGCAACATAGTGTACCCTAAAGTGTTTGGTTCCTTGCACATAATGCAGTATCCTTTTGGAATCATTCTAATGGATCTCATGAGGATGCTCCGTATATCTAGAAACAACACCTACAATAGGTTGGGAGTGGGTAAGATACAGTAGACTCCCAACTAGTTGACTGTACAATGAGTTCTCCACCAATGGATATGTAACAAACTCACCTAGTTTTATTCTTGAGAGGAATGGGACCTTGGCTACCTTTCATTCAACCATTTTAAACTTCAATAACAGGTCTGCACCATACTTTGGTTCGATGACCTTGATCCTTTCTTCATATTTTTCAATTTCTAATCCAAGAAATTGCCTCAACAATCCAAGGTCAGTCATGGAGAATTCACTGTGCAAATAATCAAAAGGTCATCAGCATTTACTTGTAATAAAAAAGGTCATCAACATCCAACACTATTACCTAAAATAAGTCCTCAAAATGCTATAAATAAACATTAGGATCATATTTATATCTTTCAAATCCAAGTGAAAGTAAAAAATTGTCCATCTTGGCATACCAAGCCCTGGGGGCTTGATTGAGGCCATAAAGAGACTTCTTTAACTTGCATACAAGTGAAATATCCTCAATGAAACCTTCATGTTTCCGTATGTATATATCCTCATGAATTTCACCATGAATAAATGCACTCTTCACATCCATGTGGTGAACCTCCCAATGCTTAGATGCAGCAATGGCTAAAACTAGACTGATAGAGTCCATCTTTGCAACCAGTGCAAATGTTTCTGTATATTCCACTCCTTGGAATTGAGAGAATCCTTTAGCAACCAAACTATCCTTATACTTGATATTTGAACCATCAGCATCCACTTTGGTCCTATAGACCCACTTCCATTGCACTAGTTTCCTCTTGGAGGGAAAGGGAACGAATTGCCAAGTCTCATTATCTTGCATTGATTTGAAATATTCTTGTATGGATGTTTCCCATATTGGGTCAATCTATTCCTCCTAATATATTTTAGGATCATATACAACCATCATGAAGCATCTATCATCAATATTCAATTCACAAGTAGAGTAGGCATTGTGAAATTGAGATATAGTCTTCATAGAATCTAGTGGACCACCAGTTAGATCCCCAACTGCTTAAATGGTTTTCTCATCCCACTTGGGACGAATGGGTGAGTAATGATCTAAATGCATGTCATCATAATCATCATCAATATCAGAATTAGAAAAATAAGAGAGGGATTCATCACTTACAACATCACAGAGTGGAGGATTGGACCATCCCCCCTGAGCTAGTTCAGTCTCTTGCATGAGGTCTTCTTCGAATTATACACTCCTTTTAATGAATGTATTGTGATATGAGGGATCAAAGAGATTGTATCAATTTTCATATTCATCATATCCAACTGGAATGGACTCCTTTATTTGAGTTTACAAGGCCTTTCTCTTCTCTGGAGGAATCGTAGTCCAAGCCTTTGAGCCAAAGACCCTAAATGAGAAACACTTGGCTTCTAACCACACCAAGCCTCATATGGAGTTTTTCCATCCAAATATTTGTGAGGATATATGTTTTGAACATATGAAACACAATTTATAGCTTCATCCCATATATTAGGATTCAAATCCTTTTCTTCTATCATACATATTCCCATCTCCTTGAGAGCCATGTTCTTGCGCTCTGCAATACCATTCTGATGTTTTGTATAGGGCACCAAATGCTCCATTTGGATGCCACATTCTTCACAAAGATGATGAAAACTCTTGTTCACATACTCCTTTCCATTTTCAGTCCTAAGGACCATGATCTTGTTCCCACACCCATTCTCAACTAGGGATTTCCAAACTTTGAGAGTCTCAAAAACTTCAGATTTTAGTTTGAGAAAATATACCTAGCAGTACCTTGAGAAATCATCTATGAAAGTCAAAAAATACCTTGAATTCACATAAGAGGGTGTCAAAAGAGGCCCGATAATATCTGAATGAACCAAATCAAGTACTTGGACAACTCTCATTCCCTTTCCTTTCTCATATCCATGCTCAACATGCTTTCCCACTACACATCCTTTGCATGTGCAATTTGACAAATTGATAGAAGGAAGCCCGTCCACCATGATTTCCTTGTTCAATGACTGAAGGTACCTGTATTTGAGATGACCATATCTCTTATGGCACAAATTACTTGTCTCATTGGCATGTGACAGAAGCACATTCCCTTGAGAGTAGGGGAGGAAGTGAGAGAATTTGTACATTCTCAAATCATGGTCATCATAACCCACTTCCACAACTTGGCCCGTATAGATTTCTGATATCTCAATTGCATTTAGAGTAAATTTTACTCTCTTGGATTCACTAGTGTGTGTGATTTGGTACATTAAGATTACTTTCACTACTATATTAGGAAAAAACAACACATAGTTGAAGTACCCATCTTCAATATCAATCCTACCAATCCCTTTGTCTTGGATTTTTGAATCATCACCCATAAGAATGGATGGAACACTGTAAGGATGCATGGATGAGAAGGAATATTGAATGGAGGACATGTGACTCAAGGCACCTGAATCTATGATGAAGGAAGAAGAGCTTGAATAACTAGCAACCAAAGCATGGCACCTCTCTTTGTTGTCTGATCCTAAACCACCATATTTCTTCCTTGCGCCTTTTGGTAGGGGGCGTTTTTTTTCTCAAGCAACAATGCCATCATGTCTATGGTATTTTTCATGCAAGCACTCTCTGAATGCCACCCCTTGTGACAATAAGTACATTTGGTATTCTCTTACTTCTTCTTGTCATTTTCCTTCCCAAGATTTGAACCTCCATCTAAAAATTTTGGTTTCTCCTACTACTTCTTCTCTTGCTGCTTCGAATCTCTATCTTTCTTCTTTCCTTTGGATGGATTTGAAACTCCTACAACAAGGGCTTGGGGGTGCATCCATGGAGCTGGGTTACACTTTTTGCCAAGGATATTTCGAAAAAAACACAAAAACTTACCTCGATCGAGGTCATAACGCCTCGATTGAGGGTTTAACAAACACTCGATCAAGTTTATCTTAAACCCTCGATCAAGGTGTTAAAACCTGAATTGAGGGTTTATCAAAACCTAGATATAGGTTTTAAGAATACCTCGAAATATGTTTTAAGACCTCAATATAGGTTTTAAAAAAACATTGATCTAGGTTTTAAGACCTCGATCTAGGTTTAAAAAAAACCTCGATCTAGGTTTTAAGACCGCGATCGAGGTCCTTGTGAAAACAATTATAAAAAGAGGTTTTAACTGTAGTTCATTCGAGGGTTTATTAGACCCTTGATCGAGGGTCTAATAAAACCTCGATCTAGCTTATTTAAAAAACTCGATCAAGGGATGTTAATACCTCGATCGAGGGCCTGAAAAATAGAGAATTAGCCCTCTTACAGGAAAATCAATGTTTCTTTGTGTCTTCTACAGGTGTAAGCCCTGCTAATGATGGCACATAAATGAGCAGAGTTCATACCGATAGATTCATCACTGAATCCTCTATCCATTGAGGTATGATGCATGTGTTTTGGCATTCATATGGGTTTTTTTTTAATTAGTTCTAAAACGTACACTGAGAAAACTTGACAACAACTTCGAAGTAGCTCAAAGAAAAATATGCTAGATAAAAAATACACATCCAAAAATTTCTTAAAAATGCACAGGCCACACATTGATGTGTCCTCTTCAAAAGGTTACCTTTGGTTTTTCAATTTTTGAAAACAGTGAAAACAAAGCTGGGATGGACACACATGTGTATAAAATGATGTTGAAATTAGATGTGGTCACTTTCGAAAAATAATAAATAATTGTATATTGTGAAATAAATTAACAAACAAATATGCACAACACCATGCATTTTGTGTAGATCATGCTCATATATATTTTTTTTTCCAAATTATTGATGTAAGATTGAATTATTGGGGTTGGAAATGAGCCACTTATTAACTTCTTCAAAATTTTAAGGTCACACAGTTCATTAAATGCAAAATTTCACACATTAAATGACATCAGAATATATTTTGTAAGAATATCATTAGGAGGCCAACATAATATTCTACAATTTTTTTTTATACTGCAAGTTGAAATTCACATGGAGTATATATGTTTCGAGGGATTCTATCTAGCATTTGAGTAAAAAATTAGGTTTTCATCAGCAAATTTGGCCAAAAAGTGTTACCCACCTTCATGGAATCACCCAAGATCCTTATTGGATTTGATGGTGCCCATTTGTACCATCTTGTCTTTCTCTTGTGTCAATGACTCTGAAGTTTGATAGTGATGGAATATTCCAATTTCGAGCTGTGAGCTTGCTAGAGTGGAATGTTGACACAAACACAAAATACTCTGGCCCGAGCTTCAAAATTATTAGATTCTCCTCTTTATTTTCTATGCCACACTATTTCAACTGAAGTCCCAATGATTTGAACTTGGTGAAGAAGTATTAGGTCATCTCATAGTGAGTTGGACTTGGTGAGATCAACTCATTTTCGAGCTAGTGACCTCTCATTTCATCATTCTTCCTAAAAAATGCCTCAAGATTGAGTGATACTTCAGTGGGAGTTGTCAAATTGTCTACATGGAAGTGTAAGTAACTCGAAATGGTGAGACAAATCGAAGTACTTCGATTTGTCCATAGCAGAATTGAGCTTGGTCTCAGTCCCCATGGTGACTATGAGAAAGCCTTTCGACCTCAAATGGATCACCATTTTGGGATTCCACTCAAAAAAGTTGAATGGATTCAGCAATACATGAGTCTACTCCATTTATTCTCACACACTGAGTGACAAACTGATGGTTGTACCTGCAATGCAAAACACTCAAATTTCTCTAGAAAATGCCCTAAAGAATAACTCAAATGCTCTGGTTTTGATTTGCAGCTCCAAATATATCTGATTCCATGTGAGAATTGATTCACAGTAGGATCTAGAATCCAATGGGATTCTCAAAATTTGGTATTACACACAATTATGCACAAAAATAACAAAAAGAGTGAAATTATCATACACAAATTTAGTCAATAAATGATATTGTTATGACTGTCCAACATGTAAATATGTCTAGATCATGTCTATATTACATTAGGGATAAATCTGTAGCCTCTGTAGGCCATTTGGATGCATACATGTGTAAGACTATGATTTGATCTCAAAACCCCCCTAGGTGGATCAATCAGATCACTAACCATCCCAAATGGTAATGAATGCTAGTGTGAAGATGGATGGAGCATGATGGAACATGAATGAAGGCATGATAGGCATGTGTGAGCATGCGGGTGAGTGGGAGTGTCTCTAGGAGGAAATAAAAGACCAAGGAAGACTAAAAACCACCACAAACATGCACTAGCGCCTATGGTCAAACATAATCCTTGATTAAAGGGATGGGGAGCACACCAATAATAATATGTCATTAATGAGGGTGCCTAGGATTTCATAATGATCAAACTAGAGTATCTCAACTGTCAGAATGATCAAAGTGAGGTGCCTCAACTACAGTAAATGATCAACATAGCCTAAGTGTGGACCATATGATATAGGATGAAGGCTAATGAAATGTTTCCTAGGTGTATGATCATGGTACTAAGGTGGATTATTGGTCTAACATATTTTTTCTTTTTCCTTAAGCTAGTGGATATATTTTTCATCTTGGAGGTGGCTTCTAAGTCGAAAGAATATAGGCTATATAGAATGCCTACAGTTAGGTAGAAAGTTGCAGCTGCTCATTTAGTAGACAATCAACTTTAATTGAGATAAGTGTTCAAGGCTTGTTATTTTGTTGTTGTTTAATTATGTTTTATTTTATTTTTATTTCTTCACTTCTTAAACATTGAGTTGTATATATCTATGTTATGTTGATGTTATTTGTTATTCAATTATGTCTAATCATCAACAAATATGGAAATTCCATGTATTTGTAGTATTCATTGTAGATACCTATATTAGTGATGGATGTGTGATGACTATGTTGCTAAATGATTTATCATTAATATCAACAAATACCACCGTTAAGATTGGCACATAACAAATGGGTAAAAAGTGAAAGATTTATTAAATAATTGAGTTTGGCCTTAACTAGTTATTCATTATTAAATGGAGAGACATAATCAAACATGTGAATAGTTTTTTTTGTTGTATTTATGGTGCTAAATGATTTATCATTAATATAAAAAAATACCACCTTTAAAATTGACATATAAAAAATGGGTAAAAAGTGAAATATTTATTAACTAATTGACTTTGGTCTTAACGAGTTATTGATTATTAAATCGAGAGACATAATCAAACATGTGAATAGTTTTTGTTGTATTGAGTTGTCTAACCCACGGTATAGATTACTCACCTAAAGGGTTATATGAAATATTTCTATTCATAACATTATATAACTCTTATATGTATGGTTACTAATGCTTTTTTTATGGAACATTTAGGTGTTTTCAAAAGTATTTTAATAAATTTAGATATAAGAGATGAAAAATTTATACTTCATTCCTCAATTGGATGTTTTAAAGGGTAACATGCATGTTTCAAAGTGGTATCAAAACAAGGGCCGATTGGACCAGGTTTTGCTTGTTGGTAAGTCGTGCAATTATAAACCATTAACTATTTATATCCATGGTTTCTTAGATAGTTGTTTACCTTGTTATTCATGCCTTTTGAAAAATGTCTTTAGTGCATAAAGGTTTCATATATAATTAATTGAAATTTCATATGAAAAAGAAATGACATGTGAATGTGAATGAGAATGAGGTTCATACTATGTGGAAAGTAATTTGGATGAAGCTTGAAATTTTATGTTCTTGCATATTTATATTATGTTATTTAGTTATGTTTTTTTATGCTTATTATAGATGGAAATGGGTTGTGTTAGTATAATATAGAAGTTGGCATGAACCAATTTTAAGAAGAGAAATATATTCTACAGTATGAAGAAATTGCTTATTTTAAATTATTATAATATGAACTAGAAACCTAGAGTAGTGGTTTAAAATGGTAGTGTACACTATAGGTAATTGCTATTTGAAGCATGTGAATGGTATATATATTATTGTTGTGTAGAAATACATGGCTGCAAAGGATGGATATATGACTGATTGAATTACATGTAGCGTTAGATGGGTGATAAGTACACAAGGACGTGTGGATGACTTCATCCTTATTTTATTGAATACATGAGAACTTAACCATTTTACTAAGGGTATATATATAAGTAATTTGAGAACGTTTAACTCAGGATTTATGAAAGACAAGTTGCATCATTAGTATTTGTGTGGAACAAATCAATCAATGATTGGATGCATAGTTTCTTGCATGATTGTTTGTTTATTAATATGAATGAAAAATGTAAAGTGTGTTGAATGTATGATATTGTATAATTGATCGTCGAATAACAGTTTCTCCCTCTGAAATGAGATCATAGTGGATAGTGTTCCATCATATTGGGTTAAATATAAATCCTAGTTTTTCTTCATAAATAAGGTTTGGGATTAATAAAAAATGTTTTATCTTTCTAAAATGGTATGTTTTGGAATTGAAATGAACCCATGTTTATTAAAATAGAGTCATTTTCTTGTAATTTGATTGAGAAAAGATACCAATGGCCTGGGCACTTGATTTCTTGAAATGCATATGGAATAAAATGGGTGAACATGTAGATATCTATAGATAGGTTAAAAACCATGAAAGATTTATACAATATCGGATGTAGAAACAAAGTATTCATCATCAATAATTTACACAGAGATTAGCAGAAATAAGAAGAAATATTGTAGCAGAAACATAAGAGGTAGAACAAAATTGATGGAAAATCCATATTCATATTATTCAATCATAAGAATACAATATATAATACATCCCATAGGGAAAATTTAAGATCCTTAGGAGGAATTTGAGTAGGTCACAACAATGAAGGATTATATGTTACTAATTCCCAAATCTAGACATGTATCAATCCCAACTCATATCTAGACATCCTAGCACACCTAGCTCATCCTAATCCAAGAGAAAAGCATAATAAATATGGCTTTAACTCAAAAAATATAGATAAAAGAACGACGGCAACTTTAACTAAGAAAAATTAAAGTAGAAGAAAAATGAGGGAGCTAATGGTGATAATGTTGACAAAATATGCTCTAGGTGACCAACTATCATATGGAACAACTTGACTAAACAATAGGAAATTAAATCATGATGTCAGACCTAATGTCTATATGGAATTATGTTTCAAAACCCCCCTTAATATTTACTTATGTGAGTGAAATATCAAAAATAGGGATCGAGAAACTAAATGTATGATCATCGTTTACATTATTAATCCATATGAATAGAGGAAAAAGGGAAAACCACATGGGGAAAATACTCCCTAATAAAGGAAACTAAAACTAAGCTCTCCAAACTAAATGGATGTATAGAGGAATATTCTTCTTGGGAAGAAGAGGAAACTTATCAAGTGAATCAAGAACATAAGAGGTTGGAAGATGAATAATGTAACCATGTAGGGAAACTAATATCCATTTATAGAAGAGAGAATGTAGGTGCTCATTGGACTTGAACTTCAAACTAACCAAGGTTCTAGGTCCAAATGAGAGATGAGGTGCTTCAGAATCAATCCCAAGCAAATGGTGGTGTTGTCCATCTTATGTGCAACTTTGAGAACATGTGCCAATCATAATCATGCATTGGATAGGAAGCATCAGAGTGTGAGAAAATGAAACATATAATTTTGAAAGATGGAAATAATTGAGTTATTCATAAATAATGGAGGTTTGAATATCTTCTCTTGGATTATATGTACAAGAAGATGAGAAATGAAAGTTCGCCTGAACTTCTACACCATTAGGAGAGGGATTCACTACAAGAATACTTTCACCAATTCAAACTTGTGTTAAATTTTCTTTCATGTGATCTTAGTGAACAAATTCATAGGTTGCAGACTCACTAAAAATACCAATAGACACATCATAGAGCACCGTTATATTTATATATGTAACCTTATTTAGTGGAACTACATTTGAATCCATGCAGAATTTGTTGTACTTACAAAACAAACTCTTTGAAAATGTTATATTGGAAGGCTATTTGGATCTAAGATAAATATTTACTTTAGTCAGTAAGAACATTTGAGAGTGCATCAAACCTAGGTATACTACAATCCATAAACCAATGGCTTCAAGCAAATTTCCTTCAAATCATTGCTTTTGGTGAGTTACTGCAAGAAGTTATGGTCAACTAATCTCCCTAAGCTCTGATATCAGGAAGAATCCTCTAAATAGGTTCAAAACCATGTAAGAATTATACAATCTAGGATCTAGAAACAAAGTAGTCCTCACCAATAATATACATAGATTAGTAGAGATAAGAATAAATATTGAAGTCGAAATATAAGAGATAGTACTAAATTGATGTAAACTCCATCTTAATATTATTCAACAATATGAAGACAATACATAATACATCCCATAGCGAAAATTAGAGAACCTAAGGAGGCATTAGAGTAGCTCATAATAAAGAATGCTTAGATGTTACTAATGTCCCAAAATTAGATAGGTGTCAATCCAAATTGATATCAAGAGATGATGAATGGGAAAGGTGAGCTATGGTAGGCTATGAGTGACTAAAAATAAAGCAGTGAGTGGATTGTAGGAGAACAATATGGAAGTTGCGTATGGAAAAAAAGTAGAAAATTTACCAAAGAAATCCTACCACACCTAGCTCATCCTAGTCCAGGAGAAAATGTGACTAAAGATGGATTTAACTCATAAAATATAGATAAAAGGAGGATGTGTAGTTTAACTTAGAAAAATCAGCAAAATGAGGGTGTTATTATGGATAATGCCGACAAAATATGCTCTAGCTGATCAACTAACATATGGAACAACTTGAATAAACACTAGGAAATCAAATAATGATGTAGCATCTAATGTCTATATGGAACTATGTTGCAATAGATAACTGCGCATGTGGTGTGTATGACTACTCATCCTTATATTTTGAAATTACAAGAACTAAATTCATTTGGTGGAAGAGTTTGTCATATTAATACTTGAGGCAATATATGTACATTGGTTTAGTCTCTTCCCATAACAATAGAATGAAATAATTTCATGTGGAAAAAAAAACACTAGATATGAATTCTCATGCGTATGTAAAAAATTTACACTTAAAATTGTGACTTTCCATTTGCGAGAGTTGAATTACTAAGTGTGTGACAATGTAAATAGAAAATAGAGAAAGAATGAGTGTATATGTGTAATACTGATTATGAATCCTATACAATTGAATCATGAACTTTTGTTGTGATGATAAAATGTACATGTATGACAATATAATTGGGTGAGTAAACAAAGTTGAGGAACATTTTATATGCAATGGTAGATTCAATGATCTATAAAAGAAAACTCATACCAAGCAATGTCAAGCCTTCCAAGTTTATTCTCAATGCTAACAAGTTGATTTCCAACTAGGATAGTTAAAATATATGCGAGCACGTTATGTTGCTCTAAAACACACACATGTTATGTTAGAAAAACATGCATTATGTTCTACAAAACAAGTATGTGTTATGTTCTACAAAACACTCATGCATTATGTAAAACATGACCTAGGCTCAAAACTGGTCATGCCCATCACTTTATCCATAATAGTCATTTGCACAAATTTCGATCTAACCAAAGCACACAAGGGTGGATCCATTTTGAGTGAGAAAGGAATACAATTCCCACATTTGTGATAAATTTCTTCATTATAAGGTATTTACACAAAATCCGTTCGTGCTAATTTCATTTTTTCAATAATTTGTATGCCCTAATATGAATTGAAACCATATTTTTTTAAATCTCTATGCTCTAAAATAAATTTGCATGACCAATGGAAACCAAAAACCCAATTTATATAGCAAGGTTTCATTAAAGGAAAAAAAAATGGAGAATTCATATCTTCCCCAAAATAAATAAACAAAGACGCTAAATGTGTTAGTTTTTCAACATTAAGATAGCATTATTAGGATCTTTAACTGAGAGAATAACAAGTACAACAATCAAACACAAGAGACAATGAACACAGTGTTTTTCCTCGAGGAAACCATAAATGGAGAAAACCCCGCAACTTTCTTAGAGATAGAATCAGCACCAAAACAGTAAAAGCCCAAAACAATAAGTGATCTCTTGACAGTAGTAACCTTCTTCTTATCTAGCGCCAGTGTCTTATCCTTCCTCAACTGTGCACTACACTTGAGGGTGGATGAGTTGTGTGATAACTAGAGACTCCAGTTCTCTATTTATACTAATCTCAACATGAATAAAACCCTACCAGGGATGACCTCTACTAGGAGAGTCTAATAACCGTAGTGCCTCGGAACTGCGGGGACTTTAACCCTTAGACAATCAAAGGGTTATCCATAATGACTTGACATGACTTGTTTACATTATTGATCCTCCCGATCGGAACATCGGGGCATGAAAACATGACTCAATTACATTATAGATACATCCCGGAATAAACATCAGGTTACAATACATAAGATACATAGATGAATACATTCCGAAGTTACAAATACATCAACACTCCCTCTTAACTAGGACGGTATTCTTTCGACACAATTTTTAGTACTGGTCTTCTTCTCTATATTAGCTGGATCATCTCATCTTCTGCATCTCAAGTCTTCTGAGTCTGTAAGTCATCTTCGTCTTCAAGTCATCTTCATCTTCGGATCTAGATCATCTCTCGATCTGGATCATCATGGGACATCATCACTAGATCTCGATCATCACTCGATGTGGATCATCACTGGGCATCATCACGGGATCTGAATCATCACTGGATTTGGATCATCACTGCTGGATCATCATCATTGGATCTTGATCATCATTTGATCTGGATCATCACTGGCGCTATCTCATGATTCTTTTCGTCATAGGAAGTTCTACAGAGCCAACCCTTTTTCATGCTGGTTGTAGTCCTAGCCTCTATGTAGGTCTTCTTCAGCACTTATATCTGATCAACACATGATCAAAGAAAGGCTCATCATTTCTATCTAATCAACACATGATCTAAGATAGATACTGCACTTACATCTGATCAACACATGATTGAAGAAAGGCATGCCCAACACTTACATCTGACATACTCGTTAGAAAGGCATGCCCAGCACTCACATCTGATCATGTAGGAGCCAATCCTATAATCATACCGGAAAGGCCCAGCACTTACATCTGATCAACACATGATTGAAGAAAGGCTCAACATTTCTATCTGATCAACACATGATCAAAGATAGATATTGCACTTACATTTGATCAACACATGATCGAAGAAAGGCACTGCACTTACATCTGATCAACACATGATCAAAGAAAGGCACAACACTTATATCTGATCAACACATGATCGAATAAAGGCTTAACACTTATATCTGATCAACACATGATCGAAGAAAGGATCTGTACTTACATTCATCTAGGCTGGAACACATCCTACCACAATGATGAAAGGGATCTGCACTTACATCCACCTAGGCGGGAACACATCCTGATCACAATTATGGAAGGACTTGCACTCATATCTGATCTTGTAGGAACCAATCCTACAGTCATATTAGAATGCTCCGCAGTCCTCCTCGATTGAGCTACCTGGTAACTGACCAGGTGCCTCCATTCTCCTAGAGAATGGCAGTTGCCCTTACATCTGACCTACTCATTAGAATGGCCAACACTCACATATGACATGGAAGGAACTTAATACTTTAGCCATGACAGAATGGTTCATCCCTTTCATCTGATCAAGTGGGAACTCATCCCTCTGTCACATCAGAATGGATTCTCAGTTCTAGACTAAGTTTTCCTGGTAACTGACTAGGTGCCTCCATACCTAGAATGGAAATTGCCCTTACATCTGTCCTACTCGACAGAATGGCCAACACTCATATATAACATCGAAGGAACCAATCCTCTCACCATGACAGAATGGCTCAGCCCTTACATCTAACCATGGAAGGAACCAATCCTCTCACCATGTCAGAATGGCTATGGATCTCATCATTTTCTCTTGGAGTAAACCTTGATCTAGAGAACACCAAGCTTCTCCCTGAAGTACTTGAACTTCATCCTAGCCAATGGCTTTGTCAATACATCATCTATCTATTCCTCCATCGCAACATACTGGAGCTTCATTGCTCCCCTCTGCACCATATCCCTGATATAGTGATACTTGATCTCGATATGCTTCGACTTGTCATGGAACACTGGATTCTCTGACAACTTCATGCAAATCTGGTTTTCACAATGTATGCAAGTAGCATCCAACTAGAGATAAAATATATCAGACAATAGCTTTCGTAGCCATACTACCTCACAACTGGCTGAACAAGCTGCTACATACTCTGCTTCAGCTATACTCAGTGCCACACAGGATTGCTTCCTGCTAAACTAAGAGATCACACCTGATCCCATACTAAAGCAACACCCTGAAGTGCTCTTCCTATCGATGGCACTACCTTCCAAATATGAATCAACATAACCCTCTAGGTTAATCTTTTGATTCACATCGTACTTGAGCCCATAATCAATTGTACCCTTTAGGTACCTCAAAATATTATTTGCAGCAATCAGGTGAACATCTCTTGGATCTGTCGGGAATTGGCTCAAGGTGTTCACTGCAAAGCAAATGTCTGGTATCGTGTTTGTCGGGTACATCAATGACCCAATCATCTAACGATACATCGTAGTATCAACCAAATTTGATGAAGCATCACTCAATAGCTTCAGGATCGATGCCATAGGTGTGGCCATAGCCTTGCAGTCCATCATCCCAAACCTCTTCAGGATCTCTATTGCATAATTCCCTTGTCCAAGGAAGATTCCATCTATACTCTGCCACACCTCCATACCTAGAAAGTAATGCATCATCCCCAAGTCTTTCATTTTGAACTCAACATCAATATTTCTCTTCGTATCAGCAATCAACCCATCCGTACCTGTCACAAATAGATCATCTACATAAAGTAGAAGCATCACTAGGTTTCCATCCTCAACCTTGTAGTAAAGGTTGGAATCTGTTTTACTCTTGGTAAAGCCCAAACTGGATAGAAAGCTGTCAATTCTGCCATACGAGGTCCTGGGGGCCTGTTTCAAACCATACAGGGCTTTCTTCAATCTGCATACATGAGACTCTTTGTCATGTGTCTCAAAACTAAGTGGTTGCTCTACATACACTTCCTCTTCCACTACACCATTCAAGAAAGCAGTCTTGACATCCATCTAGTGTATCTTCCATTTCATCACTGCAGCCAGAGAAAGAACTGATCTGATGGAAGTGTATCTGGCTATAGGTGCAAAGGTTTCTTCATAGTCTATTTCTTCTTTCTGAGAGAAACCCCAAGCCACAAATCTTTCCTCATAATTTTCAATGCTACCATCTGCAGCATGCTTGATCTTGTAGATCCATTTGGAAGTTACAACTGAGTTCCCTTCTAGTCTTGGGACAACATCCCAAACATCATTCTTCATGATTGATTGATATTCTTCGATCATAGCATCCTTCCATTCTTTTCGTTTTGCCACTTCTTCATAACTGGAAGGTTCTTAATAGTAAAGCTACATACCCGGAGCATGATCTAGTCCTCTTTCTTTCTCTGTGATTCTCTTCTGGAGCCCTATATCTTTTTGCACCTTGGATAAGTTCTTATACCCAAGTAGGTTTCCTCTTATGAGGATTATTCTCCAGAGGTGGATCTACAGGTCTTTGTGGCTCTTCAAATTCTCAATCTTCTTTTTGAATTTCTTCATTCATAGTTGTATCATGAATTCTAGGTGCTTCTACTTCTTCAAGTTCTTCAGTAGGTATCTTTCTGGATTTGTTGTAAGCTGTGTCTTCATCAAATGTCACATCCCTGCTAATGTCAATATTCTTGTATCATGGGAAATATATTTTGAGATGGCTGACTTCTGGTTTCTTGTCGGAGAAGACTTCTTCAGGAGTCTTGTTCTCGAGTACTCTATGTTGAGTACAGTTCTGTACATACACCATTGTTCTGGCAGCTTCATCCCAAAGATGCATAAGAAGATCTTGATCATGAAGCATGGCTCTTGCATCTTCCATGATGGTTCTGTTCTTCCATTCCGTAATCCCATTCTGTTGTGGATTATAAGGAGTGGACAACTCCCTCTTAATCCCTGATTCTTTGCATAGCTATTTGAATTCATTCGAAGTGAATTCTTTGCCATTATTTGATCGAACAATCTTGATCTTCTTTTCAGTGTGGTTTTTTATCAAGGCTTTGAATTCCTTGAATTTGCTGAATACTTCATCTTTGTTCTTCATGAAGTAAACCCATGTCTTCCTAGAAAAATTACCAATAAGAGAAACATAGTATGCATACCTGCTTAGTGAGTTTGATGACATCGGAGTGGATGATTTCTAGTATGCCTTTGGATTTTCTTTCGCTACTGGGAAATTTCTTCTTTGTATTTTTTCCTTTCGCACATCCTTTGTAGACCCCATCATGTTTTGCTTGGAATTCTGGAAGACCTTCAACAACTTTGCTTACAATAGGTAGTGCTCTGTAATGCACATGTGCAAGCCTTCTTTTCCAAAGTTCACTTGGCTCTACTATGTCATGGATCAAGGCTTCTTTTGTATGGCCCTTCAATTTATACAAACCTCTTTCTTGTTCTCCAATTACCACTGCATCATCAATAGTCTTTCCTCTTGGCCACATGATGACTTGACCATCTATGAATGCAACCCTCATTCCTTTTGCATCCAATGTTGATATGGAGAGAAGGTTCTTCTTGAATCCTGGCACAAACAATACTTATTTAATTGTTAGAGACTTCCTAGAGTCTAGTTTATATGAATATTTCCCACTACCTTTTATTGGATATTGGTAGTCATCTCTTAATTTCACCTTGTGAGGTGATTCATGTTCTAACAGTCTCATAAAGGATTCCTTGAATCTAGTCATATGTTTGGAAGCCTCACTGTCTATAAGCCAATCATCACTTCCATGAGTAATGTTACCTGTGAGAGCAAAGATGAGAGCATATTCATCCTCACTTGAAGAATCTTCACTTTCATATCTGGTTCTTTTCTTGGAGGGTTCATCATCCTCTACAGCATGAGCATGATGTCTTCTTTTGTTCCCCTTCTTCTTATGAGAGTGACCCTTGTTCTTAGGACAGTATTTTGCAAAGTGTCCTCTTTCATCACATGTATAACATCTCAAATTTGATAGGTCCCTTCTATTTTTATCTCTATGATGAGGATCCTTACCTTTGGAGTAATGAGATATTCTTCTGCCTTTCTTGGAGTGAGCTGTGAGAGCTTGGTCTTCACTTCCCATCTTCTCTTCTCGAGCTGCTATCCATGCTTCTTCTTGAGAACATTCTTCCCATAGTTTGCTGAATTTGACTAACTTCTTTCTGGCATAGATTCCTTGGATGAAAGAATCCCATGACCTAGGAAGGACATTCAGTGTTGTCATCACAATCTCTGCATTCTCCACTTCTTCATCTACAGCTTCTAATTGTTCCTTGATCCGAGAAACCCTTGTGAAGTAAGACTAGATGGTATCTGCATTCTGAACCTTCACATTCTTCGATTGATTCCTCAGAGTCATCTTCCGATTTATGTTCTTCCCTTCAAAAAATATGGTTAGGGCATCAAACATAGCTTTAGGTGTCTTTAGAGAGGACACCTGAGGTATAAGGTGATCCTTGATAGAATCAGCAATGATCTTCTTTTCCATAACCATATTCTTCTTATGTAAGGCCTTTGCCTCATCTCCCTCTAGAACCGGAACCTCCTCATGGATGTAGGAGTCTAACTCATTTTCTTCCAGGCCCAGGGAGATCATATACTTCCAAGATCAGAAGTTAGCAGCTACCTCAAGATTTTCATCAAGCTTGGTATGATGAGACATATTAAACTGAGAACCTCAAATGGAAATACAAAAGATTTATATCTTACTAGGTCAAGATGTCAGATTTGGATTTGGAGCTGAAATATCACAGTACTGGAATAGAAGCAAATTAGGGTATTTCTTTTCCTAAGATCTGTCCACCCAAATGCCTTGAAATTTTTCCCTAACTTTGATTTTGGGGAGGAGATCAATCCAGGCCTGGGCTCACTGAAAAATTCCTTTTCTGTGAAAAGCCCTAATTTTTGGCAGCAGTGTTGGGTCCAAAACTGAAAAACCTCAGAATTGGATTCTGCTTCGACAGAAATATGTGCCCTAAGGAGGAGAGTTATTCCACCTTAATTTTGCTGAAAATATGTGGAGGAATATCCACAAACTAGGAAGCCCTAGTTCTCACAGCTGCATAGTGTCTTCTTCTCAGGTTAGCTCTGATACCATGTTAGTTTTTCAACATTAAGCTAGCATTATTAGCATCTTTAACTGAGAGAATAACAAGTACAACAATCAAACACAAGAGACAATGAACACCGTGCTTTTCCTCAGGGAAACCATAAATGGAGAAAACCCCGCAACTTCCTCAGAGATAGAATCAGCACCAAACAGTAAAAGCCCAAAACAATAAAATCACAAAACAGTAAGTGATCTCCCGACAGCAGTAACCTTCTTCTTATCTAGACCCAGTGTCTTCTCCTTCCTCAACTATGCGCTACATTTGAGTGTGGATGAGTTGTGTGATAAATAGAGATTCTAGTTCTCTATTTATACTAATCCTGACATGACTAAAACCATACCAGGGCTGACCTCTACTAGGAGAGTCTAATAACCCTAGTTCCCTGGAACTGTGGGGACTTTAACCCTTAGACAATCAGAGGGTTATCCATAATGACTTGAGATGACTTGTTTACATTATTGATCCTCTCGATCAAAACATTGGGGCATGAAAACATGACTCAATTACATTATAGATACATCCCAGAATAAACATTGGGTTACAATACATAAGATACATAGATGAATACATTCCAAAGTTACAAATACATCAACAAAATGGCCTATAGAGTAAAAAAAAATTCATGCCATAACAAATAATAATGTATCAAAATATTTGCCAATATTGGGAATTTGTTCATCAATACCAAGTGTTGTTTACCCCTCCTTTAGGCACTATGCCTTGTATCTACTACGTATATTAAAGTTGTTCCTCTAGGGAAATTGGTCAACACCTTATAATTTTGATGAAACTTCCTAATCCAAGTGCTAAAATAAGGTATAGAATCTTCCCATGCTTAATAAATGTTTTCATTCAGTGTTAAGGGTACATTTTGGTTAAGCTCAAGGAAATGGAGTTCAACAATAGGATCCACTAAAATCAAGATACGTAGGGTGGTTGATGTGTTTTATTACATGTCAATCGTATACTATCATACATGATAGAATCCAATGGAAACCTTGCAACCGTAAAATATTGAAAAATGTTAATGCTATTTAATTTTAGATCCCGAACCACTATACACAAATATGCAAAGTCTCTCATGGGTATATAGAAAGAGTGAATACAACTAAAATAGCATTAATTGGAATCCATAATTTCCTCAAATTACATATAAATAAAGATGTTAAATGGACTACAAAGTCTAAAAAATTCACGCTACAACAAATAATTAGATATATCAGAATCCTTGCGTATATTGGGATTTTATTCCTCAATAACACCTTGTGCCCCATCCTCTAGGCTCTATCCCTTACCTCTACATAGAATATCACAATCGGTCCTCCAAGGAAATTAGTCAACACCCCATAGTTTTGATGGGACTTCATAATACAAGCCTTAGAATATGGTAGAGAAGCTTCCCAATCATCATATACACATAGGAATTTAATGTATCCATATGGAAATTCAAATTAATACACGTATTTAAGATGAAAAAATGTTAAATGTGTATTCTTCAGTGTAAAATTTGTTGAATTTTAAATTTAAATTATAAATAGTTCATGTTGATATTTGTCGTACACTAGTTTTATATTTTTAATTGCTTAGAGATGTCATTATACCATGTGTATTTTTCTAGAGATTTTTTTATTGTATTTATGATTGTAGTGGTTGACATGGACCATAATGCATATATTTTGAGAGTGATTGGTCATTTGAGAGATCTTAGTGCGACTTGGAGGGGTGGATATGAAATATGTTGCTCCTTGTTGGCATCATTAGAGTCCATCATAGACACCATCAACAGATCCAACGATGCATTGTATAGCATATCATCGTTCAGAGAAAGTAAATGACAAGAATGTCAATGGAATGAGCTACAATGAAATTAAGAATCTCAAAATAACCAAAAAATAAAATATATTCACAATTTAGACTGCATGGGATAGATACATTCTAGAGACTACTAGAACGCATATTTATATTAAGTGGTGTGTTTCCAAACCAATTAGAGATCATTAAATGGACATATGGCACATGTTTTTCTATGACCCCCACACAACAATAGGGAAGTTTATGTTGGGAAAATATGTCAACTATTTTGACATGTTGGGGTTCTACGTCATTGGTAGGGGGATGCCACAAAATTGTCCCAATTCTAAGAATATAGATGCAAATAGATATATAAATCCACCTCGTAGCCATTTACCAATGCCAAATGTCCCTCCTGCGCTTGACATGATTCACCATACATAGGAAGAAATTATGACACTAACTCAGATGATTTCCCACCACACCACATATATTTACCAGGCATGGCCCTCTTCTTCTGATGGGGTACAACCATCAGATTCTAGTGTTGGTTTTGGAGCTCAATCTTGTAGATTTACAGATGTTATTTTTCAACTTTTTTTGTTTTCCATTTCTACCATACACTAATCCCAACAGGGGGGTGGGGCAGAAAAACTCATAAAAGAAAGATTTGGGGTGTTTGTTGGCCAACAGTTTATAGTCCCATGGTATTGGGTGACCCATGGTATTTTCCGATTGTAATTCCCCTATGAAAGGAAATCATTGCAATATGACTATGTAATGTATTGGATCATCGTAAAACACTATCCTTGGTTGTGAGAGAGAGAGAGACTCTAAGAGAGTGAAGAGGAAGTGCAACAAGTGTGCCGGAAGTTTTATCCCTTCATTTTATTGGATGGAATAATAATAAAGGAATGGAAATTTATATGTGGATGTAGCTAATCTTGGGTGAAGCACATTATATATGTGTCTCTCTTGTAATGTTTTTATATTTTAATATGTGCATCTTGTTTAATTTTTTTTATCTTTGATCCTAATTTTCTAATAATTGGTATCAGAGCAAAAGGTCTATTTGGATGTTAAACTTGCAAGATAGAATAGTTCATGGTTCGAGTTGGAGAAGGAAGAAGAATTAAAGTTTAGGGTCCAAAAATTTAATGCCCAAAACTACTAGTTATGGAAGATGCAAATGGAGGACTATATGTACTAGAAGTATCTAGACCTATCATTGGGCGAAAATAGAAAATAGCTAGCGACCATGAAGGGAAAAGAATGGGAGGTTCTTGACAGAAAGGAACTCAAAACAATATGATTGTGCTTGGATTCATTAGTGGCTTCAATATCTCAAAATAATAGACGACAAAGGATGTGATGAGCGCATTGGCTAAGATCTATGAAAAACATTCGGCTTCTAACAAGGTATTTTCAATGAAGAGTTTATTTAATATGAAGATGTCAGAAGATGGATCTATTGCTGGCCATTTCAATGAATTTAATACAATTACTAGTAAGATAAGTTATGTAAAGGTGAAGTTTGAAGATGAGGTTAGGGATATTCTAATTTTGTGCTCATTTCTATAAACCTCGAACATCTTGGTCATGGTTGTAAGTAACTATGTCCCTAGTTTAGGAACTTTGAAATGTGATGATGTTGCTGGTGTTATTATTAGCGAGGAAATGAGAATAAAAAGCATAGGTGAGACATCAGGTAATTCATTAACCAAGGAGAGAAGGGGAAGACAAAGGGATATAGGAAGGAACCCAAGTAATCACAACAAGTCTAGAAAAGGAAGATCCAAGTCTAGGCTGGGAAATATAGAGTGTTGGAACTATTAAAATTGAGCTCATGAGAATCTATGAACCGAGGAAAAAATCACAAGAACATTACACAAGCAATTTTCCTCAAAATATTATATGAAACTGTGAAATAATGATTTGCAGTTGTATATGCTTTTATTAATCAAAAGTAAAAATGGATAATTAGTATAATGTATTAAACTAGTATTAATAACTAGTCAATTCGAATACATGAGAGGAAATTTGAATTGATTGACTCAATTTAACTACATGGATAATAGGATGTGTCTAAGTCACTATCAGAGCTTAACTACCTAGCTCCAATTGTCTAAAGCAGTGCCTCAGTCAGTTAGAATCAGTTAACTAGTTTAAATAAATGTGGTAGGTGGTGAAAGGAGGCTCCCCACATGTATTTAATTAATGACTGATGCTAATTGAATCTAACTGGATATAATTGAATGTAATTGACTCCTAACTAGGATTGACTAATCACCAATTGAACTCAACTGAAGGAGGTTGGTGCCAGAACTCCCAGTGGCTCCTAAATTGTAGGGATTGGTCTAGGAGGTGCCTAAACTAATCCATACAAGTGCATTCAATGGAACTTAGCCTCAAATAGTGTTCCCCACACTCTAGTAACTGGTACTGTTACACCAAAATCTCATAATGTTGAGCAATGTGTTAACCCTATGCCTCAATCCCTAAAGTTCCCTTGGATGAATGGCATTGAATAGGAGGTTCTTTCCTTACCTTTTTTCCCCTATAAGAAGGCACGATCTCTTTCTCCTAACGCAAGGTGCGCCAACACCTTTTTTTCTTCATGCTAGAAGCCTCATCAACTCTCTTTCCATGCATGCTAGGTGCGTTGGTGGTGTTTAGAGGGAAAAAACTGAAGCTTCGAGACTCTTCTTGAAGGTGGATGAGGTGGAGGATCATCCCTATCATCTAGGTGAGGTGGAATTCAGTTCCCTCACCTATGGGGAAGATCCCTTAGAACCATCCTCCTAATACTCAACCTACTCTATCCCTTTATCCTTAAAAATTGAACCCTCTCTCCATTGTGAATGGAGGAAGGACTATGGTATTTTATGTTGGTGGAATTTATAGGTGAACCCTATCATCCTTTGGGAGGCTTACTATCTTGCTTTGGAGGCTTGGCTTGGATTGTTGGATGGAAGATTGCAACATTAAGTCTAGGTTGTGATGTTCCTTCTCTTTGTAATTATATGTATCTCCTTGATTACATTAATACAAAACCCTTTCCATAAATGTTATTGTGTTGACGATGTTTAGATATTTATTCCTTAACTATTAACTTATATCAATTCATGTTTATATACGAATGTGTTGTTTTCTTCTTTCCAATTTCTGTACAGGGTTTTGTAGTTGAAGATCTGAAGGCTTTGGAGCTTAGATCAACAAAGAGAGAAGGGGATTTGTAGATCTCAGGTAGGTGATGTACTTGTTAACTTGCATTTCTATTTGATCTATGAAATTAGATTGTAGTATGTACTTGATTTGTTCTAGATCCACTTGGACTAGGGAGATATAGTTTGATTCCACTTGAGTATATTTATCCAATAATAGGTACATGTTTCCCAATTAGGCCATGTGGACCCAATGGAACTAGTGACTCAATAATTACTGAAAAGACTCCTATTTTAGGCATAATTGACTAATTTGGACAAGGGAGAATTATAATCCCAACACCCCCCCTGAATGCTAACTTGGACAATTTATGGGCCCTGGTAACTAAGACCATAGGTCACCCATGAAAGCTAAAAGGTAACTTTTTAATACAATAAAGGAAATGGGGAAAAACCACATGGAAAAAATCCCCCCTCAAAACTAAGCAAATAAAATCATGATTCAAGTTTAAAAAAATTGAAAAAATGTTGCTGCAACCTTCATATCTGTGGTGTAGCGAAGAAACATGCATGTCGTTTTGTGCATAGGTATCCTAGGGCCTAGCATGTGTACTTCTCCATCTTCTCCCAAAATCATGATGGAAGGAAGGAGAAATGTAACCTTTGCCTCTTTTTGAAGGAAGAGAGACATGATCCACTTTGTTCTTATGAGAGCAATGTAGTTGATCATACCTTGCCATGTAGTATCTCATAGGGAGTTTGTTGCATCTCTATAAAGGAAGCGAGTTTGCATTACATAGCACAAGGTTCTCTCTCTGAAACTCATTTCTTGTCCTCTTTCTATCAGATGTATTTCTAGTCATCTTCCCACCTTCCGCAATAACCTTTTGTTCCCATTTGGGATTAGGATTGGGAGTAGGGACTTGATTTGGATCTGAATCACCCTGAACTTCAATCTCATAAATTGATACAACCGAGTCTTCTGATTCAGATTCTTAAATACTAGTGGAAATGACAAAAGGAGTGGATATAATTTTTTTACCTCCCCTTTCAAGTGGCAGGTGAGAGTGCACTCGTTCTGAAAATGGAAAGAAGTGTGAGAATTCATGTGCCTTGGAGGCATGATTTGAAGCACCCTTCGCTATGATTTTCCTAGTAGCGATATCTGTGATATCCACTGAGTCAGGACCAAACATCACTCGCTTTGGAGGGCCAGTGTGAGTCATCTAGTTTACAAATAACAGATTTGCATCTAAGGAAGGTACATAAAGTACATCATTGAACTTTCCATTTTCATACTTGATAGAACCCTTCCCTTTATCTTGAATTTTATTCTCATCACCCATGTGAATTCTAGGACCATAAGTAGACTATAAGTAAGAAAATGATTGTTTGGATGCAACCATATCATTAGAAGCTTCAAAATCAATGCGAAAATCATGTGTTTTTGAACAACTAGCCTTCAGTGCGTGGCATATTTCCTCATGATCTTCAGTATTTTCTCCATGGTTATCCTTTCTTGCACCAACTAGAAGTGTGATGTTATGATTCCCTAGGAGTAGATCCATTTTATCTATTGTTCTCCTCATATAGGAGTTTTCTAGATGAAATCCCCTTCCACAATAATAACAAAGGATCTTTTCTTTTCCCTTCTTCTTTCTTCTCCTCGAACCTAAGGGCTGATCTGACTGCTCCTTCTCCTTAGGAGGCTCATTCTTTGGCTTTTGCATCCTCTTTCCATTCATATATTTGGGTCCTCTAGTAAACAAGGCTTGATATTTGGAAGATCTGATGATCCCCATTTGTACAATATTATCATGCTCATTGGTGAGAGACTCAATGAATGCATTGAGAGTTGGGATCATCCAATTCCATGTTGTGAGATTCTCCGTATCGAAGGTTGACACAAATACTAGGTAATATATTACATGTTTTGAGAGGATGGAAAGGATGAGTTCATCATCTACTTTCTCAACTTTACATAGCTTCAACTGGAGCACCAGCTTCTTGAACTTGGTGAAGATGTCATTCATGGTTTTGAAGTTTCCTGGGTCTAGAGATATCAACTCATTCTCTAGATGATAGATTATCAAGTCAACTTGCTTATCAAGCAGAGTATAAATTCAATCTCAAATCTCCTTTGGAGTCTTCAATCCATTGATGTGGAAGAGAATATCTCTAGAGATTGAAAGGAACTGGAATACATATGCTTCATCAAGTTTATTCCAGTATTTTTCTTTGTTAAAATCATGAATCTGCTCTATGTATGTGTCCACCATGACTCTGTAGAGTTTTTTGGAGCGAAGTTGCATCTCCATGTCCTCCTTCTACTGATGGTAGTTTAAAGGAGTGAAAATATCCATAGAAGGGGCCATCATGCTACTGTAGTGAATGCAGCGAAGGAGACTGAAAAACCTGCAAATCACAAGAAAACAGACAAAGTAAGGTTGACAACCTGGACTTTTGGATTTTTCTTCACACCCGACTTAGTTAATCAAGAAATCTTTATCAACAATTCCTTTTGCCAGGAATATGTTGTAAACTATCCGCTTTTGGTGCAGAATTGGAAGGAGCAATTTTGCTCAAAAAATATTTTGATCAAGCATGAAATATGTAGAAGGAGAAGTGCCTTGTCCCACCGAGGCTCTGATACCTTATTAAAATTGAGTTCACGGGAATCTATGAACAAAAGAATAACTCACAAGAAGATTACACAAGAAATTTTACTCAAAATATGATATGAAAAAGTGCAATAATGATTTGTAGTTGTATATGCTTTCATTAATCAAAAGTAAAATTTGATAATTAATACAATGTAATACAGTGGTATTAATAACCAGTCAATTCAAATACATGAGAGGAAATTTGAATTGATTGAATCAATATAACTTCATGGATAACATGATGTGTCTAAGTCATTATCAGAGCTTAACTAGATAGCTCCAGTTGTCTAAATCAGTGCCTCAGTTAGTTATAATTAGTTAACTAGTATAACTGAATGTGGCAGGTGAGGAAAGGCGCCTTCCCAAATGTAGTTAATCAATGACTGGTGCTAAATGAATCTAACAGGATGTAACTGAATGTAACTAAATCCTAACTAGGCTTGACTAGTCACCATCTAAACTCAACTAAAGTAGGTTGGCGTCGACACTCCCAATGGCTCTTAAATTGTAGGGATTGTTCTAGGAGGTACCTAAACTGATGCATGCAAGTGAAGTCAGTGGAATTTATCCTCAACTAGTGTTCCCCACACTCTAAAAACTGGTACATGTGGACCAATTAGGCCATGTGGACCCAATGAAACTAGTGACTCAATAATTATTGAAAAGACTCCTATTTTAGGCATAACTGACCAATTTGGACAAGGGAGGATTATAATCCCAACAGGAACTATGGTAAGAGAGGAAATTTTAAGAAAGACTGTGGAGCTCCAAAGAAGAAAGGATAGAAGAAGAAGGAGACTACTCAATAAGCTAATGTATCAAGCGATGTGTTACAAGATGCTTTGATTCTTGCATTAGATAATACTAGTGATTACTCGGTAGTAGATTCAGGGTATTCAAGTCATACTGCATGCCATAGGAAATTCTTTCATGATTACATTCTAGGTCATTTTTGACATGTTTTATTGGGTGATGATGAGCCATGTAGAATTGTTGGAATGGGTAAGGTACATATTAAGTTAAATAATGGAAATGAATTGATGCTAAAATATGTAAGGAATATTCCTACTATGAACATAAATATGATATCAACATGGCACTTAGGAGATAGTGGTTGTTTGTCTACATTTTGAAAAACGTGGTTGAAGATCACTAAAGGAGCATGGGTAATAGAAAAATGAGGTAGGATAAGTACATTGTATTTATGTCCTCATAATATTTATTATTTTATCTATGTAGCTGCCTAAGAAATAGGTGCAGCGTTGTTTCGTCATAGGATTGGCCACATGAGTGTGAAGGGAATGCAAATTCTTCACACAACGAAATTTCTTCCATATATGAAGCAGGTAAGTTTGGAATTATGTGACAACTGTGTTTATGGAAAACAAAAGAGAATTATATTTCTCAGGGTTAGGAAACCAAAGAAGAGTGAGAAGTTATAGCGTGTACATACATATGTATGGGGAACGACTCAAGTATGATCTCTTGGTGTCTCTCATTATTATGTTACTTTTATTGATGATGTAACTAGAAAAACTTGGATTTATTGCATTAGAAATAAATATAATGTGTTTCCTACTTTTAAGAAGTGGAAATCTTTGGTTGAGAACGAGATAGGAAAAAGCTTGAAATGTCTCAAATATGATAATGGAGGTGAATACTACAACAAGGATTTTGATAGTTAATGTTCGTACCATGGGATTTGTAGAGAAAGGATGGTCCCAAGAACACCACAAGAAAATCATGTGTCAAAAAGGATGAATAAGATGATCATGGAGCTTGCAAGGTGTATGAGATTGACTGCAAGGTTTCCATTACAATTTTGTCCTGATGATGTAGATATTGTTGTTTACATAATAAACATAGGGACTTGAATCAATTTGGATCGTGGAATTCCAGAGGATAGATGGACAGGTAAAATTGTAAATTACTCATTTCTGAGAACTTTTTGTCGTGAATAATTTTTCCATATTCATAAAGAAAATAGAGCAAAGCTTGAGGCTAAATATAAGAAATGTACCTTTATTCGATATAGGATTGATTATTTTGGTTATGTCTTATGGTATTATGAAAATCATAGAATAATTAGGAGTAGATATGGAGTATCTAGTGAAAAGGTTATGTACAAAGATCGGTTGTAGGTGTTGGAGACATTTACCACCATACACACTTATTTTGGTCAATTTGGCCTAGGTAAACCACTATCCTAATTTTTATTGACTTAATTGACATCAGCTAGATCACACCCATACCTACTTTCAATCAAGGAGGCTAACTTAGACTTCTCCTACATTCTAGGAGGCTAACTGGAGCACTTCGGGGGTGATCTGAGTGTCATTAATGCCCCACATTGCTAATTGATGGTTACAATTAGTTAAACAGAGAAGTGAAGGCACCTTACTTCATTAAATTGATTATTTATTGATTATTTAATGAACTGGAGTCAACAGGGGTGACTACAACCACTTCTGATGTTTAGTTACACTTCAGTTAACCTCATAAGGGTTCATTGGAGTCATTGATGCACTGCCACTTATTGGTTAGTTTCCAATGACATGTGTCTGACCTATTTTCAGTTAGATTCAATCATTTATTGCACTCCAACTTTAGTCATTAAAGGAAATTTCAACTCAAAATGGGCCTTTTAACTTTTATTCAAATTCCATGTCATCATGTGTTAGCTAATGAAATTGCTTTAAATTTGAAATACCGTATAGGTCTTAAACACTTTTTTAATATAAATTTGGGGATAGGTATCATAAAAAAAACTACTTTTTTTGTTTGTATTTTTGACATATCTCCCTGTGTTTTTACTCAAATTTCGATCGGGAGAGCTCGTTGGATGCGGAATTAAATTCCTCATCCAACGAGTACCCACTCGGCATACTTTTGATGGACCCTGCTACCCCAAAAATAAGAAATACCTGAAAAAACGAAATGATGACATCATCATTCCATTTTTTCAAGTATTTCTTGTTTTTGGGGTAGCGGGGTCCATAGAAAGTATGCCGAGTAGGTACTCGTTGGATGTAGAATTTAATTCCACATCCAACGAGCTCTCCTGATCGAAATATGAGTAAAAACACAGGGAGATATGTCAAAAATACAAACAAAAACGTAGTTTTTTTCTTTTCTTCCTCCAAAATTAATAAATATTATTTTATTATTTTAACTATTATTTTATTAGTTCATTTTAGGAGGCCCATTTTGAGTTGAAATTTCCTCTAATGTAGGGCTCAGTTGAGTCAATTAGGGTTTTGATCAGTTGTTAACTTGAGTGTTGACTGTGGCTTACATTCATTTAAGCTAGACTCACTCATTCAATTCGAATGACATCCTTGGGAATTCAAATTACTTTGTCATTCATGCTTCCAACATGATCTTGTATTGTATTACTCATTCTTTGTGTGAATATACAGAGCGACTACTCATTTTGTAGCACAATTACACCATTTTCATGCCTTATTATTATTAATCTTTGATGAGACCTATGTTTAGTCACTAGATTACTATGACAGATTAATATGATATCAGAGCACATGATGGAACAAAGATTAGATTTCTCAAAAACAAGAGTTTTGACAGATCTTGCATGAAAATTGAGCAATAGCTCAAAAATACAGCACTGCATCAGAAGCCAAGGCTTACCACTTAATACCCAAGGAAGGAACTTTTTGATCAAGCTTGCTTGATTGACTATGCTGGGTGTGATGAAAGCCTAAAATTTGCAGGTTGTACAACCCTACATTGCCCCTTTTGTTGTGATTTTTAGGTTTTTTACAGGTGGCAACATTTGCTCCAGCAGATTCAGATGGCTTCTTTCGTAGATCTTTTGACTCTGTTCAATTTCCACTCATGGAAAGGAGATATGGAGATCCAGCTACATGCCAGAGGAATCTATAGGGTCACTACGAAAACTGAAGAAGAGCCTACTTCTGTGATAAACAAAGCTATATTCTTGAACAAGAAGGATGAAGCATTCAGATTCTTGTGCCTCTTTGTTTCCCGGGATCATCTTTTCCATCTTTCGGGATTGAAGAATCCAAAGGAAAATTGGGACAAATTGGAAACCCTATATGGAAAGTAGGATGATTTGAGATTTTACCAGCTTGAAAATGAATTGATGTCTCTCCATCCTTCCAATTTTGAGACCTTGAATGAATTTTTCACAAAGTTCAAGCACATTCTCTTACTATTGAAGCAATGCAAAGTAGAGAAGGAGGATGATCAACTCATTCTTGTCATACTCTACAAACTTGGAGATGATTATTTAGTTTTTGTCTCTACATTCCGTGCGGGGAAGCTCACAACCCCTAGATGGAAGATGCCTATAATCAATGCCTTCATTGAGTCCCTAACAAGTGAACATGATAAGCTTGTCCAGATGGGGATCATTAGATCCTCCCATGATGAAGCCCTCCATGTCTCGGGGCCCAAAGATATGAATGGTAAAGGAAAGTAGTAGAAGAACCCAAAAATTAAATTCAAAGCTCCTAAGCCTAAAGTTGAAAACTAGTAGCATGATGAGTCTTCTGGCTCAAAGAAGAAAAAAGGAAAAGGGAATCATGGGAAAGAAAAAGTCAAGTGTTCATACTGCGGGAAGGGCTTCCACCCTGAACATGCCTGCATGAAGAAGAATCTTGATAAATCCACCTCTCTCCTTAAGAGAAATCACATCAATCTTTCGGAAATATTTCAGGGGAGAGATCAGAAATATCGGGAACCACATCATGAAAGAGGTCATGCCCTCATGGCAAGCACTTCGAAGTCCAAAGCACTCTTGATTGATTCTGGAGCTTCGAACCACATGTTGGAAAAAAGAGACTCCTTCTCATCCTTGTATACCAGAAAATCCATCCTCATCCACATGGGAGATGACTCCACCATCATTTCAGAAGGGCAATGTATGGTTGATCTTGAGAATGGTTATTTTTCATATGTTTCGTATGTACCGTCTCCGGCATCAAATATCCTTAGTGTCTATCAGATGACACATACATGAGTGCCTAAGAGAGTATCTTTCAAACTGAATGATGTTGAGATAATGGAACTTGCATCTGGGAAACTTATTGCTAAAGGCCTTGCAAACCATAATGCAAAATCCTATGAGTTTTTCCACTTTGTGGTGGATGCAAAGCCCACTGCTCTGCTAACTCATGGAAATGAAGTGAGTAGGCTATGGAATGAGAGGTTTGGCCATCTAAATTTCAAATATTTGTAGCAATTACAGAAAAAATCCATGGTTAAATGCCTCCTGGTCATCAAGACAACCTGGAATTTGCAAGGGCTGTGTGGTTAGAAAACACGCTGAGCACAAGTTCGATCGGCAGAAGGAAAACCGAGCTACATGCATCTTGGGGCTGATACATTCTAATATCAGCGGTCCTATGCCTATCACATCCATGAATGTATCAAGGTATCTTATGACTTTTATTGATGATTTTTCAAGGTACACATGGGTTTTGTTTCTCAAAAGAAGTCTAAAGTATGTGAAAAATTCACTGAACTGAAGGCCTTAATTGAGAATGACTCTGGGCTTAAGATCAAGATCTTGATATGTGATAATGGTGGGGAGTATGTCAGTAATGTGTTTTTGCACATATGATCCCAAAGTGGTATTCAATTCCAACATTCAATTCCCTACACTCCCCCGCAGAACGGTGTAGCAGAAAGGAAGAATCGATATCTCAAGGAGATGACCACATGTATGTTGGAATCAAAGAAGTTGTCTGCAAATTTGTGGGATGAAGCCATACATGCTGCAACATACATTCATAATAGAGTAACAAACTAATATATGAAATGGGATACCCCTTTTGAATCATACTTTGGAAACAAGTTGGATGTGTCGAACCTGCAGGTGTTTGGGTCCACTGCATGGGCCCGAATTCCACTTGATAAAAGAAGGGATTTGCAACTGCAAAGCATATAATGTTTGTTTATTGGGTATCCTGATGAATCAAAATTTTTCAAGCTTCTAGATATCAAAACAAAATATATCATCATTGAAAGGTGTGTCAAGTTCGATGAGCCTCTTCAGGAGGTGGAACTAGTGAAGGAGAAAACTGCTGAGTTTCCTTCCTATTCTACTGAATATTTGGATGATGAAATTGGGGGTGATGGCTCGGATTTGGATCCTATGATTTCTGATATCAGTGTATAGCAAATATCAGATGCTGAATCAGAATTTGAAATACAAAATCATCTTCCCACATGGGCTCGACAGACACTCTCCTCCACAGGAGATAACATTGGAAATCCGGATGATCCAAGCAGAACCCGGTCTGATTTCCAAAGAGCAGGTATTGCACTCTCTTGTTTTGATAATTTTCTGTCTGAAACTTTTTATTTTATTATTATTTGAGACCCAAATTCCTACTACCATGCTTGGAATGATCCGAAATGGCAAGTTGCCATGGATGAAGAGATGAATTCTCTTCAGAAAAACACTACTTGGGAGCTAGTTTCTCTTCCTCTGGGAAGGAAATTGGTTCAATGCAAGTGGGTGTTTCAGAAGAAGGTTTCTGCTGAGGGAAGCACCTATAAATATAAGACAAGGCTGGTGGCAAAAGGTTGCAAAAATGGACTCCATTTGCCTAGTTTTGGCAATTTCAGCATCTAAGCACTAGGAAGTGCACCATATGGATGTTAAGTTATCCTTTTTGCATGGAGATATTCATGAGGAGATATACATGAAGTATCCCAAGGGAGAAATATATAATACATATTTTGTTTGCAAGCTAAATAAGTTACTATACGGGTTAAAATAGGCCCCAAGAGAGTGGTATTCCAAGATGGATGCCTTCCTTCTCTCGCAAAATTTCTGAAGGTGTAGATCAGATCCAAATGTGTACATACAAAATTTTGATGGTTATTTGATTATTATTGTTTTATATTTTGATGACTTACTGATCATAGGTAGCATATTTGCTTCTATTTCAGCCATCAAAACTGCTCTCCACAATGTTTTTGAAATGAGCGATTTGGGGCTCTTAAAACAATTTTTGGGGCTCAAAATTGAGCAAATTTCTGATGGGATAATGGTCACTCAGTACAAATACATATCAGACCTGTTCGTAAATTTTAACATGGCTGAATGTAGGCCTACACCATTCCCTTTCCTTTCAGGGATTAGCCTTCAAGAAGGAAAAAACAAACCTCCCATGGACTGCACTATCTATCGACAACTGATTGGTAGCTTGTTGTACTTGACACATTCTCAACTTGATATCTGTTATGCCATGAATTCTATATCAATGTACATGCAGCAGCCTTGCGATATTCATTGTAAGGAATCAAAGAGGATCCTCTAGTATATTCAGGGAACCAGGACCTATGGCATTCACTATGCTACAGACTCCGAGCTAGAGCTGGTTGGATACACAGATTTTGATTGGGTGGGTGATTCTATTGATTGAAAGTATACTTCTAGATATTTATTCATGTTTGGTGGTGGCCCCATTTTCTGGTCTAGAAAAAAGCAGGCTGCCATAGCATTATCTTCAGTAGAGGTCGAGTATCGAGGAGAGGTGAATGCTTGCGTCCAAGCAGTTTGGTTGCAAGGAAATATTTTAGAGTTTGATATTGGTAGTAATTTGTCCATTGTCCTTTTTTGTGACAATCAAAGTGTTATTAAGATATCCACAGATCCAGTTTCTAGGCAGAGGACCAAGCATGTAGAGATCCACATGCACTATATAAGGGAGCTAGTGCATGAAAAAACCATCATTCTGCAATACTACCTAACTGATGAGTAGATTGCAGACATCTTCACCAAGAGCCTCTCAGAAAATAAATTCACTTACCTCCGTTCACTATTGGGGGTGAGTCGATCAGAATGATCAAACTACTTTCAGTGTTCATCTTGAGGGGCGGTTTACCCCACTAGGTTTTCCCTCATTTACTCACTTCGTTTGTTTTTTAGCATTGTTTCAGTTTCAATATTGTACAGGGTGACCTATGGCCTTAGTTGATGGGGCCCTGTCGATTTTATGTTTTCTACTACTCCTGAGTATAGCTTAAGGGGGGGTTTTGGAGACATTTACCACCATACACACTCATTTTGGTCAATTTGGCCTAGTTAAACCACTATCCTAAGTTTTATTGACTTAACTGACATCAGAGGAGCACTAGATGACATCATCTAGATCACACCCATGCCTACCTTTAGTCAAGGACGCTAACTTATCCTTATCCTACATTCAGGGAGGCTTACTGGAGCACTTCGGGGGTGATATGAGTTTCATTAATGCCCCACATTGCTAACTGATGGTTACAATCAGTGAAACAGAGAATTGAAGGCACCTTCCCTCATTAAATTGATTATTTATTAATTATTTAATGAACTGGAGTCAACAGGGGTGCCTCCAACAACTTATGATGTTCAGTTACACTTCAGTTAACCTCATCGGGGTTCATTGGAGTCATTGATTCACTACCACTTGTTTGTTAGCTTGTAGTGACATGTGTCTGAGGTACTTTTAGTTAGACTCAGTCATTTATTGCACTCTGAATTCAGTTAGGGCTCAGTTGAGTCAATTAGGGTTTTGATCAGTGGTTAACTTGAGTGTTGACTGTGGCTTACATTCAGTTAAGCTAGAATCACTCATTCAATTCGAATGACCTCCTTGGGAATTTGAATTGATTTGTCATTCATGCTTGCAGCATGATTGTAACGTCCCCGACCCTTCGACTGGTGAAGAGGACGCTACCATGCCATTAACCAATTGGGAAACTAGCACCATGAACATGTACATACATATAAACTGAAGTAAAATGCTTGGAAGTAAAAACATGCATAGATGCATAATTGTTTAACATACAACAGAAGTAAAACTATACATTCAAGAATTCAACATGTTCATCATAATTCATTAAACATCAAATATGATTGCAGAAGTGAAATAGACAAGAATACTTATCTTATAAAGAACTCATCCTGCAACTAGCTACGTCACTGCAATGTTCCACCTAACCATAGGCCAGTGTGCTCCTTAATCTCTCAGCAACGCGGGCACCCCCGAGCTGAACATGATTCCCCAAGGAATAAGGAACAAGCATGCTTACACATAGCCATGGATACACAAATCAGCCAAGCCAACACAGTTGGGTTTATTAGGCTATCAAGGAGTTGGGAAAAGCTGAATGCTAAGCTGGTGAGCTCATTGAAGAGCTAAGGACACCTACACCAGAACTAGCCTGACTTCTAGGACACCCACACAAACCCAACACAAGGAAATCAGTCCCTTCTTTGCTACACAATCCCTCAGGCCCTAACCTCCCTTTCAGTGCTATTCAGGGGTTGTGAAGAAGAAATCCAACCCTCTAGCTCTATCTGTGTGGCTCCCAAACACAGCAGGTTTATCGAGCATACTCCAACCTTCATTCCCACTCCAACATACTCCAAATACCAACCACTACATACACATAGCAAAACCAATCCATTCACATCTTTGACTGGGGAAGTCAATCCCTGAGTCATTCTTGGCCCTATCGTGGCCAGAACGACTAAATAGGAATCCACATCAACCCACAAATGGAAATGATCCCACAACACACAAAATAATGTGGAAAACAAAAGCCCAATCTCAACATTGAAGCAACGGGAAGACACACAGCCCGAAAATGGAAGAGAAATAGACCCTCAGCATCGACAGGAGGAAAAACATATACACAGGCCACAAATTTGTAAGAAAAACAAACACCCACAGCATAAATCGTGAATGGCTCCTTCATAGGAAAATATTGGGTGACAGTAAATGGTTTCTCCAACTCTTTGCGTGAGGAAAGTGATGAAGAATCCTGTGCATGAGGATGAAGAGTTTGCTGGTGGAGTGGGTGTGTGGGCAAGGACTGGCAGTCCTGCCACCCACAACTTTTCAGCAATAACCATTAGAGGAAATTTCAACTCAAAATGGGCCCCCTAAAAATAATTAATAAAATAATAGTTAAAATAATAAAATAATATTTATTAATTTTGAAGGAAGAAAAGAAAAAAACTACTTTTTTTTTGTATTTTTGACATATCTCCCTATGTTTTTACTCAAATTTATATCGAGAGAGATCGTTGGGTGCAGAATTAAATTATGCATCCAACGAGTACCCACTCGGCATACTTTTGATGGACCCCACTACCTAAAAACAAGAAATACCTGAAAAATGTGATGATGACATCATCATCATCACATTTTTCAGGTATTTCTTGTTTTTGGGTAGTGGGGTTTGTCAAAAGTATGCCAAGTGGATACTCGTTGGATGCAGAATTTAATTCCACATCCAACGAGCTCTCCCAATCAAAATTTGAGTAAAAACACGGGGATATATGTCGAAAATACAAACAAAAAAAGTAGTTTTTTTTATGATACCTATCCCCAAATTTTTATTAAAAAAGTGTTTAAGACCTATATGGTATTGAAAATTTAAAGCAATTTCATTGGCTAACACATGATGACATGGAATTTGAATCAAAGTTAAAAGGCCCATTTTGAGCTGAAATTTCCTCTAATGTGCCCAACTAACATGAGGGTTTTTAATGTGGTAATTGACACTTGGCTATTCCCCACTAGTTCAAGGTTTAAGAATTCCCCCCCTTATCCTTAGGAAAATCATGCCATTTTTATCATGGTTGCATTGACATAGCTGGTTGGGGTTGATTTTATTTAAATATGCATATTTACATGATGCCAAAACTAATATGTGCTGTATATCACGATATACCATCGGCAACGATTTCAATCACCGAAATATAATACAACCAAATCGATGGTGGGGATTTTGCCTTTAGCTCCACACCACGATTAATTACAATATATACAACATATACATTTAATGCAAACGAAGTAAAAAATGGGGTGTTACATTCCCCTCCCCCTTCAATAGCATTGTCCTCAGTGCTTTACAAAATTTACACAAAATTCTACACTGGTACCGCCTCAGTGTTCCACAGAATTGAACAAAAATGGATGTGCACGTCGCATGGCATCCTCCAACTCCCACGTAGCCTCTTCAGGACCGTAGTGCTCCCACTGCACTTTTACCTGCCCTATGGCTCAGTTCCAGAGCATTGTGACCTTCCTGTCAAGGATGCACATTGGCTCAATTTGGAACTCTCCCTTGGGTTCTACCTGAATCACATCCCAATTTATCACATGGTTAGGATTATGTACATATTTCTTAAGCAAAGAAACATGAAAAATGTTATGAGCTCTAGTGCTAGCAGGCAATGCAAGTCTATATGCAATTGGCCCTATTCTTTCAAGCACATCAAATGGCTTACAATATCTTGGTGACAACTTGGAACAACTTCCAAGCCTCAAGGAACTCTTCCTTGCCCTCACTCGGAGGTAAACATGATCCCCAACACTGAACTCCCTGTTCACCCTATGCTTGTCTGCATAGCTTTTCTGTCTGTCCTGTACTGCTTTCAGATTTTGACTGATCTTTACAACCTCTTACGCCATTTCCTTGAGCAATTCTGGACCAAGCACAACCCTGTTCACTCGATTATCCCAGGTCACTAGTGTCATACACCTTCTTCCACGCAAAGCTTCATACAGACTCATCCCCAAGGATGCCTGCTATCCATTTTTATAAGCAAACTCTACCAAGTGTAGGTAATCTTCCCACTTTGTTGGTTTGTCAATCACATACATGCGAAGCATATCTTCAAGCACCTGATTAACTCTCTCTGTCTACCCATCTGTCTGAGGGTGGTATGCAATGTTGAAGATTATCTTTGTACCCAAATCTACAAACATCCCCTTCCAAAAATTGGAAGTGAACTTGACATCTTTGTCAGAGACTATTGCCTTAGGAAATCCATGGAATTTGAAAATCCCCTTCATGAAGATCTTTGAAATGTCATCAGTCTTATGCATAGACTTAACTAGTATAAAATGCGTTGCCTTTTTCAACTTGTCCACCACAACCATGATGGAATCATGTTGTCTCCAAGTCATCGGAAATCCTGTAATAAAATCCATGGAAATAACTTCCCATTTCCATTCTGGAGCTGGCAAAGGTTGTAACAAACCTGCTGGGTGTTAATGCTCAACCTTTACCTGCTGACATTTCATGCAACTTGAAATGTATTCATCCATGTCCTTTTTATTCCTAGCCAAAAGTACTATTTTCTGGTGGTAATAATTGTGTTCTGGTATCTTGGGTGACCAAAATATGGAGCTTGATGGATTTCATCCATAACAACTCTCCTCAAATCTACTACATTTGGAATGTAAATTCTGCCTTTATAAGTAAGAATTCCATCTTCTTCCAATTTATATCCCTCATACCTCTTCTCAAGACTTCGCTATTGTAATTTGTCTTTTACCAGCTCATAAAATTCGTCTCCAACAACATGATTAACAATCTGTTGCCTTAAATCTAATTGGAAAATACTAAGAGATGCCACATGCATTTCCTACATCTTCTTGTTGAGTGCATCAGCTACCTTATTATCTCTTCCCTTTATGTGCTTGATTTCAAAATCAAACTCACATAAAAAATCCAGCCATCTCACTTGCCTAGCATTCAGAGTAGGATAATCAACTAGATACTTCAAACCACAATTGTCTGTCCTTAGTTCAAATCTTCTACCCATCAAGTAATGCCTCCACATCTTGAGAGCATGTACTATGGCTGGAAGCTCTATATCATGAGTGGCATAGTTCTTCTCATGCTCCTTTAGCTTTCTTGACTCGTAGCATATCACATGGTTGTCTTGCATAAGGACTCCTCCAAGCCCTTGTCCGCATGCATTGGTACACACCACAAAATATTTCTCTGGATCTACAACTTTCAATACTAGGGAACTGGTGAGAATATTTTTCAACTGCTGGAAGCTTTCTTCACGCCTCAATGTCCATTCAAACTTTATCCCCTTATTTTGAAAGGAAGTGATGGCATGTGAAACTTTGGAGAATCCTTCAATGAACCTCCTGTAGTATCCTGCAAGTCCCATAAAATATCTTACATCTTTCACATTTATTAGAGTAGGCAAATTCATAATGGCTTCAATCTTTTACAGGTCCATAGATATACCCTCTTCGGAGATAATGTGACCCAAATACTGAATTCTATCTCTATATAATTCACACTTGCTCAGCTTCGCATACAACTGATGCTCCCTGAGCAATTGCAAGGTCAATCTCAAATGCTCTTCATGCTCTTCCTCATTCTTAGAATAAATAAGAATGTCATCAAGGAAAACAAGAACAAACTTTTCCAAATACCTGCTGAAGACACTGTTCATAAGGAACATAAAGGTAGCAGGTGCATTTGTGAGACCAAATGGTACCACTACAAACTCATAATGTCCATATATTGTTATGAAAGCTATCTTATGAATGTCTTCATCCTTGATTCTCACCTGATGGTAACCAGACCTTTAGTCAATCTTGGAAAATACCTTTTCTCCTCTCATTTGATCAAAGATGTCGTCGATCCTAGGAAAAGGGTATTTGTTCTTCACAGTAACCTTGTTCAGCTGTCTATAATCAATACACAACCTAAGTGTACCATCTTTCTTCTTTACAAACTGAATTGGTGCTCCCTGAGGTGTCAGCCTGATATACTTCTTTTCCAATAACTCTTGCAGCTGCATCTTCAACTCTAGCATCTGTGGTGTACTCATCCTGTAGGGTATCTTGGACACTAGTGCTTCTCCTAGCACAAGTTCAATTGTGAAATCAATGTCCCTCTTTGGAGGAATCCTTGGAATCTCATCAAGAAACACATCCCTGAATTCCTTAAACACTTGATAGTCCTCCAACCTAGGATTTTTTTCCTTTGATGCCTTGAAAATATGAGATGCATACAACTGGAAACAATTCCTATAGAACTTCTTCAACCGCATTGCTGAAACCTGCTGTACTGAAATCACCTTTGGGATACCTCTCACAACTACTGGGTTCTCTTCTTCATCGATGCATTCAAAGGTCTTATTATAACAGTCAAGCTTTACCTTGTGAGCTTCTAACCAATCCATTCCAATGAGAACATCATAGGAACCAAGTGGTAGAACATTCAGATCTACACAAGTGAACAATCCATTCATGACCAATGGAAATTTCTCTACCACTTCACTAACCTTTCTCTTAGCTCCAGTGGCTAGCTGAGCTAAACAATATTTTTTATGCTTTACTTTTTTAAAAGCACAAATCTCCACTACTCTAGGAGTAATGTAACTGTGAGTAGAACCAGGGTCAATCCAAATAGAAATAGATTGCTCAACAATCTTACCTGCAACTTCAACCATAGTTGACAGGTGATCTGCTTGGCAGTCCTCCAGTGCTGCATAAATCCTAGGGAGTTCCCTTTCTACTTGACCCACTGTTTCTACTTCTTGAAGGCTGTAAGCTAGCCTTGCACTCTCATTCTCAAGTGGACAATTTCTGCACATGTGGGGTCCTCCACATTTCCAACATTGGAGTGGTCCTCTATTCTATTGTGGATCTTTAGGCTTTTCTCCTATTACTCCAACTAGCTTACTCGCAACTTGGGATGGCTGCTTCTATTGATTCATGAAGTTAGAAGGTTTGAAACCTTTCTTTCTTTGGTCAAACCTCTCATTCTTCTTGTCCTTCCATGCCTTATGGTAATCAAGTTTACCTTTGCTTTGCTCATAGCAATACTTAGCCTTCCTTATTGCTTCTTCAAGAGTTCTAGGTTCATAAAACTCAATTCTGTATTTGTCAAACTGAGGTAATCCACTCAGAAAATGTTGGACCTTAACTTTTTCATCTTTGATGTACTTGACATACCTCAACAATTCTAACAACTTATTTGCATACTATTCCATGCTCTGCTGCCCCAATCTCAACTCATGGAACTCCTTAATCTTGTCATCATAATACCTGTTAGAGAGGTATTTCTGCTTGAAATACTTCTTGAACTATTTCCACTTAAAGCCTTCTTTCGCTGATCCTCTTTACTTGCTTGAAGTGTTCCCACCAAATGGATTCTCTTCCATTTAGATTGAATATGGCAACTCTTGCCTTCATGTTTCCCAAATAATCCTGAACTTGGAAGTGCTTCTTTATCCCAAGAATCTAAGCTTCAGCCTCTTGTCCAGTATTTACCTCACCGTCAAATGTAGGAGGTTTAGCCTTCATCCCAAGAGCAATCCCTATGGTGCTTCTTTCCCTTTCCTTTGCGAGAAGAAGAGCTTGAATCCTCCCTGGATTCTTCGGAGTCAGATGATCTACTAGAAGTCCTTATTCTTCTCCTAGTACTGCTCTTACCGACTTCTGGTTTTACTGTACCCCATCCAGAGTCTATTTTTCTTTGCACGTGTGTTAAACTCTACAACATAGCAGCATTCAATTGATGCTGCTATTCCTTGGCTTTAATCAAGCTTCTCATGGTGGCTACAATATCTGACGGTGTCTCTTGGAATCCTCTTCCATTAGATTCTATGTCATCATTTCCATTACGGATATTTTCTCCCATGGCATCTTGCACACGCTCGTAGGAATCCCAAGCATCATATCCATCATGGGTTCTCATGGCTAAACCACAAATTACTTACCAAATTGCACTACCTGGAATACTGCCCTTGAAGGTCTCGACGATTCTGTAAACGTGTTAGTAACATAACTGTTAGCTATATAGCATTGATATAAATCATAATTACTTACCTTCTCCTGGAAAAATCATAAAATAACAATTTTTCCCAGTCACAAAATTTTCTTCCTTTTCAGCCCTGAAAATATACTGAAACTGCCGAAAAAAAAATCCCACTGAAAAACCGCTGAAATTCACTGAGAAATCCCACTTGAAAACTCAAAATTTTCCTTTGTTAAATCGGGTCTCTTCTCAACTAATATTTCAACATATCGGGTCCTTAGTTGACTAAGATTCCGATGTATCGGGTCGCTAGTTGACTAAGCTTTCGACACTTTGGCGGTCTGATCTTCATCTTTCATCCAACACTCATTGGCGGTCCAATCAACTAATTTTTTTGACGTTTTGGGCCGATCCTCCTCTCGATTCTGACGTATTGGTGGATCGATCCTCTAAATTTCTCCGACGTGTCGGTGGACTGATCATATAAATTTTTTCGACGTGTAGGCGGACCGACCATCTAAATTTCCTTGATGTGTCGACGGGCCGATCATCTAAATTTTTCTGATGTTTTGTGTACTTAGATTTTTTTTTGGAAAAAATTCCTTTTATCTTCCGTCGCCGCATCGGCTCTCTCATCCTCTTCCTTCCGTCGACGTTGTGGCACCTTCTTTCCTTTCCAGCCACTTCGTTAGCTCCAACTTCAACTTCCTACTGATGTATCGGCGCCTTCATTCCTCTCTAGCCGAAAGGTTCGGTGCTCTTTACTCTTCCTCCTCCGACAACATCGAGGGTCCGTACATCTAAATGGGCCGACGTTTCGGTGGTCTTCATATGATCTGAGCCGACGTATCGACGGTCTTCAACTGAAGACTTCCGACACTTCTCAACACTTCAAAAAGTTTTCAAAAAATTTCTTTTTATCTTCTTCTTCTTGTCGCCATCATGTTGACTACCTTCCGGTGAGCCTCACCGACACCTCAACTCCGTCTTCATATTTTCTCCTCCAGCGGCATTGAAAGTCCTTTTGTTTAAATGTGCCGACGTTTCGACGGTCTTCAACTGATCTGAGCCGATGTTTCGGTGGTCTTCAGTTGATCTGAGCCGATGTTTCGGCGGTCTTCAGCTGATGCCCTCCGATGATCTCAACACTTAGAAAAATTTTAAAAAATTTCCCTCTGCGGTTCCTTCATAGTCTGTGTATCGGATTAACCCAGCCGAGACTGTCGGCTTCTCTTCGCCGAAACCCTCAGCTCCCCATCACCGAAGGCCTCGGCTCCTCACCACCGAAGGCCTCGGCTCCTCTCTGCCGATTCCACTGACAAACTCAGACTTGAACAAATTTTGAAATTTTCATTCCGTGGTTTCCTCATTAGGAGGACTTCCGTCTAGGCTGTCCGATGCATTAGATGAGATTTCGGCTAAGTCCTCTGATGTATTGAGTGGGCTTCAACCTAAGCCGTCTGACATTTTTCACACATAGAAAAATTTCGTTGAATTTTTCCTGTCATTCTCATATTTTCCTGCTGGGAAGAGGGAAACCTACCTCTATCACTGATTCTTCATGGCCCATAGAGTCCCATGTTGCAACATGATCTCTGAGACCAATCTGTAACGTCCTCGACCCTCCGACCCGCGAAGAGGATGCTACCATGCCATTAGCCAACTGAGCAACTAGCCCCATGAACATGTACATACATATAAATTGAAGTAAAATGCTTGGAAGTAAAAACATGCAGAGATGCATAATTATTTAATATACAGCGGAATCAAAACCATACATTCAAGCATTCAACAAGTTCATCATAATTCATTAAACATAAAATATGATTGCAGAAGTGAAATAGACAAGAATACTTATCTTATAAAGAACTCATCCCACAACTAGCTATGTTGCTACAACGTTCCACCGAACCATAGGCCAACATGCTCCTTAATCTCTCAACAACACTGCCACCCTTGATTTGAGCATGATTCCCCAAGGAATAAGGAACAAGCAGGCTTACACATAGAAAATAATACACAAATCAGCCAAGTCAACACAGTTGGGCTTATCAGGCCATCAAGGAGCTAGGAAAAGATGAATGCTAAGCTGGTGAGCTCATTGAAGAGCTAAGGACACCTACACCAGAACTAGCCTGACTTCTAGGACACCCACACACAACCAACACAAGAAAATCAGTCCCTTCTCTGCTACACAGTCCCATAGGCCCTGACCTCCCTTCTAGTGCTATTCAGGGGTTGTGAAGAAGAAATCCAGCCCTCTAGATTTGTCTATGTGGCTCCCAAACACACCAGGTTTATCAAGCATACTCCAACCTTCATTCCCACTCCAACACAGTCCGAATACTAACCACTACATACAGGCAGCAAAACCAAGCCATTCATAGCTTTGACTAGGGAAGTCGATCCCTGACTCACTCTTTGCCCTATCGTGGCCAAGATGGCTCAATAGGAATCCACATCAACCCACAAATGCAAACGAACCCTCAACACACAAAATCATGGGGAAAACAACAACCCAATATCAACATTGAAGCAACGGGAAGACACACAGCCCAAAAATGGAATAGAAATCAGACCCTCATCATATACAAGAGAAAAAACATATACACAGGCCACAAATTGGTAAGAAAAACATACACCCACAGCAGAAATCATGAACGGATCCTTCACAGGAAAATCATGGGTGACATTAAATAGGTTCTCCATCTCTCTGCATGAGGAAAGAGATGAAGAATCCTGTGCATGAGGATGAGCAATTCCATCTTATGTGTGAGGATAGGAAAGAATGGAGTAATGGGTAGTGGTTTCCCTGGCCATGTGAGGATGAAGAGTCTGCTGGTGGAGTGGGCGTGTGGGAAAGGACTGACAGTCCTGCCACCCACCACTTCCCAGCAATAACTTCCCAACTAACATCAGGGTTTTTAATGTGGTAGTTGACACTTGGCTATTCCCCACTGGTTCAAGGTTTAATAATTCCCCCCTTATCCTTAAGAAAATCATGCCCTTTTTATCATTTTTGCATTGACACAGCTGGTTGGTGTTCATTTTAATTAAATATGCATCTTTACATGATGCCAAACTAATATGTGCCGTATATCACGATATACCATTGGAACCGATTTAAATCGCCGAAACATAACATAACCAATTTGATGGTGGGGATTTTTCCTTTAGCTCCACACCACGATTAATTACAATATATACATCATATACATTTAATGCAAATGGGGTCAAAATCGGGGTATTACAATGATCTTGTATTGTATTGCTCATTCTTCGTGTGAATATATAGAGTGACTACTCATTTTGTAGCACAATTACACCATTTTCATGCCTTATTGTTATTAATGTTTGATGAGACTTGTGTTTAGTCCCTATATTACTATGACAGATTAATAGTTGGGAAAGAAAAAGGAAAATGAAAACACAGAGTACATAGTGCTTGATGAAATCAAAGAAAATGAAGTTCCAAAGGTATTTGAAAATCAACATAGCTACAATAGAGCCCACCATGGATCTATTGGACACAAAAATTCTTATGTGTTATTTGGGTTCCAACATCAACCCTGATTGGCATATCCCTAACCATTTCATCTACACCAAATGAATCTTTTTGTGCTTAGACTAAGGAAAATAGAGAAGAAAAAAGTGTTGAATGTATCCATCACATCCAAAAATAGGTTCATGATAGCCTGTACAAATCCAATGTCAAGTACAAGAAATGAAATTACTAGTATTGGGTTCCACACAAGTTTAAAGTTGGTCATGTAATGTCCCTTTTTGGAAATTTCGAGAAAATTACAAATTGGGCAAAATTCGATCGTAACTAGTCATGACTCTAAAGGGTTCCAACTTTCACCAAATGGTCTTGAATTTGAAAGGAGATGGTATGGTGAATCTTAAAACATCCCAACTTGTTTTATCAATACTTTGTATCAGACTTTATACCTCTTCAAACTTGTTTGGGGCTAATGATAAAAAGACCAAAATTACTTGGAAATTGTGTTCAAATCCCCCTAAGGGTAATGGCCAAACTAGCTCTCCAAATCAAGTACGATATTCCCAAATTTAAGAACAGAGTATGGGAATAAGTATTAGATATAAATTAATTTCCTTAATAATTTTTATTAAGTTCTGCAACATTTGCAAAGTAACTTTCATAGAAATCACCGAAGGGAAATTTGCATTACTAGCTACACTTTGACGTAAGAAAGGTAGAATATATGGTTCTGAGAGTAATATAAAACATGGTGTTAATATATGGAGTAAAAATTTCTTCCTTAAAAACATAAAACTCAAAGGAAAACCCTCCCAGAAATCTGATACAATACTCCTCCAAGATTGAAGCCAAAGTCATGGGAACTAGTGATTCAATGGCATGGGATTGCAAGCTTTTCACACATGAGTTGCTTGGATTTATACCCACATAGGTTATGGAAATGAAATTACAGAGTAATACATCATATATGGATTTCAAAACATCCTCAAAGTCATAGAATATCTCTCATACAAATATGGTATAAAGCTACTTCAAGATTGAAGCCAAAATCCATGAAGACTAGTGATACAAGGGCATGAGTATGCAAGCTTTTCATACATGTATTTCTGATATTTATACTTACATATCATGTGGACATAATATTACATATCCATAAATCATATATTTCTTCCATATCGTCATAAAACTCATATAAATTTCCTCATACAAATATGATATAAAGCAACTTCCGTATTGAAACCAAATCCATGAAAACTAGCTATTCAAGAGCATGGGGAATGTGAGCCTTTCATAAATAGATTTCTGAGATTTCGACTTACTGAGAATATGTAGATGATATTATAGATCAATTTATCATGTATCAAATCTTTGGCACCAACAATCCTCAGCAGGGCGTAATATTCACTCCAACAAATGCGCCATCAAATTAGAGTGTGGGGGAATGGAGAAGAAGGGATGAGAGAATGGGGAGATAGATGAGAATTTGACTGTATGTACCTTCAATATGAGAAAAAAACTCCTTCATTAATCTCCCATGATAGGTCTGAATTTCCTCTCCATCAACCAAATTGGAAAGGAATCCAACTCCCTCGAAACTTGGTTCATAAGTAGGGAGAGTGAACACTCACCATGCAATGGACAAGCAAAATATCTCCAAAATGCCAAAGGAAAATTAAAAAATGATAAAAAAAACTATTTTCCTTTCTCATGAAATCCTTTTATTAACTTCATGAGGCCTTCGAAGGTCTAATTTCCATTCATGATATTCCTCTAACTCATTTGAGTGGTTTAGTAACTCTCATGAAACTTGTCTTCCTCTTCATGCTCCAATTATTTCCCCAATTCGAATGGTTTCCTAAAAATCCAAAATTAGACCTCTTGGTGGATATTTTTATCCCTTACATGTCAAATTTGTCATATGTCAGCAATCAGGTCTGAATTTTTCATACTTGTCATAGAATCTTCCATCATTTGTTGTCATAGAGTGCACAGAATCTCGTTGCAAGTGGCACACATTGTCTTCTGTCTCTTTCTCTTCCATGGGAGTGACCCTCCTTTACCAATTAGAATTCCCTATCTCTTTATATGATATTTGACACAACATAACCATCCAATAATGTTACATTATCCATTTGTTCTAATTTGGATGAATATCATGCCAAGTGTGCAAGGAATCTAGTCACCCAAAGGCTCCACAAGCTTCCAGGTGTCTCCGTGAACTCATGTCACATTATTTTCTTATCATTTATCATTTATGTGACCCAATTAAATGTGAATATGGTAAAATAAATTCCTTTTGGGTCCCATAGCCCTTTATTAAAAAGTTTATGTCTCCATCTCTACCTAGGGAACTAGTATGTTGGTGAAACATTATTTCCAAATAGTCTTTTTCGGAAATTATTTAATTGGGGACATGGCAGTTCATAAGGTGTATTTTTTTATAGAAATAACACATTATAGACATCCATATGAATATTATACTAATTCAATATGGTCCTTACACCGTCACAAAGCTTATGGGTGATTCTTTCGAATTGAATATTTTTATTGATAGAAACGACAAGTCATATACCTCCATAGGAATACTATAGTAATTCAATATGAGCCTTACACCATCACAAAGTTTACTACCAATTCTTTCAAATTGAGTATTGATCCCCCTTTCCTTATTTTCACCCATGATTTAACATGAGGCTACTTCAACCACATTTCCCACCTCTATTGGACACCTTAGAGGTGGATGCGCAATTTCCCCATATAGAACTCAAACTTGACCACATTGACTTAGCTATAGTGGATTGGATCATAGAAACCTAGACAAGTGTTTCCCATGAAAAGAATGTACAACTTTATTGGGTTGTCAAATAAAGATAACTTCTTCACCAAGGCATGTGTCTTACCAAAAGTCAAATTCAACAGATGTTTCCCCATCTAATGGAGGAAATTAATGCAATGAATACCATTGATTCCTAAGATAAGATGATTGATCTAGGTAGATATTAGTGGACACCTACCTCTTATATTGACTCATAATGGTTCTCCATCTCACCTTATTTTCTATATTTTTTATGTCCTAATACTCCAATACATTTTTAAGGCCCTAAACAATGTCTTTTGGTCCTATAATGGCTTAGTGTTTCAAAGGCTAGCCTAATCCTTCATCTAAACTGTCATTATTGTCGAGATGTTTCCATTGGTCTATCATGCACCCCAAATGTTGTTTGCATGTGGAAGTTGTGGCATGAGGAATTTGATGTATCAACTAGACTCCTTGGTTCCCACATTCTTTTACCACTTCTTCTTATAGGGTTAGGGTTTTGGATATTATAGGTTTTTTCATCTTAGGGTTATCACTCTATGTTAAAAATCCATTTCCAACCTCTTGTAACACCCTTCTTTCAAATGAGTGTAGTTAAAACTTCTATATTAAGAGATAAGATACCACCATTTTAGCTAGTTTGTATTCCTTTTCATTTTATAGCCTTTTCCTATTTCAATAATTAATAGAAATTGGGTTTCATTGTATTTCTATGATATTTGCAATATTTATGTATGTATCTATTAATTCCATTCATATTGATTCCTTTTGTTCCATTCTATATATAATGTAGTTCAAACTTGGGAATGCATCTCTATTGATTTTGTTTGAGGTTTGTCAATGTCTAGGAGAGGCTATGACTACTTGTTTATGTTTTTGGATTAGTTCACTAAGACATGTGTGATTATTTGTTGGAAGAATACCATTATAGACCATGAAGCAATTGTATTATTATTTGATACTTTATGGGTACATTATGCTTTTGAAGTTCAATAGTTCCTAATCAAGACGCTAGATTTCTAGGAATGTTTTGGGAAATATTGTGGGAAAGGATGGATACAAAGATAAAGCATTCTATTGATTCTCTTCCCTAGACCAATAGGAAGAATAAAGTTATGAGTATAACTTTGGGCCAATTTTTTAGGGGATATAGCTGTACAGGAACCTAAATACATGGAGTTGACAAGTAAATTATATTTAGCACTCTTATACAGTGGAAATTCATTATTCAAACTAGATTTCTAACTTTGAGACTTGTTTTGGGTTCAACTACTCATAGAAGGAGGATGTTCGATCAAAGTTCACCTCGCAAAAGAGGAGATAAATAATTAACCACAAGTTTGGTTCAAGACATAATTGCATGATATGTAAAGAATGAATACCATCATGTACAATCATTGATTAACCAGGTCATGGAAGAAGATTAATTATGAATTCAACATTTGTCACCGTGGATTGTATTTCTTGTGTTTGATGACCAAAGAGTCTTGTCGACTATAAAAACACGACTTATAATAAAATCTAGAGAAATATAGTCACCTCAAAGTAAACTCCCAAGACTAGTATATTAAGGGTATATTTTGTGTTTTTATGTTTGTGTGATTGCATTATTATTTCTTTTAACATATACTTGTTGAAAAAATTACAATGACTACTTCTGCAAAATATGCTATTAGTGTTCTTTTAAAAAACAATACAATGACTACTTCTACATAACATGTTAGTAAATTATGTGTCCACAAACCTTCAATCATGGATCCTTCGGTGTCACACCTAACCTGGGATGTACACATAAAGTTATTCAAATTCGTGACTTTGAATATAAAAAACATTGATAACTTTACGTTATATGTATTAAATAATAAAAACATTCTAAAAGTATTATACTTTTGTGTACCCCAATTTAAAATTGATTAAGTAACAAAGTGTGGAACTTTGCGATGATAAAGGAGTAACCTACTTTTAAAATTTATTGACTTTTATGATAGAAATAAATATAAACAGTTTCTACATTATAGAAATTTTTTATTATAAATTTATAATATTCAATATTTATAAATTTATAATATTCAATATTTTAATAAAAAATAATGTTAAAACAAACATTTTAAGATTTAAGTATTATTTTAAAATTAAAAGAAAAGTAATTGATTAAGTTAAATTGTTTGTTAATTTTTTTAATGACAGGCTTGATATGAATTACATAAAAATCTAGAAATGAGTAAAGTTTAAAGTTTTATTATGATAATGCATTAATGTTTTTATCGATTTCACACAATTCCAAACCATTTTAGATTAGCAAACGTTATATTAAAATATTGAATTAACAAGAGTTCCAACTTATTGTATTGTCATATTCGAATAGTGAAAAACAAGTTTACTACAAGATTTAATGATTTTAATGACTCAAATATTTAATATTGAAAAATAAAGAGCATGTTACATATTAAACTAACAAATGAGATCCTCATTATAAAATGGAAACACCTAATCTCTTTACTTTCTAATCACAAATCAATGGAAAAATAATATAATTTTGATATAATGGATTATCCATGAAAGTGAAATGCTTAGTTTGGAGACATTGACCAATCAATAGTGATAAGGGATTCCAAGTCAACTTCACTATTCAATTAAAAACTACAAACCTTGACAACTATGTGATGTTTTTGAAGCAATCTTTGTGAAATTATCAATTATTGTTGTTGTTGTTTTTATGTATATTAAATAGTTTCATCACCTTCAATTTCAATTACCATGGTTGCAATCATATTGTGAAATATTAAGATCTAATATATAATATGAAATTAATCTTGTTAAGTTTTAGGTCAAAATTGCAAGTTTCGATTCATGCTATTTTCAACACTTAAAAGGAGCTACATATTAGTGCATCTCAAGAGTTATAACTCATCATTTTCCCTTGCTTTTAATTTTTTTTCACTTATTTTGTATATTCATTAGAAAAGTGCAATGGTGTATCCATATCAAAATGGTGTATTAGGGCTACCACTAGGGAAGCACAATAATGCACCTCTCTCATGAAAATGAGCATGGGATTGTTTCAATCTTTTGTTTTCATTTAAAAAATATAATGCAGTAGCTATACTGCATAGTTTAAGACTAAATTTCCATTGAAATATTTAATTATATGATCATTTATAGATTCTATATTGCGATAAGATGCTAGAAACAAAAGGAAAGGAATCAACCATAGTGATCTAGATTCACTACATTCGGAACAACAAGAACATAGGAATAATAAAAACGTTATAAATTTAAGAATATAAGCATTGTTGTTTGAAATTGATTAGCAATAAGTGGTGTGATATTCACAACATGTGTTGTGCAAGACATACATACACAAAAACTTGAAAAACAAATATGTAATTTTAGTGAACCATAATATTGCACTTCCAAGAAAATGTTGCAAATAAAGGAAGATGGACCAAATATTTAATTAACATGGCATTGTTTTACATTATATTATTTATTGAATTTTCTATTCATATTTATTAACAATTTTCAAATTATAAGGAGTAAAGAAAGGTTGTCATGCAAGCACATGAAAAAATTCCTTCCTGCGATTCACCTATTGTCTTGTCACATCATATCCCCCATTTTCATCCCACTCACCTCTCATCACATTGTAATTCCCATTTTAACCCATTTTATCCTCTCAGAATATCATAACCCCACTTTCACCCCCTTTATATGTCCTCATATCATAATTCTCCCCATTCACCTCTTGTCACCTTTCATATTATTGGAATGAGTTATACCTCGTTGACATGCAATAACATGAATACAATTTCATTTTTCACCACATTAATTTATCATCACATCATATTACTTCTGCATTATGTTGTTAACCTTTTGACACCTTTATTATAGAAAGGAGTTAGACATGGTTAAATTCAAAGTACAAAACAAATTCCCTTTTTTTTCACACCTTTTAAATTATATGGAAAAGTTAAACATAGTTGACATGAAAAGAAATAGATGAATTTCCACTATACACTCGTTTACCTCTCATTTCATCACACACACTATAGCCTCATTTTCACACTCTTAACGTATCATCACATCAAATTCCCCTCTTTTACCCCTTCACCTTCCATGACATAATATTCCCCTTTTTTTTCCTTGACCTCTCATCACATCATCCACTCCAAATATGTAAATAAGGTTAATAAAATCAATTATCCAACAAAAAAAGACATTTTAATGTTAGTTCAAATTTAACCTTTTTGGTGCTTCATAAATCTCATAATAATATAGATATATAATAATACAATGTTTCAAGTAAAGTATCCTCCATGCTCTATTCTCAGATGTTGTGTGAGCACATGAATAGATGTCAATCAATAACAATAGAAATATAAAACATGTAGAAGTTCTTGAGAGAAGATTGTTGGTTTATTGGTTAGTACAAAGAGGGGGGTGAATCAGTATTGTTATTTGTTTTACTAATTTAACCACTTTTTAAATATATCATTTAAAACACATAACAACAAGGATAGACATGACACAATTTTAACATGGAATCCCAATAGGGTAAACCACCAATATGTCCTATTACTACAAAATTGTTATTTACAAATAGTTTTGTCTGCTGCTACAAACAAGGATGGAATCACACCCTGTTTACCAGCAACTACTAGAAGGAGGCTACGACCCCCTGGTTTACTAGCTACTGCTGAAAGGATGCTACGAAAACCTATTTACCAACTACTACTGGAAGGAGGCTACAACCCCCTGGTTTATCAGCTACTACTGAAAGGATTCTATGACACCCTATTTACCCACTACTACTGGAAAGAGGATACAAACACCTGCAGGCGTATTTCTTGACCTAGCTCCACCCTGTTAGCCTTATATGTTTCTTTGGTAAACTTATAGATTTCTCTCCATATGAATTCTGTCACACCCTTTGGTTTCTGATTCTGGTCATGCAATCAAAACTACAGAGACATCTTCCTTCCTGCTCATGCAACTGCTTAAATACTTCTCAACATTAAGCTTCTTTCAATAGCTACGCATATTCAAACTAACCAAACACATCTTTCACTATTGCGCCCTTTCATATCTGATGATCACATGTACCAGAACGTTCTTTTTCATTCTTCCATTGATTCCGCACTTTAAAATTCATTTATGCAGCTTGGAATCAATTTCTGCACCTCTCTTCAACAATTTCTACTGCTTCCGCATTCTCCATCTTCTTTTTGCAGGATTATCTTCCAGGTTTAATCAGAGTCATTGATCCTATTTCTAAGTCTCTCTGGACCGTCGATATAACGCATAGATTTCCCCCTCAAAATTGCATTTTCGCACCAAGGTTTCCTCATCAACGATTCCGCACCATTGATATTCATTGGGCGTTTTCCTGACTGTTGATCTTTGGGTGGAAGAAATAGGAAAATCAACATTTGAGCCAAGTTTTCTTCCCTTTTCATCACTTTCTGATTTCTGCATTTTGTCTTTCCGCTTTAGTTATTCCGCACCGTCGATCTTTTTCAGGCTTCATCTTGACCATTGATCTACCCAATCAAGGAATGTGAAAATGCAACATTTCCTCAAGTCGTTTCTCAAATTTTCAATTTCAGATTTATACTTTACGGTCTTCGGATTTCCGTACCGTAGATCTCTTACGGAACAATTCTTATCCATCTGATCTTGGCCTTCCACTTTCCACCATCCGGACTTCGAATTATGAAAATGTAACATTTCCCGAAGTCATTTCTTGATTTTCGATTTGTGGACTTTGGATTTTCTGAACTGTATATCTCATGTGGAATGATTCTCATTCATCCCATCTCGGCCTTTTGCTTTCCATCTTCTGGACTTCGGATTGAGAAAATGTAACATTTCCTTAAGTCGTTTCTTGAATTTCCAATTTCTGATTCTGCTTTTCGGTCTTCGAATTTTTCGAACCGTAGATCTCTTTTAGCGGAACTAATCTCAAACATTCGATCTTGATCTTTTTTGGAACTTTGACTTTTCCACCTAACTTGTCGAAACTAATCCTTAACCCTCATATCTACTGCAGGATTAATATAAGCCATCTGATATTGATATTTTGTGGAACTGTATCATTTCTGATCTTCTTTTGAGGTACTAAACCCCAGCCGTCAGATATAGTACGGGTTTTAATCTTAGTCATTTGATATTTAAATTTTGTAGAATCTCAGCCTTTCTTCTCTACCCTTGTGGATCTCTTCCTCAGCCATCATATCTTTTGTGGATTAACTATAGACCGTCTGATCTGGATCTTTCTTAGAATTTCAACTGTTCTCCTAACATTTCTGGAAACAGCCCTCCACCGTCGGATCTAGTGTGGGTTTGATGCCAATTGTCTGTTCTTGATCTTTTTCCAGAATCTCAGCCTTCCCGCATAACTTATGTAGAACTGATCCTCACCCTTTGATCTAGTGTGGGTTTTATTCTAGTCATCATATTTTTTTATATTTGGTGGACTTCAGCCTTTCCTCTTTACTCTTGCATATCTATTCCTCATCGTCAGATCTAGGGTGGATCTGATCCTCACCATTCGATATTGATATTTGGCTGAAATATTCTCGACCTTAGATATTTTGCGGGCTTTATCTTGACCATCGGATCTGTTCATGCCCCATCTAGAAAAAGGTATGGGGCCTATTACATCATCCTGGGCTCTCGGCTGGTGAGATTCTCATGGATTTCCAAACACCTAGATACCCCACAATACCTTTTCTCTATGCATAGAATAAGTAATGTATGAGATCTATTTATAAACACATAAAACTGTCACTCTGCTCCCAATGTGGGATAATACATGAGCCAGTTTTAAATATTAGTCAAGTTCAGAACTTCTTCTGACACCTCATTTTGGAAGATCAATAACTACATCTTCAAACATGTTCAAGGATAACTAAGGCCATGGTTAGATAGAAAATCCAACACACTACAAGACCCCCATGTGTTGCTGACATTTACTCTAACCCATAATTTATGGTGAGCATCCTCTTGAGGCTACTTACAAATACCTTTACAAGATAGCCATGATAACAAGCTATAACCTATCCTTATCCTTCTTTCTGCCTCATTATCTATGCCATGCCATGCCATGCCCTGTCATCATATCCTCTATTTCATCATTCATGCCATGTCATCATTTCCTTTTACTTATACTAAGTTCACTCTGCCATGGTTTCCTTTGCTTATCGTTTTTCATTCATAACCTATTTTTCCATCAATGATAACTGTAACCCATATTTCCAATAATCTCCCCCTTTGGCATTGATGGAAACACCTAAACTTTCTCCCCCTTTGACAACAATGATAAAGGATAACTTGTTATGTCCTTGCTATAACTTTATTGACAAGAAGACTACAATTTTTGTTCCTTTGAAACCAAGATTCTGATACCAATTGCATTATTTTGATATTTTCTCCCCTTGAGTATATAATTTATCTGAAACCAATAGTGGTAGCTAACATGATTTTTTTTAAACAAAACCAGGAGTTCATTAACCAAGCAATGAGACATTAAGAGATGTGATCCTAGTATATACTATCCCTTTTCCATTTCTTCATTGAACTTAATCAGAAACAACCGTTGTCTTCTCAGATTAAAGCATTGAACTTAAATACATCAATCTCCCCCTGAGATCATGCAATATCTTCTATGCCTTTATGATGACTGTCTATTCCCTCAACTTTTAGGTTTTCTAAGAAAATGAGAGATTTTTAGAAAAGAATCCCACAATAACTATATCCTTATTTATCTATTTCATCCTTATCTTCATTAGGGTATTCTTCTACATCAGTAAGGAGCATTCCCTCATGATGGATGCCATTTTTATCTATGACCTCAATATGCTCAACATCAACTTCTAAGACTTCATTAATGATTGAATTTTTTGTTTCTTCTGAGTATTCTAACTCTTTCTTCCACATATTTTCATGAGGTATACTATTTTCTCGTCCTTCACCATGCTTTGTTTTTGTGTCTTATTTCCTTTTCAACCTTTGATCTTCTCTCTTGGATCTACAGTCACCAACCTTGTGACAAAAATTATGACAGTAATGGCAATAACCATGTTCTTTTCTTTATCCACATGAGGTATTTGGTCTCTCTACTTCCTAATTGTCATTTTCTTCCACTGTCTCTAAACTTCTACTAGAGCATCATTTTTTAGTTTACATTCTCTACACAAATGTACAAAGTTGTTACATTTGTAGCACTCTATATCAAACCTTTAGAGAAGCCCAAACTGGTTATGATTCCTTACCTTTGGATTTTTAAGTGCATCCTTCTCGTACTCCTGAAATATTTCTTAAGCCTTGCATTTCAGGTATTTATGACCAAAATTATTACAAAAATAACAATGACTTAGAAATATTTTATGATATTTATTTGTCACTTGTCTCTTTGGCTCCTCATGGGTTTTGTCTTTGTCATGAAAGGATAATACATATTCCTTGCACGTTTCCTTTTTAACAGGACTCTTAAGTGCTTCAACATAGCTCTTTGTACTTCCTCTTTGACTAGTGAAAGGGAAATTCTCTGACTTATTTTATTTAATGAACCCTAAACCAAATATGTCACTGGATGATCTTTGGCTATTTAGAATGTCATCTAGAAGCCTTAAGTTGTTCTCAAATTTTGATTTGATGGATTTTTCATCAACTCTTTTTCTAGGTTAAGTAATTTCATTCTCAAGTTTTCCATAATCTTGAATTCTCTTCGTGAGAAAAACTACTAGTTCTTCATCACTCTTCTTGGCCTAGTTCCTCAAATCAGTAATAATCTTATCTGTCTCTTCTTGGTATTTAGATAGTTTCTCTTTCAAAACTTTATTTCTTTTCCTACATATTTCAATTTCATCTACAACAGCCATGTATTGAGATTCTATGTCCACTTCTAATTCCTCATCTAAATTTGTTATTCCTATAAATAGGATTTCATCATATTCACTCATCTCCTCATCTTCACTTTCTTCTTCTTTTTCTTAAAATTATTCTTACCCTTCTGAAAACAAGATTCCTCATGATCACTCTCCTCTTGTTTTGGGTAGGAGCACTTATGGGAAAAATGTCCAACCCTTCCACAGTTAAAAAATTTCAAAGGTAGCTTACCTTTGTATTTTTTAGTTCCTTTCTTAAGCTTAAAAAGAGGGATTCCTCATCATATATATTCTCTTATTGATTTTTGGAAGAGACTTTAAAAGCTGCTTCTTTCTTTGAGGTTTCATTTAGTCTAGTTCTCATCTCATATGTAGTAAGAATTCCATGCAACTCATCGACTGTCACTATTTTAAGGTCATGTCATTCCCCTAGGGTAGATACCTTTGAGTCATATCTCATTGGAAATGTTCTTAGTATCTTTCTTACTACTTCTTTTTCTTTCAATTTTCCTCGAAGACCTCTAATAGCATTAACCACCTAATCTACATGAAGAAGGTATTCCCCAATATTCTCTTCTTCTCTAATTTTGAGGCTTTCAAATAGAATTTTATATGTCAGCAGTTTGGATTCTTTGACCCTAGTTTCTCCTTCATATATAATCTTCAACTTATCCGAAGATTGTTTGGAAGAAGTGCATTGCAAAACCTTAGTAAACACAGTGTTTGTTAATCCACTCAAGATTGCATTTAGGTCTTTGGCATTGCCTTCATATTGGCCTAGTTCTACTATGTCTGTAGGGTAGTGGTCTCCTATAGTAACCTCCTTTTCATTTGCATCCCAAACCTTCCATCCAAGGGACATCAGATGGTACCTGTAGAAGGAGCAAGTCGATATAGTTGACTTGAACGAGGAACGACTTAGTCGATGAGCCGACTAAGTCGATGAGCCGACTTAGTCGATCAACCGACTAAGTCAATGGGATGACTAAATTCAGTCGCCCGACTAAACTAAGAGATTAGGTCGGCCACCTAAGCTTGCTTCGGTTCACTGAACCAACAGGTAGTTATTTTGTAACCGTTCTGTAAATCATATATATTAGGCTATTCAGCCAGATGAGAACTCAGTTCAGTTCTCTGCATTACGTGGACTCACTTTAATAATATAATCTGTTTCAATTCTATCTGTTCTTGTCTCTTCTCTCTGTTCTATATTTATGTATGTTTTAGTGTGTATTATTGGTAACCTTATGTGATCTGTGAGATTACAACATTGGTTCCATTGCCGGTAGTACATGACTAGAATGTATGCAAACAAATGATACCAGAGCAAAAGACTAAGGACTGGTGGGATCGTAAAGTTGCAAACTACTTGCATAATTACGCGCGAAGGAACAAATTAATAGTTGCACAAGAAAAAGAAAAATTCTTCATAGAAATGCATGAGAAGTTTGTCCAATCGGTGCCCCAACTTTTGAAGAAATTCCTGGATGATAAAACCGGAAGGGATTAAAGAACAACAGTTGCTGGAAAAACTGATCCGTGGAGGTAGAACAAACTTATCAAAGTGGTTTGAAAAAATTACTGACAACTTCTATGAGGAACAATCAGTCGAAGACAGAACTTCGGTAGAAACAGTGAAGGAGAAATTTTACACAGATCTCTCCGAACAATTTCTGTGTTCCCTACAGACCTTGCTGTTCAAATTTTTGATCAAGAAAGGAGTAGCACATATCGTCGAACCTTGTCCATCACTTCATGAATTTCCAACAAACTCTAACTGGGTGGAGAAGTAGAGGAAGTGGGAAAAATTCATTGCAGAAAGGGAGTGGGAACACTTCCTAAGCAAATAGACTGAACTATCCGGGCTTTCTAAAAAGCGTCGGGTAGGCTATGGGGGGGTAGCTGGTCATCTATTGAAGATAGAGCATAGTGGATCCTAGTCGACTAGAACCCGATATCAGTCACCATTAATGAGAAGTCGACTAAAAGGGACCTCAAGAGAATAGTATCATACGAAAGTATGTCGAACATTCAGAAAATAGAAAGGGAAGAGAGACACCAGAGAAGGGAAGAAAGACGAGAAAGGGCCTTAGAGCTGCACAGAGGACAGAACCATAGGGAGAACAACCAGGAAGAGAATCCGCCAGATTCGGGTCATGACCGACATGAAGAAGGTGTAGAACAAGAAGTGTCCCCTAAGGAGGAATAATTATGGATAAAGCAGCCAGAAGCTCTCCAATTAAGAGCTCCCAATGAAGGAACAACCCTTTCACCATTGAATCCACGTACTCGAATACAGACTATTGTCGAAGAAGACCTCCGACTACGAGCTGGTGACTTCAGTATATGGAGCTGACTAGGCGATGAAACGTACCCTAGACGACACCTTATTATACGTTGACCAGTGGAAGGGAACTGGGTGACCTTTCAAGCGACAACCTCCCTCCAAAGTATCCACTTGCTCTTATCGACACATGAAGGAGTGCCCCCCCCACCAAATATAGCTTTAGAATAAATCGAACACTCAGAACTGTGAACAAATTGTTGTAGTGGACCATCGAAAACAGAATTCAATATCAAACAACTGCATGTTGACAAAGAATTGACAACTGATGAGAATGAAAGTTTCATCGACCAGAATTTCACAGGCACGAATACACCAATAACCCCACCACCCTCATCACCACCACCACCTCCAATGCTGCCACCTTCTGAGATCAGTGACAATGATTCAGACATGGGTCACGGATCGGCTCACATCCCCTTATATGAAGGAGACGAGGATCCCAGACCACATTGGTTCATCTGCGAGTCGACCTGGGAAGCCAACCAGGTTATAGATGAAGATAGACAAATGGCACAATTCTCAGGGGCCTTAAGGAAAAGGGAATTGACATGGTACATGACCTTTTCGGAAAGACAACCCAGAGCGACAAAAGCCGAGATTAAGGTGCAATTTTTGTCATTTTTCAAAACCCCATATGCTAAGCACCTAGCCGCGAATAAGATTAAAACATCATCACAAAATCCAGGGGAATCCATCTGCGACTATGATAAGCATTGGAAAGACTTACTAAGCCAATTGGATTATGTTATAGACAAACAATTACTAATCCAGTGTTTTCTTGTAGGCCTATCTCAAAAAGTACACCGACACATCAGTCTGGAGTCGTTCAAAACATATGAGGATGTGCTAACAAAAGATCTTCAGGTAGAGATGGACGAGGATATACCCACTTACCCCATGGACAACAGATTGGAACAATAGCTAGAGAATGTACATAAGTATCTGAAGGAGTTAAGCCTCAAGAATCAAGAGATCTGGTGCACTAAATGCTTGACAAACGGCCATTAGAAAGATAACTGTCGAAAAGAATATAGCCGACAACACGTCCTCTTTGTACAGACCAAGTCCTTTTGTGACATTTTCCAGGAACACGAAGATCATTCTACCAAATACTGCCCGTTTAACATGAAGAATGGCAAGGCTTCCTGGTGTGCCATCTACGAGACCAAAAATTATAACATGGCCGACTGTCAGTTAAACTTAAAGAACCGACAGAACTATCAGGCGGTCTACCAAACGAATGCAGAGGCATAACATAACGAGCAAAACAATCTAGCAAATGATCAGAACGGACAAAGATACGATGGTCGACGATATGAGCATCAGTATGACAATTGATGCCAAGGCTACGAAGGAAGAGGTCGATTCCCTGAGAAACGCGACATGCGCCCACATCGACCCATCCAGTGCTTCACATGTTACAAAGAAGGTCACCGGTATGCAGACTGTCCATACAAGATTAAGACGGATCTCAAATTCTGTACCCACTGCAGGGTAGGGGATCACTCGCTAGAGGATTTACCTACCATGTTAGAAAAAATTAATACCAAGAAAAATGTTAATCTCTTGTCTTGTGTGCAAAAAATTAAAAATTTACATATTGTAACTCGGAAAGGAACAAAAAAAAGTACTGATAACCCTAGAATTAGTAATATTAAAGAAACAAATGTATATCCTGACCCACTGAAGGAAAAACAAACATATAAAGAAGCAACTCATGTATTTCATGAAATTGCATGACAAGAAAACATGCCTAACATTCGATCCGACCCAATAAATCGATTAATCCAACTCATTCAAATAGACAAATCCATATCTCAGTTCATTGAATTATTGCATGAAATAAAAGCTACCAACTCTGAAAAACAAACAAAAAACATCTGTAGCTTGAATCAAAAAGGCAAAAGTGATTCCAACGCACTTGTTGACCTAGAAATCGAAGGTTACCACGTCCGACAAGTAGTGCTCAACTTCAGTTCACAAGTAAATATCATGACTCATGACACTTGGGAATAGATGGGCAGACCTCAACTCTATGAGTCAGGCATATACCTAAAACTAGCCGACCAAGGCCTAATTGAACCCATTGGAGTCTGGAAAAATGTCGACACAACTATCAAAGGAATCTCGACCAAGGTTGATTTTGAAATCATTGACCCAAAAGAAGGATCCAGCTCCTTCCCAGCACTATTCAGTCGACCTTGGGGTAGAAATATGAAAGCATCCATATCCTTGGACAAGGAACGAATCAAATTAAAGGGAAATGGTCAAAAGGTCATTGTACCCATTCATCCATCCCAAGGGGAACCTTGGACTGAACCTATTGATGAAGAAGTCGATGTCATACAACTCTACCAAATCCACAATGATGCAGACTACACAGAACCAAACATCCATGGATAAATTCACTTAGGTAACCAAGACTCAGTTGGTTATAACTCAGATGTTGAATTGTACGACTAGGAGATCGAAAAATATGAAACTCAAGCAAGAGGGTGCTGGACTATACAAAAAGTGCAGAAAAATCCCACCCAACAGTGCTTCATAGTATCCATTGTCCCAAAAATATTCAAAAATAAAATAAGGGAACGCCCTACATTACAACCAACCAACTTGAATACTACCCAACTACCAAGGTATAAGGAGAGAGAATCACCAGTCATGCATGTCGAACAAGTATCTAAAAATATTGGTGAACATGGCCGACTTAAAAGCGTAGTTGAAACTTTTACAGGTCAAGCAGCTAGATGGTGGGATACCCATTAGACAAGATTACAGACCTGGACAACTGCTTCAACTTACTTTGTCAAAAATTTTGGAGGAAAGAAGTTAACCCAGCAAGCTGAGATACTTGTATTCACTCAAGGACAGAACCCAGAAGATCATATCAAAACTTGTGAAAAGGAGTGGAGAAGACTGGGATACAAGGATCAACGAGCCTAGCCACACTTGTTCCCCTCAACCCTAGTCGACTTACCAAACAAATGGTATAAGATGGAATAAGCTAGAGGTGAAACTTTCTTATGGCACAAACTCAGGGAAAATTTTATTAAAGACTTCAACTCCATACCTCAAAATGAAAATCTGGTCGAGATAGCAAAGCAAATTAAAAAATTTATCCAACCGTCTGAAAACCAACCCTTACAAGACCATCGACATATAAGGGACTATAACAATATACAAACATGGTCAAGACCATAGTAGACATGTTTACAATTAGAAAATGAAAACACAGAAGGAAAGAGCTTCAGATGGAAATCCAACCATGTCGAAATGACAAAACCTATTTGCACAATCCTGAAATTCACAACAACTGACAAACACGATACTGACATAATGACTACAGCTGAATTCCCTACCACATTCTCACAATTTAAGGAAGGGAGTAGAGCAATCAATGAAGCCAAAGCACCAGAGTGGCTAGATGCCAAAGTAAAAACTAAAGAAGTTGACATCTCAAATGACGATCGACCAAAACTAGCAAAAATTGGTGACTACTGGAACGACCAATAGACCACAGAGATAGTGAACTTACTAAAAGATTTCCAAGATGTCTTTGCCAGGGATTATAAAGACTTAAAAGGATTAGTCCATGAAATGGGAGACATGAAAATTGATACTAAACTTGATGTTTGACCTGTCAAGAAGAGACCTTATAAACTCGCTCACAAATATAAAGAGATAGTCAAAAAGGAAATTGATAACATGTTAGCAACAGGCATCATCTACCCCATCGACCAATCAGAATGGGCAAGTCCAATGGTCATACAACCCAAGAAACATGAACCGACCAGGCTAAGAATTTGTGTCGACTTTAGGGAACTAAACAAAGTAACATTGACAGACCCATTTCCAACCCCTTATGCCGATGAAATATTGAATGAAGTTGCAGGACATGAATGCTACTCATTTATAGATGGATTCTCTGGTTATAACCAAGTACCAATAGCTAAAGAAGACTAGAAGAATACAACATTTGTGTGTGAATTTGGTTCCTTTTATTACAAAGTTATGCCTTTTGGATTAAAGAATGCACCTGCAGTGTTTTCTTGAATTGTTGTCAAAACATTTCAAGAATACATCTATAAGACCATGGCAGTATAATTCAATGACTGGACAATACACTCCACCTTAAAAGATCATTGCAAATGGCTCAGACTTATGCTAGAATGATGTAGACAGATTCAACTCTCCCTAAACATGAAGAAATGTATATTTATGACCCCCATAGGGATACTATTAGGGCACATTGTCTGTAAGGAAGGCATCAAGGTCAATTTTGCAAATATTAAAATTATCCTCGACCTGAAACCACCAGTAAACCCCAAACAAGTCAGGGTAGTACTTGGCCATACATGCTATTACAGAAAATTCATAAGATACTATTCAGATATGACCTACCGTCTCGAAGAACTATTAAGGGACGATCATGAGTTCAACTGGATAGAGGAATGCCACATATCATTCAAAAAATTAAAAAGAAAACTAGTGGAATCCCCCATCCTAAAGTTTCCAAACTGGTCAATTAAATTCCATGTGCATATTGATGCATCAGGAATAGAAATAGGAGCAATCCTAACTCAACCAGGAGATGATGGAATGGATTACCCCATAGTTTACAGCAGTTAAAAATTAAATAAGGTTGAAAGAAACTATTTGACTATAGAAAGAGAAGCCCTAGGTATGGTCTTTGCCCTCCAAAAGTATCGACATTACCTTTCGGCTAACCCCTTCACATTTTATACCGACCATCAAGCCCAGAAGTATGTTTTCAATAAACCACTCCATTATGGAAGAATTTGTCGATGCATACTTCTCTTCCAAGAATTTGAGTTTGAAGTCGTTGTCCGACCAGGCAAGTTAAATGTTGGGCCCGACCATCTATCCCAAATCGACACAGGAGAGGAACCGACCGGATTCGACGACGACTTACCTGATGCACATTTATTTCGCATAGAGGTAGTACCAGCAGAACTAGAATAAATTGCTCAGTGCTTAGAGGACGGACATGCACCAGAAGGTATGAGTACCAAGAAAAAACAAATCTTAGCTATGAAGGCTGCATCATACAACCTNACGACATCCTCAGAAGGTGTGTACTCGAACATGAACGAGACCAAATCATGCATGAAGCACACTATGGACCTGCAGGAGGACATTTCCAAGCAGACACAATTGCAAAGAAAATCCAACATTCAATATTATGGTGGCCGACACTCCACAGAGACCACAAAAGTTTTGTTAGTCGATGTGACAAATGTCAACGACTAGGTTGACCCCTGCCTAGTATAGAAATGCCCTTGATATCAGTAAACCCTAGTATCACATTCAAAATTTGGGCCATTGAATTCATAAGACCATTTCCTATCCCCACAAAAAGATCAGGTGCAAGGGATATTATTACTGCAGTAGAATACGTCACTAAATGGGCAGAAGCTGAACCCATCAATACATGTTCTAGCGAGATAGCCACTAAGTTTATCTATGAAAATATCATCACTAGATTCGAATGCCCACTAACCTTGATTAGCGACCAGGGGACACACTTTATCAACAAAACTATCAAAACCCTGACTGACCAATTCCAAATCGACCACCAACGGAGTACAGTATATCATCCTCAGTCGAATGGAGCGATTGAAGCATTCAATAAAAAATTAACAAAAGGGTTAACAAAAATATGTAATGCTAACAAGGATGACTAGGATGAGAAAATACCTGTAGTATTATGGGCATACAGAACAACCTATAAACGATCGACCGAACAAACCTCATTTCGACTAGTCTATGGACAAGAAGCAGTAGTCCCACTACACTTCCAGCAACAGACACCTATTATTGCAGAAATATTACATGTCGATGTCAAACAGGGAAGGAGGGACCGACTATTTCAACTCATCAAGATGGAAGAGCACCGACTCATGGCCATGCAACACCAAGAAATTCAAAAGCAACAACAAAAATCATGGCACGACCACAACATAAAGAACAAAAACCTGTCGGTCGGCGACCTTGTGTTACTCTACAATAGTCGAGTCAAAGGAAAACCTAAGAAACTCCACACAGAATGGACGGGACCTTACATTGTCGAAGAGATACATCCCAATGGATTAGTCCAACTAAGGACATTATAGGGCATACTATTTCGGAAGCTCATTAATGGAGCTCGACTAAAACGTTACAAAAACTAATTCTAACCAATAAAAAAAAAATCATATAATGACCATAACCAGAAACCAAAATTCATAAAAAACTAAAAATTCCAAAAACAAAGTAATACCCCATAGACACAAAACCATGACAGGAAATCACCATTTCGTCAACCGACATCATGACTCTTGACCATTTTCATCGACCACTCCTATCGACCATTCTCATCACTGACACCAGCCAACCACCTCAATAGTACCATCGTGCATTCATGACCTCGAGTGCCGAAAGCAAGTCACCATTAACTCACACTCGCGTATTTCAGTTGGAACATCATGTCCACCATTAATACAGCCATTGCCGCACACAAACACAGCATCACCTATAAATACCAGACCGTCGAAGGTTCACTCACCATAACCTATACAGATAGAGCATCAGAACACCCAGTCGACCAAAAGCTGAAAACGCTGTAGTGACATCAACCAAACCGACACAATGGCCCTCAAGCAGACTAGAGCATCGACCAAGGAAAAAGAAATACAGGCTGTGGATACACCTTTGGTCCGCAGGCTGAAGAACATAAAAAATGCCAAAGTACAGGAAGGCCCATGGTAGAAGCTATGGACCGAGATCCAAGAGTGGGCCTTTGTCTACAAAAAGGCCACTCAAGCAGCACAGAAAATCCAATGCAGCACTCTCTACGGCTATGAAAATGCATCGCTGATGGCCAGCTTTGGTGGTACAAAGGAAGCTGCTGTGAAGTTCATTATCAACCGATATCACAAAAGTAGGTTCTACTTTGATGAGCCCATCGACATCTCTGGAGATGTCATCTCCAAGCTGACCAGTCTCTCTAATAAAGGAGACCCTTACCATTTTGGATCAAAGAAGGACTGGCCGAAGAACTTACGGGATCACCTTCTGGGAAAAACTCAAAAGGGTTAATGATCATCCAAATCACAACTCGAACGCCATAGATTGTGGCCAAAACCATTGCAATCACACTCACATTAGCAGGTCGAGGAAGCGACCTAAAGTTAGAGATGTTGGAAGCCGTCGACACTATTGCCTTCGACGGATGATTATATATATGGGGGGATTACATCACCAACATGGTAAAAACCATCTGTGAGTGATGCCAAGAAACAGGGGGAATCATCAAGTTCCCCTCCCTCATCTTATGGATTGTTATGTACCACATCTGCCCAAAGGGGAGCCCAGTCTTTTGAGAACCATCCAGGTTCGACATGTGGAGGTTTAAACCCTTCTCCCAGAAAGGAACCCTGCATGAACTGGAGCGTGGGAAAGTATTACTAGAGAACTGGTTCCAACAATTGAAAGTTCACACAACTAGATGGAGGGTTCCTCAAAACATCCGAAGAAATCTACCTGCGAACTCCCACATCCAGCTAGAGCTCGACCATACCTCGGTATGGTACATGCAGGGTGTGGACTCCAACGCTAAAGTCGTCGACTACTATCCGTCTATCGACTAGATCTTTTGAGAACTATCTCGACAGGCTAAGACAAAGATACCAGTACTAGTAGTAGCCAAATAGATTGACTTCTCGATCGAGGAACCACTCACCGACCAAGAAAAGGACGAAGACTATGAGCTCAACCTCTACATTAGCACATTTGTGTCAAAGGACACACCGGTCGAATACACTGGTCAACTACAGATAACTATCAAACCTCTGACTGCAAAAGAAAATAGAACCATAGCCTACAGAACCAAATCCACAGCCACAGCAACAGACAACTCCTCCAGCTCCAGCAAGCATCGTCCTAACTCAGACACTGACGGGTGAAGATGAACCAGAAAACCCTAAGTATGCTGTTAAAAAAGGTATTATTTGGAAACTCACCAACAAAATAGTAGCCAGGAAAAAACTAAAAACACAATAACAACAAAAGGGTAAAGGTAAGTGCAAAATTATCATTGCCGAATCATCAGATGACGAAGAGGAACTGGCATCTACGGCCCTTGACATTATAGAGGATGCCACCGCAAATAAAGTGCCGGTTGAAACCCAGTTCCAGTGCTTTGTCAAATCAGGAGCACAAGCAGGTCGATCTTAGAAAGCAAAAACTGCAACAACACCTAAAAATGTCATTGATTTTGTGTCGACACCTCCACCCCCAACATTGACACAAATAATCAAGGAACAAGCACTGGCACAACAGTTAGTCAGCCCCCTTGAATTATATAAAAGCGCAATGCCAGAGACGGTAAAAGCAAAGTTCGACAGAGACAGCGACTTACAAGATTTCTTTGAGACACTGCCTGCACTGTTTAAATTGGCCTAGAAGATTTCCACTCAGGCTCCTATATATGCAGGTAGGGGCACACAACCCCCAGTCATTGCAACCATCACGTTGACCTTCACAAGAAGACTTGACAAGGAAGGTCACGTGACTGAACATCTGTCCTCCACTATTGCACCGACCAACCCCATACCCCCAACCGACCTACCAGCCACTGCACTGACGGAAGTAGAAATTCCTTTTGACGTAAACCCACCCAACAACCTACCACTCAACCATAATTCCCCCAAACCCATCACCCGAGACCATTCACCAACTCCATCACCTCCACCACCACCATCTCCACCACCACCACCTCCCCCAGATTCAGAGATAGGCCCACCACAACCGACTACATCCACACAACCAGAGGTGACCACCATCACACCCCCCCAATCAGACAAACCATCAGCCTCTAACCCACATACCCAACACCCGGGATCAACTGTTGCATGTACACATGAGACAAAAGAAAAAAAGCACAAGAAAAAGAAGGAGCATCATGAGAAGTCTTCCAAAATACAAATCAGCTTAAAGGATGCAAGTTCCTTAACTAACACAAAGATGGGATAACTCCTCAAAACCCTAGCCAGCAAAGCAAAGATGAGGAGTGCAAGGAAAAGTAAAGAATTCCAGGCCAAAAACACAGAACATAACAAGTTTCTCGACAAATGCTGAAATTTCGCCCAGTCCATCATGCCGGGCCCCATAGAGATCGACACAGATAAATCACTTGAAAGAGCGTATTATCTATTCAAGAGCATGGTGTCGACCCTCCAAGTGCACATCCAATAAACCAAGGAAAAACAGAAAGAGGAAACTGCCAGACTCCTACTGACACAGCACACTGCATTTTTGGAAGCATACAAAGTATTGCAGGACCATCTGGAGGAGTCTGTCGTAACCGAATATGTACTAAGAGATTGGCCTACTCACTACGGACAATTTTACCAGTAGACAAGACAGACTTGGCAAGAGATTCAGGCACTGGAGAGCAGAAAGACCACAAAGGCAGCACTTAGATAGACAATAGAAGAACAAATAGTGCTGGAAACCACCAAACTGCAGAAACTAGAATGGGAAGCACATCAGTGGGTGCAACAAGCTCTCCCCAACTTAGAAAAAGTCAACATCATCTTCCCATAGATGAAATGACTTGTCGAGACTGTAGAGGAGCAGGATCAGTTCATGGGCCCCAACATGGAGAGGATAGCCAAAGTCTCCATCTCAGAAAAGATGTCAATCTTATCAGGCTTAACCACACTGACCATCGATATCCAGAAAGCTTTACAAAGTTGGAAATATTTCCAACATCAGCTCGCCATCACAGCCCTAGCCATTGTGGAAGTCTGCATACAGAAACGACCGACCATCCGACTTCACAACCCCTTGCAGTAAATTTTTTGAAAGAACAGCAACAATTTTTTGTACCTCCCTGTTTCTTCAGGACGAAGAAACATTTTTTTCATGGGAGATATGTAGAAGGAGCAAGTCAATAAAGTTGACTTGAATGAGGACCAACTTAGTCGATTATCTGACTAAGTCGATGAGCTGACTTAATCAATGAGCCGACTAAGTCGATGGGCCAACTAAAGTTGGTCGGTCGACTAAAATAAGAGATTAGGTCGGCCACCTAAGTTCGCGTCGATTCACCGAACCGATAGGTAGTTATTTTGTAACCATTCTATAAATCATATATATTAGGCTGTTGAGATAGATGAGAACTCAGTTCAGTTCTCTGCATTGCATGGACTCACTTTAATAATATAATCTGTTTCAATTCTATCTGTTCTTGTCTCTTGTCTCTGTTCTATATTTATGTATGTTTTAGTGTCTATTATTGGTAACCTTATGTGATCTGTGAGATTACAATAGTACCTCATTCTTACACTACAGTATGCATAGTTTTCTCCTGTAATAATGGAGGTTTTTTAGTGGCCAACCCTTCTTGTTGATCCATAGTGGTTTTATAAAGGATATACCTTCCAGTGATTAAATTGTGATGAAGGAACCCACTCTGATACCAATTGTTGGTTTATTGGTCAATATTGAGAGGGGGTGGTGAATCGATACTGTTATATTTTTACTAATTTAACCACTTTTTAAATCTATCATTATAAACACATAACAACAAGAATACACATGACACAATTTTAACGTGGAATCCCAATAAGGTAAACCACCAATATGTCTTATTACGGAAAAATTGTTATTTATAAATAGTTTTTCCTGCTACTAAATACAAGGGTGGTACCACATCTTGTTTACCAGCAAATACTAGAAGGAGGATACGACCCCCTGGTTTATCAGCTACGACTGGAAGGAAGATATGAGCCCTTGGTTTATCAGCTACTACTGAAAGGATGCTACGACACCCTATTACGAGCTACTACTGAAAGGAGGCTATGACCCCCTGCAAGCCTATTTCCTAACCTAGCTCTACCCTATCACCCTTATATGTTTCTTTGGTAAAATTATAGATTTCTCTCCCTCTGAAATTTGTCACACCCTCTGGTCTCTGATTCTGGTCATGCAATCAAAACTACAGAGACATCTTCATTCCTTCTCAGGCCACTGCTTAAATAATTCTCAGGATTAATCTTCTTTCAACAGTTACGCCTCTTCAAACTGAAAAATCACACCTTTAACTATTGCGCCCTTTCATATCGAATGATCACTTCTATGAGAATGTTATTTTACATTCTTTCATTGATCCCACACCTCAGAATTCACTTCTGCTGCTTGGAATCAATTTTTGCACCTCTGTTCAACGTTTTCTGGTGTTTCTGCACTCTCCATCTTCTTTCCATAGGATCGTCTTCCAGCTTTAATCAGAGTCCTTGATCCTATTTCTAAGTATCTCCAGACTGTCGATATAATGCATAGATTTCCCCCTCAAAATCACATTTCTGCACCAAGGTTTCCTCATCATGATTCCCTACCGTTGATCTTCGTTAGGCGTTATCCATACCGTTGATCTTCGAGTGGCAGAAATTGGAAAATCAACATTTGAAGAAATTTTTCTGCACTTTTCATAACTTTCCAATTTTTGCATTTTGTATTTCCACATTAGTGATTCTACACAGTCGATCTTCTTCGGCCTTCATCTACTGGATCATGAAATCCATAAATTCAACATTTAGTTAAGTTGTTTCTCGACTTTCCGATTTTTTATTTTCTCTTTCCTTTCTTCATATTTTCAGATCGTATATCTCTTGTGGAACGATTCTCAACTGTCTAATCTTGGCCTTCCACTTTCCGCCTTCCGGACTTCAGATTGCATAAATGTACCATTTCCCGAATTCGTTTCTTGACTTTTTGATTTTTGATTTCTGATTTTCGGACATCAAATTTTTCAGACTATAGATCTCCTGTTGAACGATTCTCATTCATTCAATCTCGACCTTCCACTTTCCACCTTTTGGACTTCGAATTGCAGAAATGTAACATTTCCTAAAGTTGTTTCTCGACTTTTCGATTTCCAATTTCCGCTTTCCGGTCTTCAGATTTTCCGAATCGTAGATTTGTTTTAGAAGAACTAATCCCAGTCATTCGATCTTGATCTTTTGTGAAAATTCATCTTTTCCACCTAAATTGTCAGAACTAATCCTTAACGGTCGAATCTAGTGCGGGACTAATATAAGCCATCCAATCTTGATCTTTTGCGGAATTGTAGCATTTTCTCTCTTCTTTTGTAGTACTAAACCGGAGCCGTCAGATATAGTGCAGTTTTTAATCTCAGTCGTTCAATATTTAAATTTTGAGGAATCTTAGCCTTTCCACATTACCCTTGCGGATCTCTTCCTCAACCGTCAGATCTTTTGCAGATTAACTATAGACCGTTCGATCCGGATATTTCTCAGAATTTCAACTATTCTCCTCATGTTTGTGGAAATAGTCCTTTACCGTTGGATCTAGTGCGAGTTTGATCCTAGTCCTTCGTTCTTGATATTTTTTTCTAGAATCTCAGCCTTCCCTCCTAACTTATGAAGATATGATCCTCACCATCAGATCTAGGATGGGTTTGATCCTAGTCGTCAAATGTTTTGAGATTTGGAAGACTTCATCTTTCCTGCTTTACTCTTGCAGATTTGTTCCTCACCGTCAGATCTAAGGTGGACCTAATCCTTACCGTCCAATCTTGATATTTTGATGAACTCTTCGCGACCTTAGATCTTTTGTGGACTTGATATTAACCGTCGGATCTATTCATGCCGCGTCTGGAAAAAGGTATGGGGCATGTTAGGTCGTCTCAGGCTCCAGTTTAATGAGCTTCTCGTAGAGTCCAATAACCCAAATCCCCCACAATAACTTTGATCTACGCGTCGAACAAATAATGTGAGAGATCTCTTTATAAAAAAATAAAACTGTCACTCTACTGCCAATGTGGGATAATACATGAGCAAATTTTTAATATTAGTCAAGTTCAGAACTTCCGTCTGACACCTCATTTTGGAATATCAATAAATATGTCTTCAGACATGTTCAAGGAGAACTAAGGCCATGGTTATATAGAAAAGCCAACACACTACAAGAACCCCATGTGTTGTTTACCTTTACTCTAACCCATAATTTAAGGTGTGCATCCTCTTGTGGCTACTTAGTGAGACCTTTAGTAGATAGCCATTATAACAAGGTATAGCCTACCATGATCCTTCTTTCCACATCATCATCTATGCCATTCCATGCCATGCCTTGTCATCATATATGTTGTTTCATCATTCGTTCCATGTCATCATTTCCTTTGACTTATACTAAGATCACTCTGCCATGGCATCCTTTGCTTATCCTTTGACATTCATAACCTACTTTTCCATCAATGACAACTATAACCCATATTGCCAACACAGATTCATGGAAATATCTTGAATGGACCCTCATTTCATGAAAATAATGTCATAGAATATAATTACAACTTCTTAGAGGAGGGAATCCCTTACATCAATTATGTCATGTTTTTTTTAGCATTAAGTCGCATGGAGTTTCCCTATGAGGATTTTCCATGAATGGAAATTCCACAACGAAGCAAACAGTGAATGGAAAAAGTATTTTTTCTTCATATAGATCCAAAAGCTTGTACCTAGAATGCCAATAAGCACAAGCTCTAAATTAAAAAACAGAGCTCAGAATCCCATGAGTTGAATGAAAATTTGAATATTTATTTTTGACATAAATCTTATTCTAAGATATTTATGATTTATAGTAACACTCTTCATACCACTTTACCTATATCTTCACCTATATCCATATAATTTTTTTCTTGTATGTCTAATGGAATATAATTTGTACAGAGAGTATGATTATGTAAATTCTCCTCTAGAGTGTTCTATTTAATGTGAGGGTCATTGTTGTTTCCTTTGTGCATTTATCAATTTGTATTATAGACTTCAATGCAACCTCTATGAATCTTGATGCCATTTCCTCTTTTGCTTCATTAGCGCATCCAAGATATGTGAATATGACCACTTCAGCTCATTTTGCTACAATAGACTTCAATCAAGCCTCTTTGAATCTTGATACCATCCCCTCTGTTGCTTCAATAACTCATATATTGTATATTATGCCCACTCTAGTTCATTGCACGGTTTTTATTTCCATTGAAAAATTCTATTTTTTTACACGTTAAGATTTGTGTTTTGCATTCAAAGTATCTTTTGGTTGATTCCCCATTTTTCATAATTTCATATTTTAAAGGAATGCTACAGCTGTAAAACCCCATCACCTCTTGTTGTCACCTACAACAGTTAAATACATACTAGTAGAGTAGATCTTTGGTGGGTTTTGGGACCATGATTTACTATTAGGATGTGTTTATTGAAGGCCATCACTAAGTGTTGTTCCAGTTCTTCATCATGAGAACAAAGACAATTATTTCAACCAAAAAATAGTCATTATCCTCACCATAATTCATAGGTCTGAAATTTGATTCATATATATCATTTTATTGCATTAATTATTATGTAAGAACTGCTAGTCATCTACAACTACTTGAATATATTTTGATGTATTTTTTGGTTTGGAATTTAATGCAAGAATAGAATTTTCAGAGGTGAATAGTATTTTTTGTGTTAAATGCATTAAAAGAAGCCCTTATCATTGAAGTATTTGATAAAATCCCACACCCAAGAAAACAACAAAACACTTTATCAAACCATACCATATAAATCAGAAATTAAGAGGGGGATTGTAGTGCAATTGTTTGATGGAAGTATTGAACCAAAAGAATCAATAAGTTAGCTGTAAACCTAGTTATATTTTAGTAGATTAGTGAAGGGATAAAAAAGGTATCCTCTACTTCCATCAGTCATTGATGCATCCTACGGTCTTCTCATTTTAAGTTTCATGAAAAATGGATGATGTGATTAACAATATCCAATATCATTGATTATCCTTACGTATGGTGGGTTCATTGGCACCATAGTCATCATTGGAAATAATTTGTCATGTCTCCAAATATCATAATAATTAATATTTATTGAGGAAAATACATCATATATTACAAAGAGAACAATATGGACAATGAAAATAACACATGTAGGTGAGATGATATTGTGGTCAAATCAGAATAAATAGAGGCATCGAACCTATTTGAAACTCCAATCAAAATAAATCATTTGGTCAACAATTGAAAATGTGCAACTCAAACTAATTATTTACTTTTTTAGAAAAAAAACTGTTTGTAAATTACCTTCTACTGTCTCCTGTATTTATTCTTTTTTGACATATATTTTCTTCATGTTATTATTACGTTGAAATTATTGTGCATATAATCTTGAGTGTATTTGTTTTATGATACTTATTGTTGTTTTGAATTGCATAAATTGTAGAATTCCAACAAGGAAGTGTTAAGTTGAGTGCCAAGGGCATGTCTTTCTCAAAGACGTGTATTACTAATGGATAAGGATGCAGCTAGGAATCACATTCCAAAGCTACTTCCTTGTTTTAATGATCTCTGTGGAAATCATAATTACAGTGGTTGCACTAACAAAGACCTTTTTTCAACATTTTGGTATATACACATGTTATTACGCTAGAAGGAGATGTCCTTTAAGTGAAAAGTGTCTTCCATAAAATAGGGAATGTAACATTGAGAGTGATGTCCAGAGTGGACAATCCCAATGAATAGAAATAAAAAAGGTGAATTGCTCGAATTATTTACAAAACCACCCTTTATAACTTATATCTAGGGTCATAACCCCTCAAATGTGAAATATAGCTTCAACAACACTCCAGGAACCTGAATGTTTCCCCCAAGGATCCTTCAAATGTACTGTGCTCCTCAAAATGGCTAGGAGTACTTCAAAAAAACTAAACACTAAACCTAATTCAAGGAATAGACATATATCCAAGCTCCAATACTAGACATTTTCATAACATCTCCATGGAGAATGTAGAGTTTACCCTCCAAAGGGTGGATGGTATCATGAAAGATCATAAAATAAATATCAGTCCATTCATAATTGAACACCATCCATAGCAAGTAAATATATGCATTGCCTCCAAAAAGTGACCACCTCCCTCAAACAGTCCTTCCTTTATGTAGAACATCCAACCCAAAAGAAGTATACTTCATACTCTCCAAATTTTTTAAGGTCTTGTTGTTACTGCAACTACTTCCCCATTTTTTTTTGGTATTTTAGTGCCCCTCCTTATATTTTGTTTGAAATCATACTTAGACTAGTTTTCTAACTCAAATAAGTCCACCTTGAACACTTAGTTTTTCTAAGGGAATGAGCGAAATAAGTTTTTTTGGAAAGTAAAACTCACAATTTGTCTTCAACGTAATGGAGGAACTCGACCAATTGCTCCAATGCATTGGAGGAAGTCGGCCAGTTTTTCTCAAATGGTGAGAAGGATCAGATTTCTTTGTATTCTCGCATTGTTTTAGAGAAACTTGGAAATCAATGCCGAAACAGTTGAAAAAAACTAGGTAATTATTGTCGAAACGGTCGAAAGAAACTCAACAAAACACACTGATAAGGTTGCATTGAAAGTGAACTTGTCAATAAGAAGAGAATAGGTACATTTCATTGGAGGATCTCAACATGTGTCTCCAGAACATTCGGAGGAGAATTGGGGAATTCTACTGAAACGCTTGCAGAAAGAAAGAAAAGGAAACTCCAGTAGTGTTGGATGAAACTATCGCAAGAGAAAACATGATAGTGATGTCGATACCATCAAAGGAACTCAAAGAGTGTCACTGATACTACCAGAATGACTATTTTATTCATAGAAACCAAGACTATTTTTGCACCAAATGATGTTTAATTTCCAAACACCACATTTATGAGTCCAACCAGCACATTTATGACAGTTTTTTCTATTTTTTATAATAAATACGATTAAGTTTGTTTTAGTTTTTATCGCAATAACATTGTTCAACCTCGATAGCCAATCTACGAAGGAAACATTCACACCCCCTGATGCTCAGCTCCTTCCCACGACCACTAAACGTTTAACAGGTAGGAAACATACCTCATGGACTCTTTTTGTTAAAACGTTTTATACGTGGTGGTGACTATGGTAGCTTTATCGTGGATGTTTTTAGATCCAATTAGGGTTATTATTTTCTTCCTACCTTTCCCTATATGTATATATCCTCCATATACGTATTTCCATAATGAAGTTACCCTAGTACAAGTTTAGGTTTTGTGCTCAACATACATGAGCTAGGTGCTTGTGCTTGGTATGCATGGACACTTGGGTATATTTTTTTTTCATGCCTTCTCATGACTGGTTACACATTGCACCTGATAAAGTGAGCACCTTTAGGGCATGAGGTGTTTTAAACTGGTCACATGGGAACATTGCACCGACAATGTATATTCATACCATCCTTCTCTGATGTGTTTCTCGTGGCTTTGCTTCTTTCCTCGGTTTCGAAAGAACTTTTGGATAAACCAACACAATGAGGAGAGGTTAAAACTAAGATCATTTTTAAACCCAGACTGGTCAATGCTAGTATAAAAAAAATTTAGATGAGAACCCATTGGAATTATATTTTAATGGCTTCAGTCTCATAGTTTTCTTTTCCTTTTCCATAAGAAAGCTTTGTTTTCCAAATTTTCATTTTTCTCCTTATTACGGTTTTTTTCATCAAAGTAAAATTTTTTCCATTTTGTTTGGAGAAGTGATTTGAAAGGTTAAAATGGAAAACCTTTTCGAGCTTGCAGTGAGAGGTTGTGTTTTTAAACTATTGCTAAGATTGGTTAAATTGATGGATTCAAACCTTATATTGATATCACTTAGCTTACCACTAAAACTTTGTCAGTATGTATGGGCGGAAAAAAATGGTGAGGAGAAAGGGGTATATTTAGGAAAGTTAGCTGTAAAACAGAATTCAACTTTAAGGAGAAGTATTTTTCTCTGATATTTAGGACATTATTTTACCAGACCATGGCCCACCTGGTTAAGAATAAATCCAATCCAGAAATAATACAATTTTCTTCCATCCCAAGACAAGGTCTTAGTTTCAATTCTATTTCAGATCTATCAGGTTCCAAAATCATTATGTCTCGTCCATAATCAACATGGATTTTGTACCTCTACTTGTCTTGGACCATGGGTGAGTAAGAAAAAATAATAAAAGGTTTATTCTTAGTGTTCTTATTTCAAAGGCAAGAATGGTATGTCAGAAATAGAAAAACCCATTAGATGGGACTACAATTCCATTACTTATAATTGTATATTTTTCTACATTTTCAATATAATGATGCCTTCCTTCACATTAATTGATTGGCATTGTCATTCTGAAGAATATAACCTTGTTTAATTGTAATATTACTACGTCAATTGACTTATATTATGCTTGAGTTCATATATCACGGGTTCTATTTTTCACCGATTTGGGTTACTTCACTAAAAGTGTGTGAAAATAGACTTCAAGACAAAGAATTTCCACAATGACTAAGAAAGGTACCAAGAAGAAGTTAAAGGAAAGTGGTCCAGACTCAGATGTAGAGATTATCTGTGGCAACAGGGAAAAAAGTAGATTTGAAGACACAAAGGAGATCACATGAATGGCATCTGAATTCAAATGGGGAGAACTTTATCAAATTATCACAGACCAAGAAATATTTGATGCAGGTCTTGAGAAGATTGTTTTATAGAAAAACACAAGAAGGTATGGAATTACCAAAGCTTCCATGCACCCATATATTTTTTCTTTCTCACAAGTCATTGGGTGGATTCTACCTAAAACGGATTCCTCCTCAGGGATTTATTCTAATGTTAAAGAGGAGGCCTTTTCCTCATTTAATCCATACCACATAGCAGCAGCCTACAAGTTACCTCCAGGACAGGTCATGATGACTGAGGATTGGATCAAAGGGATAAACATTGATCCCTTGTAGTACATAAATAAGATGGTGGAACCCGATAAACAACTGTGACAAAAGGGGAGTGGGGAATACGAATCTCAGAGACTAAGGACCCTGTTTAGAATCATAGCCTTACTGTTAAACAATATTTTTGGTAGAGTTGATGGATCCATTTACAAACTGAATTGGGTACCTTTGATCCACTATATAGCCTTTGAAGGCATGATTTTTAATTGGGTAGATATCATCTCATATATCCTGTCATCATTTGTCACAGCTGCACATAGAGCTTTGATGTAAATAAGTACGCTATTACAAACTTATATGTGAAGAGTTCCTTATACCCCTCTATTGGATAATATTATTAAGGGAACGAAACTTATTATCCGACAAGGCGATGGAAGTCATAAGCAAGTATGGAGATTATTACTTCTCATAAAAGGGCACATACATTAGGATGTATGGATGTTCCAGATCTCTATCCATTCTACGAAGATACGCCAAGGACTTTATAGCACACAAAGAGGCTATCAGGAAAGTATTCTTAAATGGGGTTGGCAGTTTTCTACATGACATGAAGAAAGCAACATTTCCCCCATTGCCTTTTTGCATCGGAGGATATAATTTTTCCAAGGTAGAAGGAGATGAATATTTTTTAAAGGAGATGGAAACCTTTTTCTTTGAAAAACAGAGGGAAGGTTGCTAACCATTGCGTGGCAATGAAAATACATTTTGAATACGCAAACTTTGAGCCAACAAAGACCAATAAGTATTTAGAAGAGCTAATAATTTGACTGAGTTAAACAAGCATTTTTTGCAGAAAAGTGGTGTCAGTGGGAGAAAAGATGGTAGCACTACAATGGAGAAGAAGCTGCACAAAAATAAAGAAGAATCCTTAAAGTTGCAAAAGGAAGAAATTGAGAAAATGATAAAAGAAGAAATCGTGAAGAGGAAATCAGAAGAATCCCAAAGGAGACAGGAAGAGAAAATATTAAGGAAAGAAAATGAATAAAGAGCAGAAAAAGAATCCGAGGAACCAATGGAAGAACTTAGAAGAAAGGAGGAAGAAGAGAGGATCAAGGAAGATATAGACCAAGAGGAATCTTGGAGTGAGTTAATGGACTTAGACCCTCCTAGCTCATCAAGTGAAACAATGACTGCTGGTCACATTCCTTTCGGGGAGCTCGGGCTCATCCCATTCACCCCATCAAAGAAACACATTGTGAACCACTTACACACTATTCTCTTTGACAAAACAAGGAATACCATCATGAGGAGGTCTGGTAAAATATTAAAAATGGGTAGACAAGATGGCGTGGTTACCTTCACTAAGAATACTATAATGGAGGGTACCCATAAGGACCCAAAATTCATGGCTTTAGTGAACATAGAAGTTGCACAGGCCAACACTGCCAATGTTGATAGGTTGATATACAATCTAGAGCGTAATTTGTAACAAATAAAATATACTCAAGATAAAGGATAATCTGGTAAAATTGTGAGGGGAAGGGATAGAGTTAAAGGGGAAGCATTATGCCATTGTCTCCGAAAAAGAGAGACTACTAAGAGAATACCAGGTTATGGGGACAGAAAAGGAGGCAATGAATGTACAATTAGTGATTATGGAAGGATATAAAAATGGATTTGAAGCATGAATCTATCAACTAGAAGCTAGAGAGTTAGCTACGAACCAATAGATCAAAGAGTTGAAAACTAGAGTGGAAGAGGTGGTTGATCAAAAGGAATCTTTGAGGAAACAATTAGAGCTAGATGATAAAAAAGACAACACATTACTCCTTTCTATGATCAATCCTACAAAATTCAAGAATAGATGCATCATGCTCAAGTTAATCTCACATGAGAAATCGACAAAGTGAGGTTGATGATGACAAGACTAAAGGTGATTGTGGCAGAATCCCTAGATTTCAGAAAAGGATTGTTGGAGGTCATAGAGAAGGTCAAAATCTAGTTTAAATAGATGGAAACTAATTCAAAATTTCCTCACCATCTTCCCCAAAATACAACAGAGGGCTTAAAATCAGAAATGGCACTTCTAGCATTTTGTAGGAAAGATGCCCGGAGATTAAGCAACGATATTTCCAAAACCATGGAAAAATGTCAAAACTTTTATAAGAAAATACATCTAGTCCATGAAAGGTGCGGGATTCCTTCAGTTGAGAAGGTCATTGAACATCCAGACAATGACCAATGTATGGCATACTTGCAGAATAGGTTTCACAAAGACATAGAGTACATCAAAAAAATGGAAGCTTTCACTGAAGAAGATATTCAACAGTTTGTCGGGAAGCTTCTGTGAATTCCTACCTCCTAGAATACATGCGTAAGACTACAAAAGAGGAAGTGGCACAAATAGAGACACAATTGTCGATTCATGAAGTGACCTTGCAAGTACTCTAGCAAATAAAGCACAAAACCATTACGGAGGAGGCTAACGTATGGGCATCATATTTTTCCAGCATGGAAGGTCCTACCTTAAATGTTTTCTTCTATAGATTTTTTTGGCATTTTTCGATGTAAAGAACTAAATGACAAATTTTGGAATCCCTAGGGTTAGGGTAAACAAAAATTCACTAAATGACAAATTCTGATTGTAATATAAATAGAGATAGGATGTAAATAAGTGGGACTTTTGCTAGCGTAAAGAGGGATGGACTAGTTTTGTAAGATAATTGATTTTTATGCTCATACGGAAGACCTATTTGTTGGGGAAAGGCATGTATAGAATTTTTTTTGGAATGTATAACGTGGATTTACTTCTTGTTTATTCCATATGATATATTGTGCGATCATTCTAACTTGTTTGAATTAATTCATTAGTTATGAATGGCTTGATTTCTTTGTAAAATGTCTGTGTAGGAAATGATTAATAAATGGTTTATCATATCATAGATTTCTTTGATATTATTTCTATTTTGAATGCCAATATTAATTTGAAGCAACTATCTCTGAAATTTGTATGAACAGTTACAATATATTACTCTAATTCGGAATTTGCTCCCTGTGGGGATAAGATAAGATAGGATAGGATAGTTATTTTAATCTTAGATCGAATAGATAATTGATAAGGAAGGAGTAGTAAGACAAGAGGTAAAAACTTACACATCGCTAGTGTGGTTTTTGTCTATCGATTATATGCATTTAAATTAGGCACTTGCATTTCATTTTTTAGAAGAAAATAGATAAACAGTGAACCGGGCCTTAATATGTAAATATTTTAAAACAAATTAATATACGGTAGATAGAACTTTAAACCAGAAGGATTCTCCCCACCAAATGTTGAACGATCTAATTAGGATAAATTACCAGGGGGGATCCCTACTGTTGGTGCTTGGGTATTTTTCAGGAATCAACATAATTGTTGCTAGAAGAAGGAAAGCTAGTGCAAGGATGACAGAGGAGATCCATTTATGAGAAAAGATTCCATTGGAACTACATTTGAAACAACTTTCCCAGAATATTTCACTCTTGAAAATGAAGAACAAGAAAGCGTAAGTTCTGGAGAAGAATATTTAGAACCTTTATACACTACCCCATTTGAACAAATTGATTATTTTCATAGGAATACAATATCTTACGTTAGGAAACTTGGAGAGTTGAAAGTAATTCCTGCATTCCCTAGGAGGTGAGATCCCATGAAAGAGATCTCATAGACTCTAGATTCAGTGCTTGTGGAAACTTTGGAAGACCTGTTAGATTTCTCTCTCCAAGAAATCACTCAACCTCTTGATTAGTTGAGACCTGAATCCCCTATGGCTCAAGTATTTTTGTATTCTCCACCAAAATCTCCACCTCAAGTTATGGAATGAGCTATTAATCAACTTGTGTGGAGATCTAGAATGCCACTCAACTTTATTGTGAATTTACACAATATACCTAAGCACCCAAAAAGAGTGCTACCAAAATTTGATTATGGAAAGGGTGTTTCTGCTGACGATCATCTAATTTCTTATCTCACACTACACCTTCTAAACGTTGAACACTGAAATGTTGTATGTAGAATGTTCTTGTATAACTTCAATCCTAGAGTGTCTTCATGGTATTTTAAGCTATAGGCTAGCTCAATAGAAAACTTAGATGGTTTTTAAAAAGTGTTTATAAGTAAATTTCAAAACCAGAAAACTATAGCCACACTCATGAAAGAATTATTTTCTATGAGGATGGAGAAGAAAGAGAAATTTCAATAACTCAACCAAAGGTTTACTACTCTTTTAAATAATTTTAGTGCTGCGACAAAACCAACGGAGGAGTCTTTGGTAGAATATTATATTACAACACTATATCCACCCATAACAATGTTTGTAAAAAGGGAATTCAAAGTTACATTAATAGAAAATTATGAAGAAGCTAAGGAGGTAGAGGCTGACCTAGATAGTATCGCAAGACATACTTTAGAACTGGAAGTAAAACCAACAGCCACAAGAAAAGTTTTCTATTATCTAGGCCAAAAGAAGAACATTCAAATAAATTAGAAAATGTGGCCAAAATGGCATAAAAATTATCCAACAAGATAGTATATTTGGAAAAGGATAAATGGGCTAGTTCATTGAGAAATCCATTCAAACCATTATATAAGAAAAGGGAAGAAGGAGGAAAACCCCAACCTCCTATACTTAATTATATTTTTCTTAGATTTCATTGAGGTTGGCATTGATCATTTCTGCACTTTTCATCAAGAACACCACTCTAATAAGAGATGCCCAAAATGGATAAATTCAATGACTCTGGTAATAAATCAGTTATTAGATGCACAATTGAGAGACCCAAGAGAAGAAGAGGACCAAATAAATGAGCAATACGAAACAACTGAAGAAAGCACGATGGTATTATTGGATTAGGTGCCCACATTAGGAATGAACAAGGATGAGCAAGCTGAGGAAACCTAATTATCATTGATAAATGTTGCAATGAGAATTAAAGGACCTATATTGGATCAAATTTTAGTGTTTCCTAAAGAAAAGAGAATAAAGGAAACCATTAAGAAAATTATCGACACCACTCAAACAAAACATAAGGTCAGTCCTGAAAACATAAAAGAAACAATCCTAGTGATAAATAAACATGTGAAAACCATGGCAAACAAACCAGGAAATACTAAGAAAGGAACATAATAATATAATATGGGATACGATATTGTGGAAGATATTAAGAAAACTAAAGAGAATATTTATTTGTTCTAATTATGTAATTTCCATCGGCAGAGCAAGAAAATATTAGAGGCATTTGATCCATAGCCAAGCAGTATTGCACAGGCGGTTGAATCAGATACAGAGATAAATGAAGGAAGTATTAGCGGTAAATCAAAATCCCAGACTCTGCCTTTCCTGTTAACTTTTGAATTTTTGAATCACAATGTGCATAATTGTTTGGTGTATCATGGAGCCTCATGTAATATTATTCCACTATCCATTTGGAAGAATATCAATGGTAAACCGATACCTTCCCCTTCACAAATCATTTAACTAGATAGGTATGTTGTTAAGGTTATAGAAGAAATGAAGCATGTGCTTAGTAGATTGTCTGCAGATCCAAGAGTGTGCCAATTCATAGATGTCATGGTGGTGGATATAATTGTGGCTTATGGTTTGATATTGAGCAAGGACTATTCTATGAAAATTAATGGTTATTTTGTGACTGATCGGTATCACATATGGATTCCATACCATAATAGTCATAACAAAATTAAGATACTGAGAGAACCCCACATGAAACAGAATGTAACTCAGTTGGAAGAAAATAATGAACGAGTAAATTTGTGATATTTAGTTTTCGGAAATTACTTTTAGAACTTGAACCAGGGAACTATAAAGCCAAGGAAGTCAGTTATGAATCAAATACACAGTCCGATATCCTTCAATTTACGTAGGCTAATGGCATTGATTGTAACATAGTAAATTTAATCACTAATGTAGGAGACACTACTAACCATATAGATTTACAAGATGGATTTTGGATTTTGTATTTTGATGGTTCTGAAACACAAGAGGGACCCGAAGCAGGTTATGTCCTTCTTGATCATGAAAGAAATAAACATTTTCTCTCTTGTAGGCTAGAGTTTGAATATATAAATAACACCGCCAAATATGAAGCTCTAGTTCAAGGTCTAAAAAGAGCCATTGAGTTAAATGTAAGAAATTTGGATTTTTTGGTGATTCTGGAATAGTTGTTAGAAAAATAAGAGACACCATTCATTGTTTATCTCCACATGTTAAAGGGTACCAATCTGAGGTATGGAATTTGATAGCGCACTTTAACGCCTTTAATAGAAATGAAATCACCAGATTACAAAATGGTGTAGCCGATTTATTAGCTAATTTTCTTCTAGATTAGTGATGAGTAATAATAAGATTTCTATTGAATTATTTTCTAGGCCATCAGTACCCAAAAAAATTACAAATATGAGAGTGTTCGATGATGACGAACATATTATTAAATTTCTGACCAATGAAGAAGATTTCAAAGAATCTATAATTGACAACGAAGAACATCAATCAGATTTACAAAACAGAGACATGGTCAAAGGAAATTTCATGCCTAAAGAGTGAATGATTGAAGGAATCTTTGATTGGAAAAATAAATTCAGAAAACCAACTAATGTTAAAACAAATAGCTCATCAATGCAATATGAGTTGGTGAATTTAGGTACAAAAGATGAGCCCAACTATGTCAATTTGGGAAAATGTTGGTCGCATGGAGAAAGATGCAGGTTCATCAAATTGTTTCAATAGTATAAATACATCTTCTCCTAGACGTATGAATATTTGAAGACTTATGATACATGCGTCATCCAGCATGTAATTTCAATCAAAAGAATGTGTGAAACCCTTTCAGCAACAACTCAGAAAAATGCATCCTAAGTTGGAGCCTTTTATCCAAAATGAAGGAAAGAAGCTACCAGACACAAAGATTATCTTCAGGGTTCGACACTCCAAATGGGTATCAAATATAGTTCTGGTAAGGAAGAAGTTAGGAGAGATAATATTGTGTGTTGATTTATGGAATTTAAAAAAAGTATCAAGAAAAGATAACTATCAGGTTCAACAAATGGAACAAATTCTGCAGATGGTATAAGTCCTAGAATTGTTCTTCCTGTTAGATAGATTTTATGGTTATAATCAAGTATTAGTGGCAGAGCAAGATTGATTAAAGACTAGATTTCATACAAAGTGGGGAGAAAATGCTTATAGGAGAATACCTTTTGGGATAATAAATGTGAGAGACACATTCCAGAGGGCCATGTATATTGCATTTTGACATTTAGGTGGCCACTATGTAGTAGTATATTTAGATGACGTAATAGTTTTATCCAAGAAAAGAGAAGACCATTCCTTTCACTTAAAACAAATTTTTGATCGTTTCAAAAAGTATGTTATATCTTTAAACCCAAAGAAGAGTATTTTCACTGTTCTTAAAGGAAAACTGTTGGGTCACATCATCTCAAAAAATGGAATATCGATAGACCCATAGAGAGTTGAGACTATAACTCAGATTCCCATGCTCAATAATAAAAAGGCTATGCAATCATTTATGGCAACAATAAATTTTGGTTGAAGGTTTGTACTTGATCTCGTGTAAATTGTGAGACCTTTGCAACAAATGGTAAAGAAAAGAGTACAGTTCAAGTGGGATGACATTGAGAAGTTTTCCTTTAAAGACATAAAGAAAGCAATAGCTCATGCACCTTCTTTGAGAAGTCTAGATTTTGAAAAGGATTTTATTCTATACACCTTTGCTTCAAATAACTTTCTCACAGCAATGATTACTCAAAAAGGAGTATTGTGAGATGAATATCCAATATCATTAATGAGCATTGAATTAGAATGGCTAAATTGAATTACCCATCCATAGGTAAACAAGCATATGCAATATTCAAGGCAATAAAACAATTCAAGGCCTATATTTTGAAGAATATAACAAATGTTATCATTCCTCATTCGGTTGTCAGTTCTCTCTTTGTGCAGAAGGAATTGGGTGAGTGAAGAGTAAATGAGGTGACCACACTATAGGAATACGACTTGGAATTCAAAAAATCTACCATTATTAAAGGTCAAGGGTTGTGCAAGTTGCTCACTAAAAATCATGCTCATTAAGACCATGATTGGGAGAATGAAGTTGAATTGAACTTAATTGAAATATGTCTCATTTTTCACTACTCCTGAATCTTGGTATAGAGATTTAGTGCATTATATCAAGAAAGGATATCTTCCAGAACATTGAAACCCCAATCAGAGAAGGGCACCTCGATTGAAGTCGACTTCTTATCAGATAAATAATGGATTAATTTTCAAAAAATAAACTATGATGGAGTTTTTGTTAGGTGTCGGGAGAAAGAATATGCATTTAAAGTGGTCAAATAATTGCAAGATGGTCCTATGGGAGGAAATTTTTCTAGGGATACTACAACTCATACGATACTTAGAGGTGGGTACTACTGGCCAACTGTATTTAAATATTCCCATGATGATGCAATAAAGTGTGATGTATGCCAAATGAGTGGTGGTAGATTATTGAAAGCAGGAAGACCATCACAACCCATTATTATTTTAGAACCATTTGACCAGTGGGGAATAGAAATTATTGGAGAGATTAACCCAAAATATTCACTGCAACATCGATATATCCTAATAGATACAGACTATTTTACACGATGGGTGGAATCCCTTCCTTTGCGCAAAGTGAATGAGGACGCAGTCATCAATTTCCTGTAAGAGAACATCATAACCAGGTTTGGGGTTCCAATTTCTCTTGTTTTTGACAATGCATCTTATTTCTCATATATCAAGATAACTGCATTTTCTTGTGAAAAAGGAATGAAATTGTAGTATTCACCAAATTATTATCCATAGGGAAATGAGTTAGTAGAATCAACAAATAAAATTCTCAATCGAATTTTAAAGAAAACTGTTATTGAGAGTCAAAGAAACTGGCACATAACCCTTCCTAATGCACTATAGGTAGATAGGGTTACCCAAAATAATTCCTTAGGAATTTATCCTTATAATATAGTCTATGGAAAGGACGCCATATTACCCCTAAACATCCTGCTCCCATCCTTGCAGTTATCTCAAGCCTCAAGAGGATCTCATAGCGAAATTTTACAAGCATGGATTAATACTTTGTTGAAACTTGAAGAATCAAGACAAAAGGCCAAATATAGATTCAATCAACATCCGGATATTATCCATATATGGTTCGATAATAAAAAAATTGGTAAAAGTAAGTTCAAAATAGGATACTTAGTCTTAAAGTGGGATCACCCGCATGATGAAAATGGAAAACACATGAAATTTCAACATTTATGGATTGGCACCTATCAAATTAATGAGAAGCTTGACCCCTCAACTTACAAACTTCAAGACTAGAAGGACAGGAAGAAAGTCTTCCTGTAAACCACCTCGTTCTCAAACAGACTCCCTTGGAAAACTTAATCTTTGGTAACCCTATGACGATTTCTTTTTCACTTAGATCAGAAAGATACTTATAGTTAAGATCGCCAAATATTTCATGCCAAAGCTTGCTTGCCTCATTATCATGAATCAGAAGAGTAGAGGGGTTTGAGTAGGGTAGAAAATGTGAAAACCATTATACCTTCGAAGTGTGATCTACAACTCATTTTCCAATGACTTTTCCACTCAAGATCTCCATGATCTCAACATCATCAGGGGGGAATATGACCTTCTTTGGATACCCTGTGTGGGTCATCTGATACAATGACAAGATGTTAGAGGCAAGACTTGGAACATACAATACATTGCTGAACTTACCATGGTCAAGATCAATCCTTCCTTTGCCCAAACTGTCAGTGCGAGAGTCACCTCCCAGCACTATTGGTGGACCTTTTGACATGTCAAGAGAGGATAATGGCTCCTTGGTCGAAACCATATGTCTTGAAGCTCCAGAGTCTATGATGAAGCTAGGTGAACTTGATGTGCCAGCAACCAATGCATGAATTATCTCTCTGTCTTCTGAATTTGATCCTCCTTCCCTCTTCTTTGAGCTATAAGGAAGGGAGATATTATTCTTCTCTAGGAGTTGGGTCAGCATGTTAGTTTGCTTCTTCATGTAGGAGCTTTCAAGATGAAATCCCTTAGTGCAGTGTGTGCACTTGCTCATTTCTCCTTTGTTCTTCTTCTTCTGAAAGTTCTTCTTGGAGCCTCAGGGCTCCTCCTGAGACTTGTTCTTATCTCTCTTCTGCTCAGGTGGCTTCTTAGATTTCTTCTTCCCTTTTGAATCCACCCTCAAATCTCCAAAAACCAGAGCTTAGTCTTTGAAAGGTTTGATGATTCCCATCATCACCAATTTATCTTGTTCTTGTGTGAGGGATTCCATGAACTCTGCAAGCTTAAGAATCTTCCAGGCTTGAGCTTTCAACTTGGTGGCATGGAAGGTCAAAACAAACACTGAATAGTCAGGTCCAAGCTTTGAGAGTATAGCCAAAACTAGTTGCTCCTCCTTCTTTTCAATTCCACACTGTTTTAGCTACAAAACAAGGGCTTTAAACTTGGAAAAGTAGAGTTGCAAGGATTTGTAGCTGCTGGGACTCAAGTAGATCAATTCATTCTCGATTTGATGTCCTCTCATCTCATCTATCTTACCAAAAATCTCTACAAGCTAATCCCATAATTCATTTGATGATGTCAATCCATCAAGATGGAAGAGGATGTCTCTGGATATGCTCAGACACAAGAGACCATAAGCCTCATCCCTCCTGTTGTGCCATTTAATTTTCTCTGTAGCTGCATTGGGATCTGCTTCAGTTGCCATAGTCACCCTGTAGATACCTTTCACTCTCAACAGTATCTCCATCTCTTCTTTTGATTCAAAGAAATTAAATGGAGTCAAGTTGATCTTCTGAGATTGATCCATAGCTCAGAAATTGTCCCTTCAGTCAGCAGAATAGCTCCCAGTCAAGTTGTTGAACCTGCAATAGAAATATGGAAGGAGATAAATTGATCTACAAAGGCTCTGATACCATGTTGAAATTGAACCCAGGTGATAGATCAATTACACTCACAAAATTACTAATCAAACATGCAAATTTACAGACAAAGGAGATTGAAATTGGAGCATAACACTAATCTTTATTAAATAAGTGTACAATATCCAACATTATGAATTCATAGGCTGCTGCAATAAATAATTACATGATATTCGAATGCATAAGGATGCCATTCAAAATAGTCAAAAGCATGCTTACTAAATCTAGTCAAATCCCCTATAGGTGCATAAATCAGTTTCCAAATCTACTTAGAAGCTCACGAATTGGCAAAGTCAAGTAGGAAAGATAATAGGTGATGGAAATACAACTCATACATGATTTTATTAGGAGAAAATAATGGAGGATAATGAGGGGAAAAAACAATTCAATTGTACCGAGTATTACTTTCCCTTTTGCCATAAAACTCAGTAAAGCAGGAAATAAAGCAGAAAAAGCAGACATGCACTAGGGAGGATCTAAAATAAAGAAGATATGCTAAATGTGTATTCTAGGAGGTTTCCCAAGCACTCCATGACTCAGTTTTAGCAAGTTTGACTTCTAGGACATGTGGAAGACAACTTGCATAGAGTGGAATATTGGAAACTAGGCAAATAATACAAAAATGGATTAATTAATGTCTAAGGTAGCTAACTATGGGTTGATTATTCTAACAATATATTCTCTTATTGATTTTTGGAAGAAACTTTAAAAGATGCTTCTTTCTTCAATGTTCCATTTAGTCTAGTTCTCATCTCATATGCAGTAAGAATTCCATGCAGCTCATCTACTGTCACTATTTTAAGGTCATATCATTCCCCTAGGGTAGATACCTTTGAGTCATATCTCATTGGTAATGTTCTTAGTATCTTGCTTACTGATTCTTTTTCTTTCAATTTTCCTCTAAGACCTCTAATAGCATTAACCACCTCATCTACACGAAGAAGGTATTCCCCAATATTCTCTTCTCTCGTTTTGAGGCTTTCAAATAGAATTTTATATGTCAGCAGTTTGAATTCTTTGACCCTAGTTTCTCCTTCATTTATAATCTTCAACTTATCCTAGTATTGTTTGGAATAAGTGCATTGCATAACCTTAGTAAACACAGTGTTTGTTAATCCACTCAAGATTGCATTTAGGGCTTTGGCATTGCCTTCATATTGGCGTAGTTCTACTATGTCTGTAGGGTACTGGTCTCCTATAGTAACCTCCTTTTCATTTGCATCCCAAACCTTCCATCCAAGGGACATCAGATGGCACCTCATTCTTACACTCCAGTATGCATAGTTTTCTCCTGTAATACTGGAGTTTTTTTAGTGGCCAAGCCTTCTTGTTGATCCATAGTGGTTTTATAAAAGATATACCTTCCAGTGGTTTAATTCTGATGAAGGAACCCACTATGATACCAATTGTTGGTTTATTGGTCAATACTGAGAGGGGGTGGTGAATCAATATTGTTATCTTTTTACTAATTTAACCACTTTTTAAATCTATCATTAGAAACACATAACAACAAGAATACACATGACACAATTTTAATGTGGAAGCCCAATAGGGTAAACTACCAATATGTCCTATTACTAAAAAAATGTTATTTACAAATAGTTTTGCCTGCCACTAAATAGAAGGGTGGTACCACACCTTGTTTACCAGCAAATACTAGAAGGAGGATACGACCCCCTGGTTTATCAGCTACTACTGCAAGGAGGCTATCAGCCCCTAATTTATTAGCTACTACTAAAAGGAGGCTATGACACCCTATTTACCAGCTACTACTGAAAGGAGGCTATGGCCCCCTACAAGCCTATTTTTTGACCTAACTCTACCCTGCCACCCTTATATGTTTCTTTGTTAAACTTATAGATTTCTCTCCCTCTAAATTTTGTCACACCCTCTGGTCTCTGATTCTGGTCATGCAATCAAAACTATAGAGACGTCTTCCTACCTTCTCAAGCCACTACTTAAATAATTCTCGGCATTAATCTTCTTTCAACAGTTACGCCTCTTCAAACTAAAAAATCACACCTTTAACTATTGCACCCTTTTATATCTGATGATCACTTCTATGAGAACATTCTTTTACATTCTTTCATTGATCCCACACGTTGGAATTCATTTATGCTACTTGGAATCAATTTTTGAACCTCTGTTCAACGTTTTCTGGTGCTTCCGCACTCTCCATCTTCTTTCCATAGGATCATCTTCCAGCTTTAATCAGAGTCGTTGATCTTATTTCTAAGTCTCTCAGGGCTGTCGATCTAATGCATAGATTCCCCCCTCAAAATTGAATTTCCGCACCAAGGATTCCTCATCACGATTCCCCACCATTGATCTTCGTCGGGCGTTTTCCATATTGTTGATCTTCGGGTGGAAGAAATTGGAAAATCAACATTTGAACCAAGTTTTCTGCACTTTTATTAACTTTCCAATTTTTGCATTTTGTATTTCTGCTTTAGTGATACTACACCATCGATCTTATTTGGCCTTCATCTACCAGATCACAGAATGCAGAAATTCAACATTTATTTAAGTCATTTATTGACTTTTTGATTTCTGATTTTCACTTTCCGTTCTTCAGATTTTCAGACCATATTTCTCTTGCGGAACGATTATCAATCGTCTGATCTTGGACTTCCACTTTCTTCCTTCCAGACTTCGGATTGCAAAAATGTAGCATTTCCCGAAGTCGTTTCTTGACTTTTCGATTTCGGATTTTGGATTTCCAGACATCGGATTTTACGGACCATAGATCTCCTACTAAAAGATTCTCAGCCATTCAATCTTGACCTTCTTCTTTCCACCTTTCAGACTTAGAATTGTAGAAATGTAACATTTCCTAAAGTCATTTCTTGACTTTTCGATTTCTGATTTCCGCTTTCCGGTATTCGGATTTTTCGAACCATAGATTTGTTTTAGCAGAACTAATCTCAGTCATTCGATCTTGATCTTTTGCGAAACTTCATCTTTTCCAACTAACTTATCAGAACTAATCCTTAACCATCGAATCTAGTGCGGGACTAATATAAGCCCTCCAATCTTTATCTTTTGTAGAACTGTATAATTTTCGCTCTTCTTTTGGAGTACTAAACCGGAGCCGTCAGATATAGTGCGGGTTTTAATCTCAATCGTTCGATATTTAAATTTTGAGGAATATTAGCCTTTCCACATTACCGTTGTGGATCTCTTCCTCAGCCATCAGATCTTTTGTGGATTAACTATAGACCGTTCGATCTAGATCTTTCTCAGAATTTCAACTATTCTCCTCATGTTTGTACAAATAGTCCTTTACCATCGAATCTAGTGTGAGTTTGATCCTAGTCGTTTGTTCTTGATATTTTTTCCAGAATCTCAGCCTTCCCTCCTAACTTATACAGAACTAATCCTCACCATCAGATCTAGGATGGGATTTATCCTAGTCACCAAATGTTTTGAGATTTGGCGAACTTCATCTTTTCTGCTTTACTCCTACGGATTTGTTCCTCACCATCGGATCTAAGGCGGATATAATCCTCACCATCCGATCTTGAGATTTTGATGAACTCTTCTCGACCTTAGATCTTTTGCAAACTTGATCTTGACCGTCGTATCTGTTCATGCTGCATCTGGAAAAAGTTATGGGGCATGTTAGGTCATCTCGGGCTCCAGTTTGATGAGATTCTCGTGGAGTCCAATCACCCAAATCCCCCACTATAACTTTAATCTATGCGTCAAACAAATAATGCGAGAGATCTCTTTATAAAAAAATAAAATGGTCACTCTATTGCCAATGTGGGATAATACATCACCCAAATTTCAATATTAGTCAAGTTTAGAACTTTCGTCTGACACCTCATTTTGGAATATCAATAAATACGTCTTCAGACATGTTCAAGTAGAACTAATGCCACGGTTAGATAGAGACCCCCATGTGTTGTTGAGCTTTACTCTAACCCATTACTTAAGGTGTGCATCCTCTTGAGGCTACTTAGTGAGACCTTTACTAGATAGCGATTATAACAAGGTATAACCTACCATGATACTTCTTACCACATCATCATCTATGCCATTCCATGCCATGGCTTGTCATCATATATGTTATTTCATAATTCGTTCCACATCATCATTTCCTACTTTTCCATCAATGACAACTATAACCCATATTGCCAACACAGATTCATGGAAATATCTTGAATGGACCCTCATTTCATGAAAATAATGTCATAGAATATAATTACAACTTCTTAGAGGAGGGAATCCCTTACATCAAGTATGTCATGTGTTTTTTAGCATTAAGTCACATGGAGTTTCCCTATGAGGATTTTCCATGAATGGAAATTCGACAACGAAGCAAACAGTGAATGGAAAAAGTATTTTTTCTTCATATAGATCCAAAAGCTTGTAACTGGCATGCCAATAAGCACAAGCTGTAAATTAAAAAACAGAGCTCAGAATCGCATGAGTTAAATGAAAATTTGAATATTTATTTTTGACGTAAATCTTATTCTAAGATATTTATGAGTTACAATAGCACTCTTTATACCACTTTACCTGTCTCTTCACATATATCCATCTATAATTTTTTTCTTGTATTTCTAATGGAATATAATGTGTACAGAGAATATGATTATGGAAATTCTCCTCTAGAGTGTTCTATTTAATTTGAGGGTCATTAAACATTGTTTCCTTTGTGCATTTATCAATTTGTACCATAGACTTCAATGCAGCCTCTTTGAATCTTGATACCATCCACTCTATTGCTTCAATAGAGTCATATAGTGTATGTTATGCCCACTCTAGTTCACTGTAAGGTTTTTATCTCCATTGAAAAATTATATTTTTCTACACGTTAAGATTTGTGTTTTGCATTCAAAGTATCTTTTGGTTGATTCCCCCTTTTTCATAATTTCATATTTTAAAGGAATTCTACAGCTGTAAAACCCCATGACCTCTTGCTGTCACCTACAATAGTTAAATAAATAGCAGTAGAGTGGATCTTTTGTGGGTTTTGGGACAGTGATTTACTATTAGGACGTGTTTATTGAAGGACGTCATTAAGTGTTGTTCCAGTTCTTCATCACAAGAACAAAGACAAGTATTTCAACCAAAAAATAGTCGTTATCCTCACCATAATTCATAGGTCTTAAATTTGATTCATATATATCATTTTATTGCATTAATTATTATGTAAGAATTGCTAGTCATCTACAACTACTTGAAGATATTTTGATGTATTTTTTGGTTTGGAATTTAATGCAAGAATAGAATTTTCAGATCTGAATAGTATTTTTTGTGTTAAATGAATTAAAAGAAACCCTTATCATTGAAGTATTTGATGAAATCCCACACCCAAGAAAATAACAAAACACTTTATCAAACCATACCATATAAATCAGAAATTAAGAGGGGGATTGTAGTGCAATTGTTTGATGGAAGTATTGAACCAAAAGAATCAATAAGTTAGCTGTAAACCTAGTTATATTTTAGTAGATTAGTGAAGGGATAAAAAAGGTATCCTCTACTTCCATCAGTCATTGATGCATCCTACGGTCTTCTCATTTTAAGTTTCATGAAAAATGGATGATGTGATGAACAATATCCAATATCATTGATTATCCTTACGTATGGTGGGTTGATTGGCACCATAGTCCTCATTGGAAAGAATTTTTCATGTCTCCAAATATCATAATAATTAATATTTATTGAGGAAAATACATCATATATTACAAAGAGAACAATATGGACAATGAAAATAACACATGTAGGTGAGATGATATTGTGGTCAAATCAGAATAAATAGAGTCATTGAACCCTTATCATTGAAGTATTTGATGAAATCCCACAACCAAGAAAACAACAAAATACTTTATCAAACCATACCATATAAATCAGAAATTAAGAGGGGGATTGTAGTGCAATTGTTTGATAGAAGTATTGAACCAAAAGAATCAATAAGTTAGATGTAGACCTAGTTATATTTTAGTAGATCAGTGAAGGGATAAAAAAGGTATCCTTTACTTCCATCAGTCATTGATGCATCCAAGGGTCTTCTCAGTTTAAGTTTCATGAAAAATGTAGGATGTGATTAACAATATCCAATATCATTGATTATCCTTAGGTATGGTGGGTTGATTGGCACCATAGTCATCATTGGAAATAATTTGTCATGTCTCCAAATATCATAATAATTAATATTTATTGAGGAAAATACATCATATATTACAAAGAGAACAATATGGACAATGAAAACAACACATCTAGGTGAGATGATATTGTGGTCAAATCATAATAAATAGAGTCATCAAACCTCTTTGAAACTACAATCAAAATAAATCATTTTGTCAACAATTGAAAATGTGCAACTCAAACTACAAAAAAAAATTGTTTGTAAATTACCTTCTATTTTATCCTGTATTTAATCTTTTTTGACATATATTTTCTTCATGTTATCAGTGCGTTGAAATTATTGTGGATATACTCTTGAGTGTATTTGTTTTATGATACTAATTATTGTTTTGAATTTCATAAATTGTATAATTCCAACAAGGAAGTGTTAAGTCGAGTGCCAAGGGCATGTCTTTCTCGAAGACATGTATTAGTAATGGATAAGGATGCATCTAGGAGTCACATTGCAAAGCCACTTCCTTGTTTTAATGATCGTCGTGGATATCATAATTACAATAGTTGCACTAAACAAGAACTTTTTTCAACATTTTGGTATATACACATGTTATTAAGCAAGAAGGAGATGTCCTTTAAGTGAAAAGTGTCCTCCATAAAATAGGGAATGGAACGTTGAGAGTGATGTCCAGAGTGGACAATCCCAATGAATATAAATAAAACAGGTGAATTGCTCGAATTATTTATAGAACCACCCTTTATAACCTATATCTAGGGTCATAACCCCTCAAATGTGAAATATAGCCTCAACAACACTCCAGGAACCTGAACGTTTCCCCCAAGGAGACTTCAAATGTTGTGTGCTCCTCAAACTAGCCAGGAATACTTCAAAAAAACTAAACACTAACCCTAAGTCAAGGAATAGACATATATCCAACCTCCAAAACTACACATTTTCATAACATATCCATGGAGAATGTAGAGTTTAACATCCAAAGGGTGGATGATATCATGAAAGATCATAAAATAAATATCATTCCATTCATAATCTAACACTATCCATAGCAAGTAAATATATGCATGTCCTCCAAAAAGTGACCACCTCCCTCAAACAGTCCTTCCTTTACGTAGAATATCCAACCCAAAAGAAGTATACTTCATACTCTGGCAAGTTAATCTCAAGTTAATCTCACACAAGAAATCAACAAAGTGAGGTTGATGATGACGAGACTAAAGGTGATTGTGGCAAAATCCCTGGATTTCAGAAAATGATTGTTGGAGGTCGCAGAGAAGGTCAAAATCCGGTTGAACTAGATGGAAAATAATTAAAAATTTCCTCACCATCTTCCCCAAAATATGATAGAGGGCTTAAAATCAGAAATGGCACTTCTAGAGTTTTGTAGGAAAGATGCCCGAAGATTAAGCAACAATATTTCCAAAACCACGGAAAAATGTCAAGACTTTTATAAGAAAATACATCTAGTCAATGAAAGGTGCGGGATCCCTTTGGTTCAGAAGGTCATTGAACATCCAGATAAAGACCAATGTATGGAATAGTTGCAGAATAGGTTGCACAAAGACATAGAGTACATCAGAAAAATGGAAGTATTCACTGAAGAAGATATTCAACAATTTGTCGAGAAGCTTCCATGAATGCCTACCTCCTGGAAGACATCTGTAAGATTATAGAAGAGGAAGTGGCACAGATAGAGACACAATTGTCAATTCATGAAGTGACCTTGCAAGTACTGTAGCAAATAAAGTACAAAACCATTGCGGAGGAGGCTAATGCATGGGCATCATATTTTTCCAGCATCCTAGGTCCTACCTAAAAATTTTTCTTGTATAGAATTTTTTAGCATTTTTATATGTAAAGAACTAAATGAAAAATTTTGGAATCCCTAGGGTTAGGGTAAACAAAAATTCACTAGATGACAAATTTTGATTGTACTATAAATAGAGATAGGAAGTAAATAAGTGGGACTTTTGCTAGCGTAAAGAGGGATGGACTATTTTTGTAAGAGAACTGATTTTTATGCTAATAAGGAAGGCCTACATGTTGGGGAAAGGCATGTATAGAAATTTTCTTGGAATGTATAACATGGAATTACTTCTTCTTTCTTCCATACAATATACTATGTGCTCATTCTAACTTGTTTGAATTAATTCATTAGTTATGAATGGCTTGATTTCTTTGTAAAATGTCTGTGTAGGAAATGAGTAATAAATGGTTTATCATATCATAGCTTTCTTTAATATTATTTCTAGTTTGAATGTCAATATTAATTTGAAACAACTATCTCTGAAATTTGTATGAACAGCTACAATATATTACTCTAATTCAGAATTAGCTCCCTACGAGGATAATATAAGCTAGGATAGGATAGTTATTTTAATCTTAGATCGAATAGATAATTGATAAGGCAAGAGTGGTGAGACAAGAGGTAAAAACTTGCACATCACTGGTGTGGTTTTTGTCTATCAATTATATGCATTTAAATTAGGCACTTGCATTTCATCTTTTAAAATAAAACAGATAAATGGTGAACTGGGCCTTAACAGGTAAAGATTTTAAAACAAATTAATATATGGTAGCTGGACCGTTAAACTGAATGGATTCTCCACACCAAATGTTGAACGATCTAATTAGGATCAATTACTAGGGGGAATCCCTATTTTTGGTGCTTGGGTATTTTTTAGGAATCAACATAATTGTTGCTAGAAGAAGGGAAGCTAGTGCATGGATGACAGAGGAGATCCATTTGTGAGAAAAGATTCCATTGGAACTACATTTGAAACAACTTTCCTAGAATATTTCATTCTTGAAAATGAAGAACAAGAAAGGGTAAGTTCTGGAGAAGAAGATTCAGAACCTTTATACGCTACCCCATTTGAAGAAATTGATCATTTTCACAGGAATACAATATCTTACGTTAGGAAACTTGGAGAGTTGAAAGTAATTCCTGCATTCCCTAGGAGGTGAGATCCCATGAAAGTGATCTCATACACTCAAGATTCAATGCTTGTGGAAACTTTGGAAGAACCATTAGATTTCTCTCTTTAATAAATCACTCAACCTATTGATTAGTTGGGACCCAAATCCCCTATGGCTCAAGTTTTTCTATGTTCTCCACCAAAATCTCCACCTCGAGTTATGGAATGAGCTATTAATCAACCTATGTGGAGATCCAGAATGCCACTCAACTTTTTTGTGCCTTTACAAAATATACCTAAGCACCCAGAAATATTGCTACCAAAATTTGATCCTGGAAAGGGTGTTTCTGCTGAAGATAATCTAATTTCTTATCTTGCAGTAATCCTTCTAAATGTTGAACACTGAGATGTTGTTTGCAGACTGTTCCTATATAACTTTGATCCTAGAGCATATTCATGGTATTTTAACCTATAGACTAGCTCAATAGAAAACTTAGATGGTTTTTAAAAAGTGTTTATAAGTAAATTACGAAACCTGAAAACTGTAGCCACACTCATGAAAGAATTATTTTCTATGAGGATGGAGAAGAAAGAGAAATTTCATGAATTCAACCAAAGGTTCACTACTCTTTTAAACAATTTTAGTGCTGCGACAAAACCAACGGAGGAGTCTTTTGTAGAATATTATACTACAACACTATATCCACCCATAACAATGTTTGTAAAAAGGGCATTCAAAGGTACATTAATAGAAAATTATGAAGAAGCTGAGAAGGTAGAGGCTGACCTAGATAGTATTGCAAGACATACTTTAGAACTGGAAGTAAAATCAACAGCCACAAGAAGCATTTTCTATTATCTAGGACAAAAGAAGAACATTCAAATAAATTATAAAATGTGGTCAAACTGGTATAAAAATTATCCAACAAGATAGTAGATTTGGAAAAGGATAAATGGGCTAGTTCATTGAGAAATCCATTCAAACCATTATATAAGAAAAGGGAAGAAGGTGGAAAACCCCAACCACCTTTACTTAATTCTATTTTTCTTGGATTTCATTGAGGTTGGCATTGATCATTTCTACACTTCTCATCAAGAACACCACTCTAAGAAGAGATGCCCAAAATGGATAAATTCAATGAATCTGGTAATAAATCAGTTATTAGATGCACAATTGACAGACCCAAGAGAAGAAGAGGACCAAATAAATGAGCAATAAGAAACAACTGAAGAAACCATGATGGTGTTATTGGATTAGGAGCCCACATTAGGAATGAATGAGGAAGAGAAGGCTAAGTAAACCCAATTATCATTGATAAACATTGCAATGAGAAGTAAAGGACCGATATTGGATCAAATTTTAGTGTTTCCTAAAGAAAAGAGAATAAAGGAAACCATGAAGAAAATTATCGATACCACTCAAAAAAAACATAAGGTGAGTCCTGAAAACATAAAAGAAACAATCCTAGTGATAAATAAACATGTGAAAACCATGGCAAAGAAATTAGGAAGTACTAAGAAAGGCACATAATAATATAATATGGGATACAATATTGTGGAAGATATTAAGAAAACTAAAGAGAATATTTATTTGTTTGAATTATGTAATAAGCATCGGCAAAGAAAGAAACTATTGGAGGCATTTGATCCATAGCTAAGCAGTACTATAGAGGCAGCTGAATGAGATACAGAGATAAATGAAGCAAGTACTGGTGGTAAATCAAAATCCCAGACTCTGCCTTTTTTGCTAACTTTTGAATTTTTCAAACACAATGTGCATAATTGTTTGGTGTATTATGGAGCCTCATGTAATATTATTCCACTATCCATTTGGAAGAATATCAATGGTAGACCGATACCTTCCCTTCACAAATCATTCAACTAGATAGGTATGTTGTTAAGGTTATAGGAGAAATGAAACATGTTCTTAGTAGATTGTCTGTAGGTCCAAAAGTGTGCCAATTCATAGATATCATGGCGGTGGATATACTTGTGGCTTATGGTTTGATATTGAGCAGGGACTGTTCTATGAAAATTAATGGTTATTTTGTGACTGATTGGTATCACCTATGGCTTCCATACTAGAATAGTCATAACAAAATTAAGATACTGAGAGAACCCCACATGAAACAGAATGTAACTCAGTTGGAAGAAAATAACGAACGAGTAAATTTGTCATATTTAGTTTTCGGAAATTACTTTTAGAACTTGAACCAGGGAACTATCAAGCTGAGGAAGTTAGTTATGAATCAAATACATAGTCCGATATCCTTCATTTTCACAGGATGATGACATTGATTGTAACATAGTAAACTTAGTCACTAATGTAGGAGACACTACTAACCAAATAGATTTACAGGATGGATTTTGCATTTTGTATTTTTATGGTTCTAAAACACAAGAGGGACCTGGAGGAGGTTATGTCCTTCTTGATCTTGAAAGATATAAACATTTTCTCTCTTCTAGGCTAGAGTTTGAATATATAAATAACACCGCCGAATATGAAGCTCTAGTTCAAGGTCTAAAAGGAGCCATTGAGTTAAATGTAAGAAATTTGGATTTTTTGGTGATTCCTGAATAGTTGTTAGAAAAATCAGAGACACCATTCATTGTTTATCTCCACATATTAAAGGGTACCAATATGAGGTATGGAATTTGATAGTGCACATTAATGCCTTTAACATAAATGAATTCCCTAGATTACAAAATGGTGCAGCCAATTTATTAGCAAATTTTCTTCTAGATTAGTGATGAGTAATAATAAGAGTTATATTGAACTATTTTTTAGGCCATCAGTACCCGAAAACATTACAAATATGAGAGTGTTTGATGATGACAAACATATTATTAAATTTCTAACCAATGAAGAGGATTTCAAAGAATCTATAATTGACGAAGAAGAACATCAATGAGATTTACAAAACAGAGATATGGTAAAAGGAAATTTCATGCCTAAAAGAGTTAGAACGATTGAAGGAATGTTTGATTTGAAAAATAAATTCGAAAATCCAGCTAATGTTAAAACAAAATCTCATCAATGCAATATGAGCAGGTGAATTTAGGTACAAAAGATGAGCCCAACTATGTCAATTTGGAAAAAATTTGGTCGCATGGAGAAAGATGTAGGTTCATTAAATTGTTTCAATATTATAAATACATCTTCTGCTAGACGTGTGAATATTCGAAGACTTATGATACATGCATCATCCAACATGTAATTTCGATCAAAAAATGTGTGAAACCATTTCAGCAACAACTCAGAAAAATGCATCCTAAGTTAGAGCCTTTTATCCAAAATGAAGAAAAGAAGTTACTAGACACAAAGATTATCTTCAGGGTTTGACACTTCCAATGGGTAGCAAATATAGTTCTTGTAAGGAAGAAGTTAGGAGAGATAATATTGTGTGTTGATTTACTGTATTTAAACAGAGCATCAGGAAAAGAGAATTATTAGGTTCCACAACTGGAACAAATTATGCAAATGGTATCAGGACCAAAATTGTTCTTCCTGTTAGATGGATTTTATGTTTATAATCAAGTATTAGTGGCAGAGCAAGATTGGTTAAAGACTACATTTCGTAAAAAGTGGGGAACAAACGCTTATAGGAGTATACCTTTTAGGATAATAAATGTCAGAGACACATTCTAGAGGGCCATGGATATTGCATTCTGAGGTTTAGCTAGCCACTGTGTAGTAGTATATTTAGATGATGTAATAGTTTTATCCATGAAAAGAGAAGACCATGCTTTTCACTTAAAACAAATTTTGGATCGTTGCAAAAAGTATGTTATATCTATAAACCCAAAGAAGAGTATTTTCATTGTTCTTGAAGTAAAACTATTGGGCCACATCATCTCAAAGAATGGAATATCGATAGACCCATATATAGTTGAGGCTATAACTCAAATTCCCATGCTCAATAATAAAAAGGCTATGCAATCATTTATGGGAACAATAAATTTTACTTGAAGGTTTGTACTTGATCTTGCGCAAATTGTGAGACCTTTGCAACAAATGGTAAAGAAAAGAGTACAGTTCAAGTGGGATGAAATTGAGAATTTTTCCTTTAAAGACATAAAGAAAGAAATAGCTCATGCACCTTCTTTGAGAAGTCCATATTTTGAAAAGGATTTTATTCTATACACCTTTGCTTCAAATAACTGTCTCACAGCAGTGCTTACTCAAAAAGGAGGATTGTGAGATGAATATCCAATATCATTCATGAGCACCGAATTAGAAGGGGCTAAATTGAATTACCCATCCATAGATAAACAAGCATATGCAATATTCAAGGCAATAAAACAATTTAGGGCCTATATTTTGAAGAATATAACAAAATTTATCATTCCTCATTCGGTTGTCACATCTCTCTTTGTGCAGAAGGAATTGGGTGAGTGAAGAGTAAATTAGGTGGCCACACTATAGAAATACGACTTGGAATTCAAACGATATACCATTATTAAAGGTCAAGGGTTGTGCAAGTTGCTTGAGGAAAATCACGCTCATTAAGACCATGATTGGGAGAATGAAGTTGAACTGAACTTAATTGAAGTATGTCCCATTTTTCACTACTCCTGAATCTTGGTACAGAGATTTGGTGCATTATATCAAGAAAGGATATCTTCTAGAACATTGAAACCCCAAGCGGAGAAGGGAACCTCGATTGAAGTCGACTTCTTATTAGATAATTAATGGATTAATTTTCAGAAAAAAACTATGATGGAGTTTTTGTTAGATGTGTGGAGAAAGAATATGCATTTAAAGTGGTCAAATAATTGCATGACAGTCTTACTGGTGGAAATTTTTATAGGGATATTACAACTCATAATATACTTAGAGGTGGGTGCTACTGGCCAACTCTATTTAAATATTCCCATGATGATGCAAGAAAGTGTGATGTATGCCAAATGAGTGGTGGTAGATTGTCGAAAGCGGAAAGACCATCACAACCCGTTATTATTTTAAAACCATTTGACTAGTGGGCAATAAAAATTATTGGAGAGATTAACCCAAACTCTTCACTGCAACATCGATATATCCTAATAGATACAGAATATTTTACACGATGGGTGGAATCCATTCCTTTGCGCAAAGTGAATGAGGATGCAGTCATCAATTTCCTACAAGAGAACATCATAACCAGGTTTGGGGTTCCAATTTCTCTTGTTTTTGACAATGCATCTTATTTCTCATATATCAAGATAATTGCATTTTCTTGTGAAAAAGGAATGAAATTTCATTATTCACCAAATTATTATCCATACGGAATTGAGTTAGCAGAATCAACAAATAAAATTCTCAATCAAATTTTAAAGAAACTTGTTATTGAGAGTCAAAGTAACTGGCACATAACCCTTCCTAATGCACTATAGGTATATAGGGTTACCCCAAATAATTCCTTAGGAATTTATCCTTATAATCTATTCTATGGAAAGGACACCATATTACCCCTAAACATTCTGTGCCAATTCTTGCAGTTATCTCAAGCCTCAAGAGGATCTAGTAGCGAAATTTTACAAGAATGAATTAATACTTTGTTTAAACTTGAAGAATCAAGACAAAAGGCCAAAGATAGATTCAATGAACATCAAGATATTATCCATATATGGTTTGATAATCGAAAATTTTGTAAGAGTAAGTTCAAAATAGGATACTTAGTCTTAAAGTGGGATCACCCGCATGATGAAAAGGGAAAACACATGAAATTTCAACATTTATGGATTGGCACCTATCAAATTAATGAGAAGCTTGGCCGCTAAACTTACAAACTTCAATATTTACAAGGACAGGAAGAAAGTCTTCATGTAAACCACCTTGTTCTCAAACAGTATTTTACCTAAGATATTGTAGCACCTTGTAGATAAATAAAACATTTATTTTCTTGATTTTTTCTAGTTTTTTTTTCATTTTATTTTGTCTTGATTCATAGTTCTTTTTTCCTTATAATAATCCAGCTCAATATTTGATGCTTGGAGGTAGAGGAATCTGAATAATCTCAAAGGTATTTGAAATTCAAGAACTACTTCTGGTAAGGCATCTATGGTAATGTTTGATCACTATGAGACTCTTTAATTGTTTCCTAATTATGGAAAGGGAAGTTAACTTCAATCCCACATTTGAGTCATTATACACCCTATAAAATAACTAAGACTCATGAGGTCTGGATTATTATCTTGGGGATCCATCCATTCTCACATTAATATCTGTCTCATGAATCCTACCATGATAGACCCACAAAAAGGAAGCAAGTATGATGGATGTATGGCATTCAAAATAATCCCATGTTACAAATAAAAAGTACAAAGGGATTATATTGAAGAGTCAAAATTCTGAAATATTTAGTCCCCATCAAAGAAATGATGCTGAAGGAATAAACCATCAGATCAAAAGGGCTACCTAAAACACAAATATCAAAAGGGTTATTCTCCATCTGTGAGCATGAGAGCAAACAAATTTATTACTCACACAAAAGGAAATTATGGATTGAAGAACCCATACCAAAATCTCAAAGTGAAGGAAGCAATCAAGGAAGACTTAGAAGAAACATGTTATTCATAAATGAAGCATCAAAATAATGCTTATAGCATGGGAATGATGAACAAACGAATACATATATATGACTCTATTACAATCCTGTGGAGTCTATCTAGTGTAAATTTAAAGACGAAGATAAAATGAAGTTCATACTTTGGCCCTAGGAAAGTTATCAAGACTCCCAGTTTTGGTTACCCTACTCCCCAAAAAGTGACGACCAATGTGATGCACGAAAGTTATATCCCTAGATATGTCTTGTTTTTGAAAGAGTCTCGAGGAATATATTGAAAATATTGTTGCAAACTCAAAATCTAGTAGCATGTAGTAGTTTTGATTTCAAAAGAGAGATTTTCCAGAGATTCATGTTCACCAGCTAGTCGCCAATTGTTGCTTCCACAACTAATCCCCCCAAAAAATTGGTATTTTAGGGCCCCTCCATCTATTTTGATTAAAATCATAATTAGAATAGTTTTCTAACTCAAACAAGTCCACCCTAAACACTTAGTTTTTCTAAGGGATTGAGCATAAGAAGTTCTTTTGGCTAAGTAAAACTCATATTTTTTCTCTGACGTATTAGAGGAACTCAACCAGTTGCTAAGATGTATCCGAGGAACACAACCAGTTGCTCTGTAACGTCTGACGTGATCAGATTTATTTTATTGTCACATTTTTTTGGAGAAACTTGGCAATCGTCATCGAAACGGTTGGAAAAAACTAGGTAATTATTTTCGAAATGACTTGAAGCAAATCAACAAAATACGTCGATACAGTTGTATTGAAAGTGAACTTACCGATAAGCCAAGCATATGAAAATTTCATCATAGGAACTCAGCATGTATCGCTGAAATGTTCGAAGGAGACTTGGGGAATTGCATCGAAATGCTTGCAAAAATAAAGAAAATGAAACTCCGATAGCCTTGGTCAAAACAGTCACAAGAGAAAATAGGATAGTGACGCCGATACCAGTGGAGGAACTCAAAGAGTGTCACTGATACTACCAGTGTCACTATTTTATTCATACCAACAAAGACTATTTCCATGCCAAACAATGTTTAATTTCCAACCACCACATTTATGAGTACAACCACCATATTTATGACTGATTTTTCCATTTTTCTAAATATAGCCAAATTTTGTTTTAGTTTTTATCGCAAAAATGAAGTTCCACCTCGATAGCCAATTGTCGAAGGACAAATTCACAACCCTTGATGCTCACCGCCTTCCCACGACCACTAAATGTTTGACAGGCAGGCACCGTACATCATGGGTTCATTTTGTTAAAAAAATTTATTTAGTTTTAAGAGGTAACTCAGTTGGAAGAAAATAATGAACGAGTAAATTTCTCATATTTAGTTTTCGAAAATTACTTTTAGAACTTGAACCAAGCAACTATCAAGCCAAGGAAGTTAGTTATGAATCAAATACACAGTCCGATATCCTTCAGATTTCACAGGCTGATGACATTGATTGTAACATAGTAAATTTAGTCACTAATGTAGGAGACACTACTAACCAAATAGATTTACAGGATGGATTTTGGATTTTGTATTTTGATGGTTCTGAAACACAAGAGGGACTAGGAACAGGTTATCTCCTTCTTGATCCTGAAAGAAATAAACATTTTCTCTCTTGTAGGCTAAAGTTTGAATATATAAATAACACTGCCAAATATGAAGCTCTAGTTCAAGGTCTAAAAATAGACATCAAGTTAAATGTAAGAAATTTGTATTTTTTGGTGATTCTGGAATAGTTGTTAGAAAAATAAGAGATACCATTCATTGTTTATCTCCACATATTAAAGGGTACCAATCTGAGGTATCAAATTTGATAGTGCACTTTAATACCTTTAACATAAATGAAAGCCCTAGATTACAAAATGGTGTAGCTGATTTATTAGCTAATTTTCTTCTAGATTAGTGACGAGTAATAATAAGAGTTCTATTGAACTATTTTTTAGGCCATCGGTAGCCGAAAACATTACAAATATGAGGGCGTTCGATGATGACGAACATATTATTAAATTTCTGACCAATGAAGAAGATTTCAAAGAATCTATAATTGACGAAGAAGAACATCAATCAGATTTACAAAACAGAGACATGGTCAAAGGAAATTTCATTCCTAAAAGAGAGAATGATTGAAGGAATGTTTGATTGGAAAATAAATTCAGAAAACCAACTAATGTTAAAACAAATAGCTCATCAATGCAATATGAGCTGCTGAATTTAGGTACAAAAGATGAGCCCGACTATGTCAATTTGGGAAAATGTTGGTTGCATGGAGAAAGATGCAGGTTCATTAAATTGTCTCAATAGTATAAATACATATTCTCCTAAACGTATGAATATTCAAAGACTTATGATACATGCGTCATCCAGCATGTAATTTTGATAAAAAAATGTGTGAAGCCCTTTCAGCAACAACTCAAAATGCATCCTAAGTTAGAGACTTTTATCCAAAACAAAGAAAAGAAGCTACTAGATACAAAGATTATCTTCAGAGTTCGACACTCCAAATGGGTAGCAAATCTAGTTCTGGTAAGGAAGAAGTCAGGAGAGATAAGATTGTGTGTTGATTTATGGAATTTAAACAGAGCATCAGGAAAATATAACTATCAGGTTCCATAAATGGAACAAATTCTGCAAATGGTATCAGGCCCAAAATTGTTCTTCCTGTCAGATGGATTTTATGGTTATAATCAAGTACTACTGGCAAAGAAAGATTGATTAAATACTACATTTCGTACAAAGTGGGGAACAAACGCTTATAGGAGAATACCTTTTGGGATAATAAATGTCAAAGACACATTCCAGAGGGCCATGCATATTACATTTTGAGGTTTAGTTGGCCACTGTGTAGTAGTATATTTAGATGATGTAATAGTTTTATCCAAGAAAAGAGAAGACCATGCTTTTCACTTAAAACAAATTTTTCATCATTGCAAAAAGTATGTTATATCTTTAAACCCAAAGAAGAGTATTTCCACTATTCTTGAAGGAAAACTGTTCGGTCACATCATCTCCAAGAATGGAATATCAATAGACCCATAGAGAGTTGAGGCTATAACTTAGATTCCCATGTGCAATAATAAAAAGGCTATGCAATCATTTATGGCAATAATAAATTTTGTTTGAAGGTTTGTACTTGATCTCGCGCAAATTGTGAGACCTTTGCAACAAATGGTAAAGAAAAGAGTACAGTTCAAGTGGGATGACATTTAGAAGTTTTCCTTTAAATACATAAAGAAAGAAATAGTTCATGCACCTTCTTTGAGAAGTCCAGATGTTGAAAAGGATTTTATTCTATACACCTTTGCTTCACATAACTCTCTTGCAGCAATGCTTACTCAAAAAGGAGGATTGTGAGATGAATATCCAATATCATTCATGAGAACCGAATTAGAAGGGGCTAAATTGAACTACCCATGCATAGATAAACAAGCATATGCAATATTCAAGGCAATAAAACAAATCAGGTCCTATATTTTGTAGAATATAAAAAATGTTATCATTCCTCATTCGGTTGTCAGGTCTCTCTTTGTGTAGAAGGAATTGGGTGAGTGGAGATTAAATTAGGTGACCACACTATAGGAATACGACTTGGAATTCAAACCATCTACCATTATTACAGGTCAAGGGTTGTGCAAGTTGCTCATAGAAAATCACGCTCATTAAGACCATGATTGGGAGAATGAAGTTGAATTGAACTTAATTGAAGTATGTCCCATTTTTCACTACTCCCGAATCTTGGTAGAGAGATCTGGTGCATTATATCAAGAAAGGATATCTTTCAGAACATTGAAACTCCAAGCAGAGAAGGACACCTCGATTGAAGTCAACTTCTTATCAGATAATTAATGGATTAATTTTCAAAAAAAAAAACTATGATGGATTTTTTGTTAGATGTCTAGAGAAAGAATATGCATTGATGATGGAAGAAAGTGTGATGTATGCCAAATGAGTGGTGGTACATTGTCGATTGCATCAAGACCATCACAACCCGTTATTATTTTAGAACCATTTGACCAGTGGGGAATATAAATTATCGGAGAGATTAACCCAAAATATTCACTGCAACATCGATATATCCTAATAGATACAGACTATTTTAAACAATGGGTGGAATCCCTTCCTTTGCGCGAAGTGAATGAGGATGCAGTCATCAATTTCCTGCAAGAGAACATCATAACTAGGTTTGGGGTTCCAATTTCTCTTGTTTTTGACAATGCATCTTATTTCTCATATATCAAGATAATTGCATTTTCTTGTGAAAAAGGAATGAAATTGCATTATTCATGAAATTTTTATCCATAGGGAAATGAATTAGCAGAATCAACAAATAAAATTCTTAATCAAATTTAAAAAAAAACTGTTATCGAGAGTCAAAGAAACTGGCACATAACCCTTCCTAATGCACTATAGGTAGATAGGGTTACCCCAAATAATTCCTTAGGAATTTATCCTTATAATCTATTCTATGGAAAGGACGCCATATTTCCCCTAAACGTTATGCTACCTAAACATGCATGAATTAATACTTTGTTGAAACTTTAAGAATCAAGACAAAAGGCCAAAGATAGATTCAATCAACATCAGGATATTATCCATATATGTTTCGATAATAATTTTTTTTGTAAGAGTAAGTTCTAAATAGGATACTTAGTCTTAAAGTGGGATTACCCACATGATGAAAATGGAAAACACATGAAATTTCAACATTTATGGATTGGCACCTATCGAATAAATGAGAATCTTGGCCCCTCAACTTACAAACTTGAAGATTTACAAGGATGGGAAGAAAGTCTTCCTGTAAACCACCTTGTTCTCAAACAGTATTTTACCTAATATATTGGAGCACCTTGTAGATAAATAAAACATTTATTTCTTGATTTTTTCTAGTTTGTTTTCTCATTTTTGTTTGGCTTGATTCATTGTTCTTGTTTGCTTATAATAATCCAGCTCAATATTTGATGCTTGGAAGTAGAGTAATCTGAATAATCTCATTGGTATTTGAAAGTCAGGAACTTCTTCTGGTAAGGCATGCGTGGTAAAGTTTGATCATTATGAGACTCTTTAATTGTTTCCTAATTATGGAAAGGGAAGTTAACTTCAATCCCACATTTGAGTCATTATACACCCTATAAAATAACTAAGACTCATGAGGTATGGACTATTATCTTGGGGCTCCATCCATTCTCACATTAATACCTATCTCAGGAATCCTACCATGATAGATTCACAAAAAGGAATCAAGTATGATGGATGTATGGCATTCAAAATAATCCCATGTTACAAATCAAAAATACAAAAGGCTTATATTGAAGAGTCAAAATCCTGAATTATTTAGTCCCCATCGAAGAAATGATGCTGAAGGAATAAACCAACAGATCAAAAGGGCTTCCTACAAAACAAATATTAAAAGGGTTACTCTCCATCCTTGAGCATGAGAGCAAACAAATTTATCACTCACACAAAAGGAAATTATGGATGGAAGAACCCATACCAAAATCTCAAAGTGAAGGAAGCAATCAAGGAAGACTTAGAAGAAACATTTTATTCATAAATGAAGCATCAAAATAATGCTTATAGCATGGGAATGATGAACAAATGAATACATCTATATGACTCTATTACAATCCTATGGAGTCTATTTGGTGTAAATTTAAAGACGAAGATAAAATGAAGTTCATAATTTTTCCCCAAGAGAGTTATCAAGACTCCTAGTTTTGGTTACCCTACTCCCCAAAAAGTGACGACCAATGTGATGCACGAAAGTTATATCCCTAGATATGTCTTGTTTTTGAAAGAGTCTCTAGGAATATATTGAAAAGATTGTTGCACACTCAGAATCTAGTAGCATGTAGTAGTTTTGATTTCAAAAGATAGATTTTCCAGAGATTTGTGTTCACCAGCTAGTCGCCAATTGTTGCTTCGACAACTACTTCCCCAAAAAATTTGGTATTTTAGGGCCCCTCCATCTACTTTTCTTAAACTGATAAATAGAATAGTTTTCTAATTCAAACAAGTCCACCCTGAACACTTAGTTTTTCTAAGGGATTGAGCACAAGAAGTCTTTTTGGCTAAGTAAAACTCACATTTTTTCTCCAACGTATCAGAGGAACTCGACCAGTTGCACCGATGTATCCGAGGAACACAACCAGTTGCTATGAAATGTTTGAGAAGATCAAATTTATTTTATTGTCACATTTTTTTGGAGAAACTTGGAAATCGTCATCGAAATGGTTGGAAAAATTTGGGTAATTATTGTTGAAACGATCAGAAGCAAATCAACAAAATATGTCGATACGATTGCATTGAAAGTGAACTTATGGATAAGCCAAGCTTATGAAAATTTCATCAGAGGAACTCAGCATGTGGCACTGAAATGTTCGAAGGAGACTTGGGGAATTCCATCGAAATGCTTGCAAAAAGAAAGAAAAGGAAACTCCGATAGCGTTGGTCGAAACAGTCGCAAGAGAATATAGGATAGTGACACCAATACCAGTGGAGAAACTCAAAGAGTGTCACTGATACTATCGGTGTCACTTTTTTATTCATACTGGCAGAGACTATTCTCATGCCAAACAACGTTTAATGTCCAACCACCACATTTATGAGTCTAAGCACCATATTTATGACTGATTTTTCTATTTTTATATAAATATATCCAAATTTTGTTTTGGTTTTTATCGCAAAATTGAAGTTCGACCTCAATATCCAATTGCCGAAGGACAAATTCACAGCCCCTTATGCTCACCACCTTCCCACGACCACTAAATGTTTGACAGGTAGGCACCATACATCATGGACTCTTTTTGTTAAAAACAATTATACATGGTGGTGACTATAGTATCTTTATCATGGTTTTTTTATATCCAACTAGGGTTATTCTTTTCTTCCTACCTTTCCATATATGTATATATCCTCCGTATACATATTCCGGTAATGTGGTAACCCTGGCATAAGTTTAGAATTTTTGCTCAACATACACAGGCTAGGTACATATTTCTAGTATGCGTGGACACTTGGGTATATATTTTTTTGTGCCTTTTGACGAATGGTTACACATTGCAACTGATAAAGAGAGCACCTTTAGGGCATAGGGTGTTTCAAACTAGTCACATGGGAACATTGCAACCATGATGTATATTCATCCCATCCTTCTCTGAAGTGTTTCTCATGCCTTTTCTTCTTTCCTCAGTGTTGAAAGAACCTTTGGTTAAACCAACTCATAGAGAAACCAGTTATTCATTTAGGTTTCTTAGGGGAGAGGTTAAAACTAAGAGAATTTTAAAACCCGGACTGGTCAATGCGACTCTAAAAACAATCTAGATGGGAACTCATTGGAATTATATTTTAATGCCTTCAATATGACAATTTTTTTTCCTTTCCATAAGGAATCTTTGTTTTCTAAATTTTCATTTTTCTCCTTATTGCGTTTTTTTTTTTATCAAAGTAGTGTTTTTCCAGTTTGTGTTGAGAAGCGATTTGAAAGGTTAAAATGGAAAATATTTTTGAGCTTGCGATGAGAGGTTGCATTTTAAAAATATTGCAAGCATTGGTTAAATTGTTGGATTCAAACCCTATATTTATATCATGTAGCTTACCACTAAAAATTTGTCAATATGTATGGGTGAAAAACAACGATGAGGAGAAAGGATGATTTTTAGGAAAGTTAGTTGTAAACCAGAAGTCACCTTTATGGAGAAGTATTTTTCTCCCTTCTTCAGGTCACCCAGAAGTAGTTGAAAATTTGAAAATGTGTTGCTGCAATCTGTGTGATGTAGCGAATCAACATGCATGATGTTCTGTGCATGGGTATCCTCGGGCCTGGCATGTAGACTTATCCATCTTCTCCCAAAATGATGATGAAAGGAATGAGGAATGTAACCTTTGTCTCTAGTTGGATGAAGAGGTGTATGATCAGCTCTATTCTTCTGAATGTAGTGAGACTGATCCCTTTCCATGTAGCATCTTACAGGGAGTCTATTGCATCTCTATGAAGGAGTTCATATTGTATTACATAGCACAAGGGTCTTTCCCTTCTGAGTGTCAGATGGTTTTCTAGTCATCTTCCTAGCTTCCACTTTGGAATTCGGGACTGTATCTAGGTCTGAATCACCCTGAATCTCAATCTCATAAATTGATACAGCTCAATCTGCAATACTAGTGGAAACTGCATAAGAAGTAGATGAAATGTTTTTACCTTCCCTTACAAGTGGCTGCTGAGAGTGCACTGGTTGTGAAAATGGAATGAAGTGTGAGAACTCATATGCCTTGGAGGCATGATTTGCAACACCCTTCACTATGATGTTCCTAGTAGAGATATCTGTGATCTCCATTGAGTCAAGACTAAATATGACTCGCTTTGGAGAGCCAATATGAGTCATATGGTATACAAATAACAGGTTTGCAGCTAGGGAGGGAAAATAGAGCACATCTTTGAACTTTTCATGTTCAATCTTGATAGAGCCCTTCCCTTTGGTTTGAGCTTTACTGTTATTTCCCATATGAATACTAGGACCATCAAAAGACTGCAAGAAAGCTAATGATTCTCTAGATGCAACCATATGATTAGAAGATCGATAATCAATGAGGAAGGCATGTGCTGGTGAGAAGCTAGCCTTCAATGCATGGCATACCTCTTCATATTCTTCTCTATGGTCATCCTTCCTTGCACTAGCAGGTGCAGCAATGTTATGTTTCTTAAGAAGAAGAGTCATTTCATCAATTTGTCTTCTCATACAGGATCTTTCTGGATGAAAGACCCTTCCACAGTAGGAACAAGGGGTCTTTCATTTTCCATTATTCTTGCGTCTCCTTGAACCTAAAGGATCATTTCACTGCTCTTTCTTCACAAGAGACTCATCCTTTTGCTTCCCTTTATCATTCGCTACCTTAGGTCCTCTTGCAACCAGTGCTTGATCTCTGGAAGATCGAATGATCCCAATTTGGATGAAATTGTCATGCTCATGAGTGAGAGATTCAACAAAAGAATCAAGCATGGGCATCCTCTAATTTGGAGTGGTGATATTCACCGAATGAAAATTTAATATAAAGACTGAGTAGTCTGAACTGAGTTTTGATAGAATTGAAAGGATGAGTTGATCATCCTCCTTCTCAACCTTGCATTGCTTCAACTGGAATATCAAGTTCTTGAATTTTGTGAAGAATTAACTTAGTGTTTCAAAGTTGGATGGATGAAGAGATATCAGCTCATTCTCTAGCTGATAAACCCTCAGATCCTCCTGCTTATCATATAAGGAATCAAGCTTATCCCAAATCTCCTTGGGAGTATTCAATCCCTTGATGTGGAAGATAATATCTCGAGAGATTGAGAGGAACAACAATCCATAGGATTCATCAAGCCTATTCCAATACTTTTCTTTGTCATGATTAAGAATTGGCTCTGCCTCTGTCTCCATTATGAGTCTGAAGAGATTCTTAGAGGGAATTTGTGTCTCCATGTCCTCCTTCCATTGGTGGTAGTTGAAGGAAGTGAGTTTCTCCATTGGAGGGGCCTTTTTTTAATGCAGTGAAGAAGACGGAGCTACTGTAGCGAATGCAGTAAAGGAGACTGAGCTCTTGTAGCGAATGCAGTGAAGAAGATTGATAAACTATAAACTACACAATCAAACAGACAAAATAAGGTCAACATTCTGCACTTTTGGAATTTCCTTCACACCCAGCATAGTTGATCAAGCAATCTTAATCAATAATTCCTTGACTTGGGATATTAAGTTGTAAATTCCCCGCTTCTGGTGCAGTACTAGAAGGAATAATTTTTGCTCAATTTTTTATTTTTGATCCAAGTGTGAATATTCAGTAGGAGAAGTGCCTTGTCCTACCGAGGATCTAATACCATATTAAATTGAGCACATAGATCTATGGATCAACACACAACTCACACAATATATCACACAATTTTACTCAGGAATTGAAGAATGAAATAGTGCAAAAAATGGCTTGCAGCTGTGAATGCTTTCATTAATCAAAAGTAATTGGATAATAATTACAATGAAGTAAAATTGTTAAATAGCCACATGCAATTCAAATCCATGTGAGGAAATTCGAATTGATTAGACTCTACTTAACTGAATGGTTAACTGACCTTGTCTAAATCATTATCGGAGTTCATTGGAGGTCTAAATCACAATTCAAGTGTCTATTTCAGTGTTAACTAGTCTAACTGACTGAGTTAGGTGAGTAAATGCACCTCACCTACATGCAGCCATGAAATCCTAGCGCTAAATGAGTAGAACTGAATGTAAGGGATTAGAACTAAATGTAACTGACTCCTAACTGAGCTTGACTAGTCACCAACTGAACTCAACTGACCTTGGTTGGTATTGACACTGCCAGTGGCTCCTAATTTGTAGGGATTGATCTAGGGGGATCCTAAACTGATACATGGAAGTACAATAAGTGGTAGTAGGCCTCAGTTAGTGTTCCCCACACTTTAGTAACTGGAACATGTGCCCTAATTAGGCCAAGTAGACCCAATGGTGCTAGTGACTAAAAATAGACTGGAAGGACTCCCAATTTAGACATGAATCCATATTTAGACATATGAACAAATTGGAACATACTTAAGAATTGGAAGTAAAACCAATTTTCGCAAGAAGCTTTTTCTATTATCTAGGCCAAAAGAAGAACATTCAAATAAATTAGAAAATGTCGTCAAAATGGTATAAAAATGATCCAACAAGATAGTAGATTTGGAAAACGATAAATGGGCTAGTTCGTTGAGAAATCCATTCAAACCATTATATAAGAAAAGGGAAGAAGGTGGAAAACCCCAACCTCCTTTACTTAATTCTATTTTTCTTAGATTTCATTGAGGTTGGCATTGATCATTTCTACACTTCTCATCAAGAACACCACTCTAAGAAGAGATGCCCAAAATGGATAAATTCAATGACTCTGGTAATAAATCAGTTATTAGATGCACAATTGACAGACCCAAGAGAAGAAGAGGACCAACTAAATTAGCAATAAGAAACAACTAAATAAACCACAATGGCCCGTTATTGGATTAGGCACCCACATTACGAATGAATGAGGAATATCAGGTTGAGGAAACCCAATTATCATTGATAAACGTTGCAACGAGAAGTAAAGGGATGATATTGGATCAAATTTTAGTGTTTCCTAAAGAAAAGAGAATAAAGGAAACCATGAAGAAAATTATCGATGCCACTCCAACAAAAAATAAGGTGAGTCCTGAAAACATAAAATAAACAATCCTAGTGATAAATAAACATGTGTAAACCATGGAAAACAAACAAGGAAGTACTAAGAAAGGAAGATAATAATATAATATGCGATACGATATTGTGGAAGAAATTAAGAAAAATAAAGAGAATATTTATTTGTTCGAATTATGTAATATCCGTCTGCAGAGAAAGAAACTGTTGGAGGCATTTGATCCATAGCCAAGCAGTACTGCAGAGGCAGTTGAATTAGATATAGAGATAAATGAAGCAAGTATTGGCGGTAAATCAAAATACCAGACTTTGCCTTTCCTGTTAACTTTTGAATTTTTCAATCACAGTGTGCATAATTGTTTGGTGTATTATGGAGCCTCATGTAATATTATTCCACTATCCATTTGGAAGAATATCAATGGTAAACCGATACCTTCCCCTTCACAAATCATTCAACTAGATAGGTCTATTGTTAGGGTTATTGAAGAAATGAAACATGTGCTTAGTAGATTGTCTATAGATCCAAGAGTGTGCCAATTCATAGATATCATGGTGATGGATATACTTGTGGATTATGGTTTGATATTGAGCAGGGACTGTTCTACGAAAAATTAATGGTTATTTTGCGACTGATCAGTATCACCTATGGCTTCCATACTAGAATAGTCATAACAAAATTAAGATACTGAGAGAACCCCACATGAAATAGAATGTAATTCAGTTGGAATAAAATACTGAACGAGTAAATTTCTCATATTTTGTTTTCGGAAGTTACTTTTAGAACTTGAACCAGGGAACTATCAAGCCAAGGAAGTCAATTATGAATCAAATACATAGTTCAATATCCTTCAATTTTCACAAGCTGATGACATTGATTGTAACATAGTAAACTTAGTCACTAATGTAGGAGACACTACTAACCAAAAAGATTTAGAGGATAGATTTTGGATTTTGTATTTTGATGGTTCTAAAACACAAGAGGGATTGGGAGCAATTTATGTCCTTCTTGATCCTGAAAGAAACAAACATTTTCTCTCTTGTAGGCTAGAGTTTGAATATATAAATAACACCGCCGAATATGAAGCTCTAGTTCAAGGTCTAAAAAGAGCCATTGAGTTAAATGTAAGAAAATTCGATTTTTTGGTGATTCTGGAATATTCTTAGAAAAATAAGAGACACCATTCATTGTTTATCTCCACATATTAAAGGGTGCCAATTTGAGGTATGGATTTTGATAGCGCACTTTAATGCCTTTAAGATAAATGAAATATGTAGATTACAAAATGGTGCAGCCGATTTATTAGCTAATTTTATTCTAGATTAGTGACAAGTAATAATAAGAATTCTATTGAACTATTTTTTAGGCCATCAGTACCTGAAAACATTACAAATATGAGGGTGTTCGATGATGGTGAACATATTATTAAATTTATGACCAATGAAGAAGATTTCAAAGAATCTATAATTGATGAAGAAGAACATCAATCATATTTACAAAATGGAGACATGGTCAAAGTAAATTTCATGCCTAAAAGAGTGAGAATGATTGAAGGAATGTTTGATTTGAAAAATAAATTCATAAAACCAGCTAATGTTAAAACAAATAGCTCATCAATGCAATATGAGCTGGTGAATTTAGGTACAAAAGATGAGCCCAACTATGTCAATTTGGGAAAAATGTTGGTCACATGGAGAAATATGCAGGTTCATTAAATTGTTTTAGTAGTATAAATACATCTTCTCCTAGACATATGAATATTCGAAGACTTATGATACATGCATCATCCAGCATGTAATTTCGATCAAAAAATGTGTGAAACCCTTTCAGCGACAACTCAGAAAAATGCATCGTAAGTTAGAGCCTTTTATCCAAAATGAAGAAAAGAAGCTACTAGACGGAAAGATTTTCTTCAGGGTTCGACACTCCAAATGGGTAGCAAATCTAGTTCTGGTAAGGAAGAAGTCAGGAGAGATAAGATTGTGTGTTGATTTACGGAATTTAAATAAAGCATCAGGAAAATATAACTATAAGTTTCAACAAATGGAACAAATTCTGCAAATGGTGTCAGGCCCATAATTGTTCTTCCTATGAGATGGCTTTTATGGTTATAATCAAGTATTAGTGGTAGAGCAAGATCGATTAAAGACTACATTTCATACAAGGTGGGGAACAAATTCTTATAGGAGAATACATTTTGGGATAATAAATGTCAGAGACACATTCCAGAGGGCCATGTATATTTCATTCTAAGGTTTAGTTGGCCACTATGTAGTAGTATATTTAGATGATGTAATAGCTTATCCAAGAAAAGAGAAGACCATGCTTTTCAATTAAAACAAATTTTTGATCATTGTAAAAAGTATGTTATATCTTTAAACCCAAAGAAGAGTATCTTCACTATTTTTGAAGGAAAACTATTGGGCCACATCATCTCAAATAATGGAATATCAATAGACCCATAGAGAGTTGAGGCTATAACTTAGATTCCCATGCTCAATAATAAAAAGGCTATGCAATCATTTATGGGAACAATAATTTTTTTTTGAAGGTTTGTACTTGTTCTCACGCAAATTGTGAGACCTTTGCAACAAATGGTAAAGAAAAGAGTACAGTTCAGGTGGGATGACATTGAGAAGTTTTCCTTTAAATACATAAAGAAATCAATAGCTCATGCACCTTCTTTGAGAAGTCCAGATATTGAAAAGTATTTTATTCTATACACCTTTGCTTCAAATAACTCTCTCGCAGCAGTGCTTACTCAAAAAGGATGATTTTGAGATGAATATCCAATATCATTCATGAGAACTGAATTGGAAGGGGCTAAATTGAATTACCCAGACATAGATAAACAAGCATATGCAATATTCAAGGCAGTACAACAATTCAGGGCCTATATTTTGAAGAATATAACAAAAGTTATCATTCCTCATTCAGTTGTCAGGTCTCTCTTTATGCAGAAGGAATTGGGTGAGTGAAGAGTAAATTAGGTGACCACACTACAGGAATACGACTTGGAATTCAAACCATCTACCATTATTAAAGGTCAATGGTTGTGCAAGTTGCTCGTGAAAAATCACGCTCATTAAGACCACGATTGGGAGAATGAAGTTGAATTGAACTTAATTGAAGTATGTCACATTTTTCACAACTCCCAAATCTTGGTACAGAGATTTGGTGCATTATATCAAGAAAGGATATCTTCCAGAACATTGAAACCCCAAGAAGAGAAGGGCACCTCGATTGAAGTTGACTTCTTGTCAGATAATTAATGGATTAATTTTCAGAAAAAAACTATGATGGAGTTTTTGTTAGATGTCTAGAGAAAGAATATGCATTTAAAGCAGTCAAATAATTGCACGACAGTCCTACGGGAGGAAATTTCTCTAGGGATACTACAACTCATAAGATACTCAAAGGTGGGTACTACTGGCCAACTCTATTCAAATATTCCCATGATGACGCAAGAAAGTGTGATGTATGGTGAATGAGTGGTGGTATATCGTCGAAAGCAGCAAGACCGTCACAACTCGTTATTATTTTAGAATCATTTGACCAGTGGGGAATAGAAATTATTGGAGAGATTAACCCAAAATCTTCACTGCAACATCGATATATCCTAATAGATACAGACTATTTTACATGATGGGTGGAATCCCTTCCTTTGTGCAAAGTGAATGAGGATGTAGTCATCATATTCTTGCAAGAGAACATCATAACCAGGTTTGGGGTTCCAATTTCTCTTGTTTTTGACAATGCATCTTATTTCTCATATATTAATATAATTGGATTTTCTTGTGAAAAAAGAATGAAATTGCATTATTCACCAAATTATTATCCATAGGGAAATGAGTTAGCAGAATCAACAAATAAAATTCTCCATCCAATTTTAAAGAAAACTGTTATTAAGAGTCAAAGAAACTGGCACATAACCCTTCCTAATGCACTATAGTTATATAGGGTTACCCCAAATAATTCCTTAGGAATTTATACTTATAATCTAGTCTATGGAAAGGATTCCATATTACCCGTAAACATTCTGATCCCGTCCTTGCAGTTATCTCAAGCCTCAAGAGGATCTTGTAGCGAAATTTTACAAGCATGAATTAATACTTTGTTGAAACTTGAAGAATCAAGACAAAAGGCCAAAGATAGATTCAATCAACATCAGGATATTATCCATATATGGTTTGACAATCGAAAGTTTGGTAAGAGTAAGTTCAAAATAGGATATTTAGTCTTAAAGTGGCATCACCCGCATGATGAAAGGGAAAAACACACGAAATTTCAACATTTATGGATTGGCACCTATCAAATTAATGAGAAGCTTGGCCCCTCAACTTACAAACTTCAAGATTTACAAGGACAGGAAGAAAGTCTTCTTGTAAACCACCTCGTTCTCAAACAATATTTTACCTAAGATATTGGAGCACCTTGTAGATAAATAAAACATTTATTTTCTTGATTTTTTCTAGTTTGTTTTTTGTTTTTGTTTGGGTTGATTCGTAGTTCTTGTTTTCTTATAATAATCTAGCTCAATATTTGATGCTTGGAAGTAGAGGAGTCTAAATAATCTCAAAGGTCTTTAAAAGTCAGGAACTACTTCTGGTAAGGCATGCATGGTAAAGTTTGATCCTACCATGATAGATCCACAAAAAGGAAGCAAGCATGATGGATGTATGGCATTCAAAATAATCCCATGTTACAAATAAAAAATACAAAAGGCTTATATTAAAGAGTCAAAATATTGAAATATTTAGTCCCCATCAAATTTATCACTGACACAAAAGGAAATTTTGGATGGAAAAATCCATACCAAAATCTCAAAGTGAAGGAAGCAATCAAGGAAAACTTAGAAGAAACATTTTATTCATAAATACATCTATATGACTCTATTACAATCCTGTGGAGTCTATATAGTGTAAATTTAAAGACGAAGATAAAATGAAGTTCATACTTTGGCCCCAAGAGAGTTATCAAGACTCCTAGTTTTGGTTACCCTACTCCCCAAAAAGCGACGACCAATGTGATGGACGGAAGCTATATCCCTAGATATGTCTTGTTTTTGAAAGAGTCTTGAGGAGTATATTGAAAAGATTGTTGCACACTCAGAATCTAGTAGCATGTAGTACTTTTGATTTCAAAAGATAGATTTTCCACAGATCTGTGTTCACCAGCTAGTCTCCAATTGTTGCTTCCACAACTACTTCCCCAAAAAAATTGGTATTTTAGGGCCCCTCCATATATTTTGCTTAAAATCATAATTAGAATAGTTTTATAACTCAAACAAGTCCACCCTGAACACTTAGTTTTTCTAAGCGATTGAGCACAAGAAGTTTTTTTGGCTAATTAAAACTCACATTTTTTCTCCAACGTATCAGAGGAACTCGACCAGTTGCTCCAATGTATCCGAGTAACACAACCAGTTTCTTTGAAACGTCCACCAGGATTAGATTTATTTTACTGTCACATTTTTTTGGAGAAACTTGGCAATCATCATCGAAATGGATGGAAAAAACTGGGTAATTATCGTCGAAATGATCGGAAGCAAATTAACAAAATACGTCGATATGGTTGCATTGAAAGTGAACTTATCGATAATCCAAGCATATGAAAATTTCATCAGAGGAACTCAGCATGTGTCGTTGAAACGTTCGAAGGAGGCTTGGGGAATTCCATCGAAACACTTTCAAAAAGAAAGAAAAGGAAACTTTGATAGCGTTGGTCGAAACAGTCGCAAGAGAAAATAGTATAGTGACGCCGATACCAGTGGAGGAACTCAAAGAGTGTCACTAATACTATCGGTGTCACTATTTTATTCATACTGACAAAGACTGTTTTCACGCCAAACAATGTTTAATGTCCAACCACCACATTTATGAGTCCAGCCACCATATTTATGATTAATTTTTCTATTTTTCTATAAATATAGCCAAATTTTGTTTTAGTTTTTTATCACAAAAATGAAGTTCAACCTCAGTAGCCAATTGTTGAAGGACAAATTCCCAGCCCTTGATGCTCACCGCCTTCCCACAACCACTAAATGTTTGATAGGTAGGCACCGTACATCATGGACTCTTTTTGTCAAAAAAAATTATACGTGGTGGTGACTATGGTAGCTTTATCATGGTTTTTCTGTATCCAGCTAGGGTTATTCTTTTCTTCCTACCTTTCCATATCTATATATATCCTCCGTATACAAATTCTGGTAATGCGGTTATCCTGGCATAAGTTTAGCATTTTTGCTGAACATACACAGGCCAGGTACTTATTCCTAGTATGCGTGGAAACTTGGGTATATTTTTTTTTGTGCCTTTTGACGGATGGTTACACACTGTAGCTAATAAAGAGAGCACCTTTGGGGCATAGGGTGTTTCAAACTAGTCACCTGGGAACATTGCAACCATGATGTATATTCAACCCATCCTTCTCTGAAGTTTTTTTCATGCCTTTTCTTCTTTCCTCAATTTTGAAAGAACCTTTGGTTAAACCAACTCACCGAGAAACCAGTTATTCATTTAGGTTTCTTAGGGGAGAGCTTAAAAATGAGAGCATTTTAAAAGCCAGACCGGTCAATGCGAGTCTAAAAACAATCTAGATGGGAACTTGTTGGAATTATATTTAAATGCCTTCAGTATGACCATTTTTCCCCTTTTCATAAGGAATATTTGTTTTCTAAATTTTCATTTTTCTCCTTATTACGGTTTTTTATCCAAGTAGTGTTTTTCCATTTTGTATTGAGAAGCGATTTGAAAGGTTAAAATAAAAAGCATTTTTGAGCTTGCGATGAGAGGTTGCATTTTAGAAATATTGCGATGATTGGTTGAATTGTTGTATTCAAACCCTATATTGATATCATATAGATTACCACTAAAACTTTGTCAATATCTATGGGTGGAAAACAATGGTGAGGAGAAAGGATGATTTTTAGGAAAGTTAGTTCTAAACCAGAAGTCACCGTTATGGAGAAGTATTTTTCTCCCTTCTTCAGGTCACCTAGAAGTAGTTGAAAAATTTGAAAATGTGTTGCTACAATCTGTGTTATGTAGCAAAGCAGCATGCATGATGTTCTGTGCACAGGTATCCTCGGGCCTAACATGTAGACTTCTCCATCTTCTCCCAAAATTATGATGGAAGGAAGGAGGAATGTAACCTTTGTCTCTTGTTGGATGAAGAGGTGTATGATTAGCTCTATTCTTCTGAATGTAGTGAGATTGAGCCCTTTCCATGTAGCATCTTACAGGGAGTCTATTGCATCTCTCTGAAGGAGGTAATATTGGATGACATAGCGCAAGGGTCTTTCCCTTCTGAGTGTTATATGGTTTTCTAGTCATCTTCCTAGCTTCACGTTTCGAAATAGGGACTGGATCTGGGTTTGAATCACCTTGAATCTCAATCTCATAAACTAATACAACTCGATCTGCAATACTAGTGGAAACTACATAAGAAGTAGGTGAAATGTTTTTACCTTTCCTTACAAGTGGTTGCTAAGAGTGCACTGGTTGTGAAAATGGAATGAAGTGTGAGAACTCATATGCCTTGGAGGCATGATTTGCAATACCCTTCGCTATGATGTTCCCAGTAGAGATATCTGTTATCTCCATTGAGTCAGGACCAAATATGACTCACTTTGGAGAGCAAATATGAGTCATATGGTATACAAATAATAGGTTTGCAGCTAGGGAGGGAAAATAGAGAACATATTTGAACTTTCCATGTTCAATCTTGATAGAGCCCTTCCCTTTGGTTCAATATTTACTATTATTTCCCCTTTGAATACTAGGACCATCAAAAGACTACAAGAAAGATAACTATTCTCTGGATGCAACCATATGATTGGAAGATGCAGAATCAATGAGGAAGGCATGTGGTGGTGAGAAGCTAGCCTTCAATGCATGGCATATCTCTTCATATTCTTCAGTTTCTTCTCTATGGTCATCCTTCCTTGCACTAGCAAGTGCAACAATGTTATGTTTCTTCAGAAGAAGAGTCATTTCATCAATTTGTCTTCTCATACAGGATCTTTCTGGATGGAAGACCTTTCCACAGTAGGAACAAGGGTCTTTCCTTTTCCATTCTTCTTGCTTCTCTTCGAACCTGAAGGATCATTTGACTGCTCTTTCTTCACAGGAGACTCATCATTTTTCTTCCCTTGATCATTCGCTACCTTAGGTCCTCTTGCAACTAGTGCTTGAACTCTGGAAGATCGAATGATCCCCATTTGGATCAAATTGTCATGCTCATGAGTGAGAGATTCAATAAAAGCATCAAGAGTGGGCATCCTCCAATTTGGAGTGGTGATATTCACCAAATGAAAATTTGATACAAAGACTGAGTAGTCTGAACTGAGTTTTGAGATAATTGCAAGGATGAGTTGATCATCCTCCTTCTCAACCTTGCATAGCTTCAACTGGAATATTAGGTTCTTGAATTTTGTGGAGAAGTCACTCAGTGTTTCAAAGTTGGATGGATGAAGAGATATCATCTCTTTCTCTAGCTGATAAACCCTCAGATCATCCTGCTTATCATATAAGGAAGCAAGCTTATCCTAGATCTCCTTGGGAGTCTTCAATCCCTTGATGTGGAAGATAAGATCTCGAGAGATTGAGAGGAACACGCATCCATAGGCTTCATCAAGCCTATTCCAGTACTTTTCTTTGTCATGATTAAGAATTGGCTCTGATACCATATTAAATTGAGCACATAGATATATGGATCAACACACAACTCACACAATAGATCACACAATTTTACTCAGGAATTAAAGAATGAAATAGTGCAAAAAATGGCTTATAGCTATGAATGCTTTCATTAATCAAAAGTAATTGGATAATAATTACAATGAAGTACAATGGTTAAATAGCCACATGCAATTCGAATCCATGTGAGGAAATTTGAATTGATTAGACTCTACTTAACTGAATGGTTAACTGACATTGTCTAAATCATTATCGGAGTTCATCGGAGTTCTAAATCACAATTCAGGTGTCTAATTCAGCATTAAATAGTCTAACTAAATGAGGTAGGTGAGTAAATGCACCTCACCTGCATGCAGCTATGCAATCCTAGCACTAACTGAGTAGAACTGAATGTAAGGGATTAGAACTGAATGTAACTGACTCCTAATTGAGCTTGACTAGTCACCAACTCAACTCAACTAACTTTGGTTGGTATTGACACTGCCAGTGGCTCCTAATTTGTATGGATTGATCTAGAGGCTCCTAATCTGATANTAGTGTTCCCCACACTTTAGTAACTGGAACATGTGCCCCAATTAGGCCAAGTGGACCCAATGGTGCTAGTGACTAAAAATAGTCTGGAAGGACTCCCGATTTACACATGACTCCAAATTTAGACATATGACCAAATTGGACAAGGGAGGATTAATAATCCTAACAATACCCTAGGATCAAAATTCATTCTAAATTAGTGTCCATTTCTCATGGGAGTCCTAATACTTCATTTCAATACACATCTCTGAACTCTTGTAACAATCAATAATATTCTATCTTTGGGCATTTTCCTCTAGTGAATCTTATATATGGATTTCATATAGTTGGCAATCCTTCTTGTAAAAATTTCTTAACTAAAAGGTTGAAATCTTCCTTACTCAAACTTGCTTGGGAATCTCTTTCACCACTCTCATCCTTCCCTCTTCATCAATGTTGTGAAGGAATTTTTCATAACAATATACGTGGAATCTATGCTTTTCTAACCAATCCATACCATTAAGAGAATAATAAGTTCCTAATGGTAGGACATTGAAATCTATTTTTGTGAGTATTCGATTCAACTCTATGGGGCATTCCATCACTACTTCACTTACTCTTCTTTTTATTCATATGGCTAATTGAACTATCCAAGACTTTTATGCTTCATTTTTCTAAGAGAACAACATTCAACTACTTTTGGAGTAATATAATTATGATTAGATGTTGGATCAACCAAACAAGAAATGGATTTCTTAGCAATCTTACCTTCAAATTCCACTAATGTTGATTAAAGATCTTCCTGATGGTTATCCGACACTGCATAAATTTGGGGAGTTTCCCTTTCCATAACCTTCACTCTAATTTCTTATTATAAGTTACTCAAGCCTTGAGGGTTCTCTTTTCGATGTGGATAGTCTTTAACCATGTGGTTTTCTCCAAATCCTCAATACTAAAGTTGTACTTTTGTTCTTCTTCCTAATTCTACTACTATCTTGATTCCACTTCATGCTTTTTGACATTTATGGAAACTCTTTGGATGAAGTCTAAATGGTGTAGAAGTACTACCTTGATTCCAGTTCATGCTTGTTGACCTTTTTCGAAATTCCTTTGATGAATTCTAAATGGTGGAGGATTTAAACCACTTTCCCTTTGGTCAAATATTCCCTTTGGATTTCTTTTTCATAGTTAAAGCAATGGATTTTAAAGTCATATTTGGATGAATCAATTTCTCTTGTAAATTCCCCTCTTGCATTTAGAGGGAGAACATTAAATTCCCCTTTGGTTGTTTTAATGTAACCAACATTCATTAAAACTAATGTTATGAAGATGCGTGAATATTTTAGCTATAATTCATTCTTTTTAATTAAAAGTGTTATTCACATGCATACTTTTGGTTCTAATTTAGACTCATTCAATAAGAGACTGCTACTAAAGCATATGAGAAGAAGCAAAATAACTGGTTTGTAATAAATTCTCCTTGCCTTCTGGTTTCAGTTCGAATCACATTCGTAAGAATTCACATGCACACATGGTTACACTTACATGAGACTTCTTTGGCGAGACCTTATCCACATACTCTAGAGTTTTTAAACAAGAAGAATTTAATTTAAATAAGTCACACAATCTAATGATTTGTGTATTTTAGTGTGAAAATAGCTTAGAGTCTAATTCAACAGAAAAACGAAGGAAAATTTCATAATTCAACATAAAAACGAAGGAAAATTTCATAATAAAAGGTTATGCTCCACTATACAAACACATACACAATAAAGAGAATTCCCCATGATGTTTTATGGATTCCGATGCATTTAACCAGATGGACAAGTCCTTCCTGTCGAGGTTTTCTTTCTTTTTTTCGAAAGTGCACTGAGTTTCAATTGAAGCATAAATGTTGAAACACCAGTTAACCACTATTGATTATATTTAAAAAGAACAAAATATAATTCACCCCGAAAGCTTATACAAATGAAACGGTTCTCACACTTTCATGAAGCGGTTCTCACACTTTTCGTTGCCATTCAAGCAAAGATGATGAAACATCAATTAATAACTTCCAATGAAGTGTTCCCATAACTAGTAAATGAAACAGTTTTAAGTATGGGCATACCTTAAATCACCAAGCTTGAAAAGAGTTCAACCAAACTCAACAAACATATGGACAATAACATCACACTATAACACTCGATTTAATTAAGCTTATGCAAAGAGTCAAATTTGAACCTACAATAACGGTGAACAGTTGAGGGTAATGCAATGAAAGAGTTAACCGTAAACTTTACACATAAGCTCTTGGCCCCACTTTCCAAAAGTTGTGTCTCAGCATTGTCAATACTGCTTTAGAGTACCATTCAATAGTATTCGCGAAAAATAAATATGTAATGGAATAATTAATTGATAAATTAACTAACTATCCTAAAAAATTTAGGATATGTGAAGACATAGAGTCAAAGACCTAAACCAATTGTGGTCACAAGTAACATTTTAACTTTAAATAACCAATTTTACTAAATATCGACCAAAGATATTGTATGTCTTATTTAAAAAAAATCATTGAAAATAAAAGCAAATAGTCCTTTAACGCATGTTCATGTCCTGCTACTTTCTGTAGAGAATAAGATTGATTCGAACGAAATTTCTTAATAATGTGAAAAGAGGTTAGAAAGATGAATTGATTCCAATTTCCAGCAATTTTGTATGTCTTATTTAGAAAAAAATCATTGAAAATAAAAGCAAATAGTCCTTTAACGCATGTTCATGTCCTGCTACTTTCTGTAGAGAATAAGATTGATTCGAACGAAATTTCTTAATAATGTGAAAAGAGGTTAGAAAGATGAATTGATTGCAATTTCCAGCAATTCTTCCAAAACCATTTTCGAAGAGGTTATTCTAGAACGCATATTTTAGAAAAGGACTCCATTGCGTGTTTCTAGAAAAGTGAATTGATTTACACCGGGACTTCAGTTTTATCATGTGAGGGCATTGAAACTGATTTTATGGAAAATATTTTTAATTTTCTTTTTTAATAATAATTATAAAGATTATATATTATTAATTCTAATAACTTAATAATAATTATAATAATAAAACTAATAACTTAGTTGTATAACTAAATTTAATGAAAAATCATGTTGATAATTATCATGGTGGTTAAGGTTCACTTAGAACAAACTTTGATCATTCAGACGTAAAAAACCAGTTAATTAGTTTGTTTTATAGAATATTGAATACAATTATTAATTTATATTTAAAATATTTTTATTTAAATAAAAATTATTATTTAAAAACATTAAATATTATTATTTTTTATTTTAAAAAATTAATAATTAAATATATATAATACTATAAAATGCAATTCAAAGTTTAATATATTATCAATGATGACTTTAATAAAATAATAACTAAATAAAGTAATAGCTAAATAGATTATAAAGTAGGTTTTAATTAAACCATAGAATCAGATATCCATACCATAATAAATCTATGGTCCGTGATAAATGAGGTGGAAATTTTTAGGATATGACAAGGACTTTCAAATATCTAGAGCCTACGACCGGAAGAGCATAACAGTCTTTGAACAGACACCCTTTGTCGCGTGTTGACCGTTCCTGTTGAATCCTAAATCCATCTTCGTCGTCAATCGGCTCAGCATATTTCTAAATATATAGACACACATACATAGAGAAAATTGTTTGTGTATATATAACATTATATCTAGGGGTGTTTTGTATGAGCGGTTTTTCATAAATAAATATATCATATAGCCATGCCTGAAAAAATATGCAAAGATGGGGTGGTACAGGTAGAGTTAATGGACTTTCCAGGCTTCAGATTCCATCCCACAGAAGAGGAGTTGCTGGGGTTCTATCTGAAGAAAAGGATCGAATTAGGCGCAGGCTACCCATGGAACTTGGATAAAATCATACCAACTATAGACTTGTATCAGTATGAGCCCTGGGAATTACCCGGTAAACTCCAGTCTCTGTTGCTTCGCTGATTTAAATTAGAAATTATTTTCAGACTGTATTGATTAATCTATTGCAGGTTTGGTACATGATGTTGAGGAGCGACAATGGTTCTTCTTCGTGCCAAGATATCAAAAGAAATGCGCTCGGCCTAACAGATTGACTAAGTCGGGTTACTGGAAAGCCACTGGTTCGGACAGAAATATTCGCAATGACCTGTTTCACTGCATAGGTCTCAAGAAAACTCTGGTGTTTTATAACCTTGGGAAAAGGACGGACTGGATCATGAACGAGTATAGAATGCCGGATTTTAGCTCGTCCGCTCCCAAGGTGATCAAATTTGTAAGAGAATCAATTGTTATGGACTATACTTATATTAAATTAAAACTTTATAAAACATAATATTGAATTTGATCACTGTCTTTTTTACGAGAAATTTTGTTGATATTAAATTCGATCCCTTGTTTTATGTATATTAAAATATTCTCAATTCATCTTCCAAGCTTATTTAATATCAAATACTATTAAAAAATAATCACCAAATCTTATCTACTAAGTACTGAAAAGTTTGGTAGGTAGTCATATTAAACATTTTATTGCTGGCTTTCTTAAAGGAATGTATGTCGGGATTTGCAGAAGAAGATCGATATGGTGTTATGCAAGATATACAAAAAGGCTACCACTCAGAAGTCCATGGAACAACGAGCAAATCATAGTCTCGAAGTTGATAATAAAGAATTGGTTGATTCAACAGATGAATATCAAGAGAAGTGTTATTCAAAGAGCGTTAATGTCAGCTGCAAATCAAATCCAAAGACAGACGCAGACGCCAATGATTGTTCCTTACATTATCTGGATCACGAGGGCGACTGTTCCTCTCTATTTAAAACGATGGATGAACCTAATCTCTTTGATTGCCTGGAACCGATAATATCTTGGGAGGAAAGTATGGTATTGAACACCCCTACAACTTGCAAGCTGCCGCCGAAGTTGGAGTTGACCAACTTACCGATGGACTGCATCATGTTTAGCCAGACGGTAGAAACTCCTTATGCTCTTTTGTCTACCCCATCGGAATTCCAGATTCCATTATAGCCCTCTACACTATTCTTGTGGTTTATGGAAGGATATAGACGAGATTTCTCATTTCTTTATGCAATATACTCGTTTTAGATTACGAGGCGCTTCAACACTTTCTACAAATCCAGTTTATTTTTTTGTCACATACAGTTCTAAATCCAATTTTATATGCTCGAATATTATTTTATATGATCGAATATTACGCCGTTACTCCACTTAATTTATAACCTAGAAGAGTAAATTTGTAATTTATGACCAAAATGTATTGCAGCGGATGCCATTTCAAATATATCAACGGATATAATCTTATGTGGCTGGCTCTTTATTCTATCGGTATTTTTTTATATTAATCAAACGTAATATTTCACCATTAAATAAACAATTATTTAACTGACTCCAAATCACTGGATATAGTTATAAAATCTAAAAGTATAATCAACGGGTTATAATTAAAAAATAAAAAAATTCATATATATTTATTTTGTTATAATTTAAACATTTTTAAAATGAGAAGGAGCTTGAAAGCTACATGCATAGAATCATAAAATAAATTTAATTTAAATAAAAACAGCATGAAAGTATATTAGAGAGTTATTAAACACCCGTTCAGTGACCCCTTGCAAACCCTTAAAGAAAAATCGTAGCGCGCTAACGCATTACATTAAAGTTGGCCGAAATCTGAGCGTAATCGCCTTTCTGTTTTGAAGTTTTAGCTATAGTGAATTTCCTCTGTGCATGGATGTTTTTAGACGGAGTTTTAGATAATTTGGCTGAATTGTGTCGTAAGGTAAGTGAAACCCCTTGAACACTTCATAGGGTTTTATAGTTTCACCCATTATCTCGCCACTTACATATATTTGTGCTTCGTGAGTGTTTTCGACGATATGAAAGAGATGCGAATTATTTATGCCATAAATGCCAATGAAGTCTGGTAGAAGTCGCTTTCAATAAGGAAGTCATGACGTGCAAGTCATTTGCAATTGTTAAGCCGAGTGAAAAACATATTATCCTCGTCCTTATAGACCATTCCTTTCACACAGCATCCATGATCCGAAGCAATAACAGACATGGGGAAGCAAAGTCAGCGGTTGCTTTACTCCATTCCCCAAATCGACAATCGATAAATTAACGTTATTGTAATGGTAACCTATGAAGGGTTACTAGAGAGGATATTTTATTTTCCATAAACTATCCAACAAGGAAGCACACCCATCATCATAGTCATCATCATTCTCATCATCATCATTGTCATCATCAACATCATCATCCTTATCATCGTAATCATCATAATCATTGTCATCATAGTCATAGTCATCGTGATCATCATCGTCATTGTTCCTCATCATCGCTGTCATTATCGTCATGCTCCTCCTCATCATCATCATCGTCACCATCATTGTTCATCATCATAGTCATCCTCCTCCTCCTCCTCCTCCTCCTCATCATCGTCGCCATCAACATCATCATCATCATCATTGTAATCATCATCATAGTCATCATAATCATCGTCATCATAGTCATAGTCATCACGATTATGATCATCCTCATCTTCATCCTCATCATCATTACCATCATTGTTCATCATCATCGTCATCGCCATCATCATCATCATCATCATCATCCTCATTCTCATCATCATCCTCATCATCATAGTCATCATCCTCATCCTCATCATTGTCATCCTCCTCCTCCTCCTCCTCCTCATCATTCTATTGCAAATGCTTGAAAATAAAATCAAAACAAAGTTTTAACTTAACAGATCTATGCAAACGTGTTCAAAACAAAGTGTTAACTTAACAGATGCGTGCACATGTGTTTAAAACAATGTTTTAACTTAACAGATGCGTGCACACATGTTTAATATGCACGCACTTAGAAGCGCGAGTGCACTTCTAGTGCGTGTGCGTTACATTTTAAACTATGCGCACGTGTGATTTAAATTTAGTGGAAGTTGACTTGGCTGCTTTGGTTTTAGGTTTGGGTTGCCAAACAAAGTGGTTTGGACTATCTTATGACATAAAACTTGTTTTGTACCACTTCTCATATTTCGTGCATGATTTTGCATATGCCACGCTTGTCCACTGCTAATGAAAATTCACACACTTGTGTAACTTTGTCTCTAGATTCTGAATATGTAATTTTTTTTAAATCTATTATTTCTTTTTATTTTTTATTTAATTTTAAATGCACTAACATCAATCTATCGCAAAAGGTAGGATTTTTGCTTCGGCTATAACTTTTGATTGGCTTGCCTATTTAGAAAACAGAAAAGAACCCACACAAGAAGACACAAAGCCCTACATCCTAAAAAACAAAATATCATTCATTGACTATGTTAAGACTAAGATGTCATAGACCAACGCTCGACCTTTTCATTTTAGGGAGTCAGTGACTTCCTTAATTAAAAAAATATATATAGCATAAATAAATATGGAAAATTAACGCTACACTAGACACACCTATTATCTACAACTCTATATAATTGTTTTCACAAAATTACACCATTTTCATACCAAACGAGTGGACCAACGCAAACATATTCATTATTTTTTGGGAAAAAATAACATACCAACCTTAGAAGAATGTCGTTTTTTGGGATGTATACTTAGTTTCCATAAACAAAAGTTAGATATTTTGGAAGGTAATTCGATTGTCCACGTTTCATATTCTTACGACATGTTCCAAAAAGTTGTATAGGTACATCTAATATTGATTTTTGAGGTACATATTTCTTTTTTTGCAGAAGTCCATTGCAAGAGACATGTCATAAGTGACCAGCATTAGCTTGCACCAGCCCTCAAATCCTCAATGTTTCGGGCTACCTAGTTCAACCCATCTTGAAGAGATATCGTGTAGTTTCTCACATTATTTATAAACAAAGGTTATTAACTACTAATGAATCTCACCTTCAATATCAAAATAGATAATTATGTCGACTATGGAATGAGAGATATTATTAATTTCCATTGTTAATTCATTAGCATTCTTCATTCGGCCAATAATGGGGGCCCATGATTGGTTCAGTTTCCATCAATCATCTCGATTGAGGTTGAGTAGGTTTTTTTTGATTTGAATTAATTCTCAAACCCGCTTCATAGTGTAATGATCAATGTTGACAATGCCTATGGTGTTTGGAGGTCGTCGAGTGCTCGGCTAATGCGGAATTCTTTGTTCGACCATGAATTATGTTTACATTATGTTCTTTCAGCCATGTTTGAACAATGTGTCTAGTCCCTCCAATGTACACTTTCCCACAGTCACATGAGATCAAATATACACCTTTATTATTTTTAGGGTCAGTTCAATCTTTTGCTTGGCCCAAAATTCTCTTCAACTTATACAAAGGTGAGAAAGTGACCCATATTTGTTTCTTTTTTAGGATGTTGGCTAACTTATCAGTTGTCCCTTGTATGTAGGGAAGTGTGATAGAATTTTAAAAATTTTCATTATTCTTTTTTACTGCATTCCTTCCTTCTAGGGACTTCATATAATGTTTTTCTTGATTAGTTTTTCATTGTAGTCATTGCTTTAGAAAATTCTGACAAAGTGTTTTAATTCATGATTCAGATGTGTTGTATTAGATAATCACTTGAATATGTTAACTAGGACATTAATAACACCAACATTTTTTGTAGGGTGATGATGAGAGTAGGGGTGAATATATTTATCCGTGTGTGTTTTCTTTTGATATACCTAATTGAACTCTTCAACAGTCTTATCTTTTTAGAGATATCTGTGAAGATATTGTGATGAAATATAGATCATAGTATTCCATGTTGGATGTTGGTAAGTTCAAATGTTTTGAAATGAGAGATTCCTACTCGATATAAAATAGTATTAGTCTCTTAAAGTATGAATCATGATATATAATTGTTGTGTTCATTGATAATTGTGTCTTAAATGATATTTATTTTTCATGAATTTCAAATGCAACATAACCATTCAGAAACATCAAATGTTGATGTACTATAAACCAAGATGAACATTACAATATGTTGCAAGAGAAAACAATTATTGAATAATCTTTGAATGCATCGTAAGTTAGCAATGATGGGTTTTGTAATGTTACATAACTTTCAAGTAATGTTTTAATTCTAATTAACTGTCGAAGAACATCACATTGTGGAATAATCCATTTAGCAATGGAAAATTTTGATAATAACAATAAAAACAACAACAACAACAATAACAATAATATATTTTTAAGTTCACCGCTAAAGAAGGCACCAGTTTGGTGTATGATACCCCCTTGTTTTTGGGACATGGGGCCCCACTCTATGCAACGATTTAACTGTTGAAGCCTATAGAGTTCTACATACCCTAGGTCCCTCTATAGATATAAGTAATCAAGCATGAATTTACTAATGTGACGTAACATTATGGAACATCACAATACATCAAGTTGAATTTTGTAATGTTATATAACTATTGAGTAATGTTTCAATCCAAACTAACCCTTTAGTAACATCATAATGTGGAATAATCCATTTCGGAATGAGATTTTATCAAAATGTCATCCTAGAGTTTTGGCCAACGACATCATCATAGTTTTAAAGAACTCTTGGATAAACTCTCGGTCTAGAGTTCTGGTTAACAAAAGCTGCAAAATCTCATGTAGTCTTCTAGAACCTGTATATTCGGCAAGGCCACACCCATTCCAATTTTAAAGCTTATATGTCACACTCAGTGCCAATGGATTCATCATTTAATCTCCTTTCTAAATATATAAGAATTGATGTTTTTCATTAATAATTTGTATTTATTAATAACTTTATTCTAAACATTATCACCTAAGAATTTTACCATTTGGAGAATCACTTGAATTGAAAATCTAGTCTTGTCAAAATGAAAACACAAAAAAATAGAAATATCAGAAGAACGTTCCTTGAATTGTCCTCTTTAAAAGAATAGTTTTATGTTGTTTGATAAGAGTCATATTAGCATGGGGTATTCACTTAGTGAAACCATGTCATAGCACCTTCATTTATGGGATTTTAAAGAATACTCCTAATTTCACTAGATATTGATAATTACTTAACAAAATCCTTTTGTTAACCCCCCTCCCAATACATATTTACAATTAAAAAAACACTACTTTTACAATATATTCTTTATTTTTACTATAAACCCAATTTTAAACCCCCCAGTACCTATAAATCCCCCAACCCTATTCCTCCCTAGCTGATACCTACAATATATTGACCTTATTTTTCACAGTTAAACCCTGCCTCTTTATGAATGAATGTAATAAGATATTTCTCAACAAGGTGATACCCCATGCATATTAGAAAGAAAATTCAAGGTCACCAAAATCTGTCTATACGGCACAATTTTTTAAATGTATGCCATTTCGATAAATAATAAAAAGAGTACTTAGTTTTGACAAACCTCAAAATATAGTCCATTCACAAATGCATAATGTGAATATTATGAGCATATTTTTTACCCCTAAACTGAATAACCATCACTCAAAAATACAAGGGGCACGCGGGTAACTCCTTATCCATACCTAAAATTTCAAACTATTGCAGTATACCTTGCTCGTGACTTATATTGTTGTAATCTATATAGGATTGTGTATTAGTTCTTGGCAAGGAGCTCAAGTTCAAGCCTCTCCTATAAACATTATTACACGTAGTCAATCACAATATCTTTAAGTACAAGAAAAAAGCGAGTTGAGAATGCTAGCTTAAAATCCCGAGTCATAAGTTAGGGTTGTTTTTAACCTTGAAGCATTATGCATCATTTATGCATCAAAAGTGAATAGAGTATTATTATTCTATGGGCATTAAGCAAGCATCAAAACCCAAGTCTGTAATGAGATTTAATTGTTAATAATACAAGTTCATCTATTGTGCCTAAATATTATTATGTTAAACATATATATGAGTTTTAGTAATCTTGGGAAAGCGCACACAATTGATAAATATACACTTATATGTTGAAAATAAGATGAAAAGTTATTATGAATAGTATGAGTAGCGTGGTGAGGACAGAATACTCGTTTACAAGATCTTTCAAAATAACATGACATGACGGTGATTATATGAGAAGTAACTTTCATATATACTTACATATCAAAAATCGATTTCAATTATATATATATATATATATAGATAGATATAAGTGTTTAATTATTTAAAGAACAAAAATTAATTATCACTCTAAGAAAACCTAGCTCTTGGTGAAAAAAAACGGAGATGAAAACTTGACCAGGGTTTGTGTATGATAATAAACCCTAGTCAAGTTTTCATCTCCATTGTTGGATACACTATTATTTATTCTTTTACCTTCCACTGAATGGGATAAGAAGCACCAATTTCCAGACTATAATTATTTAGATAAATCTATGGTGTGAGAGTTGACTCCATTCCACACAAATATTTTCCCATTAAAGTGTGTGAGAGAACGGTCTACCATCCTTGTAATTTGAATATTCTCTTTAAATATACCCGTGGTAGCGACCTCATAGGAAGAGACAAATCCAAGCTCATATATATATATATTAAATCCGTGCTTTTGATATTGATGTTAAAACAAGCTGAAGGACGGAATGGTATATGGGAAAAACACTGATTCCCTTCAGGATTATCTCCAATTGTTACAAAGTAAAGGGGTTATTTTCCTTCGTTTATATATATACTTATTGGTTGTCTCTACATGGATATCTTCCACAAACCACATTTGATTATATAAAATAGATTGATTTATCGAGCGGAGTAGTATGATCATTTGATGGGGACAAACAAGTTGAGTAACTTCTTTTCATATAGGATTGATCCCTTTTACCTTTTTTTTTTATAATAGATATATACTAGGTAGAAAGGATGGTTTATGTATACAAGACCAAAAGCTCTAGCACTTTAGAGCAAGCCTCCTTCTCTCTCTTTTTTTTTAATAGAAGATTCTTCTTTCTTTGAAGTTGTAAAGTGTTTGAAGTTGTAAAGGGTTAGAAGTCTATAATTTGATGTGTAGAATAGATTTTCATTATTTAATTATTAAAATGTGATTAACATTTCTACAATTTTAAAGAATTTTTGAGAAATATTTTGTGAGAATTGATTCATATATTATACATAATTAAGCATAAAAATAATAGAAAAAATGCAATTACCATACACAAATGTAGTCACTAATTGATATTATTATGATTATCGAACATTTAAATATTTGTGGATCATTTTTATATTACATTAGGGAGAAATTGTTAGCTTTTGGAGGCCATTTTGATGCATCCATGTGTGAGACTATGATTTGACCTCAAAACCTCCCTAGGTGGACCAATCAGCTCACTAACCATCCCAGACAACCATGAATGTGAGAGTGAACATGGATGGAGCATGCTAGAACATAAATGAAGGCATGCTAGGCATGGGTGAGCACATGGGTGAGTGGGAGTGGCTCTAGGAGTCAATAAATGCCCAAGGAAGGCCAAAAACCACCACAAACATGCACTAGCACCTATAATCAAACATATTCCTTGATTCAAGAGATGGGGAGCACACCAAGATTGATATTTCATTAATGAGGGAGACTAGGATGTGAGAATGATAAAAATAGAGCACCTCAACTCTCAGAATGATCAAAGTGGAGCACCTCAACCTGCAGTAAATGATTAACATAGCCTAAGTCTGGACCATATATTATACCATGAAGGATAATGAAATGTTTCCTAGGTGTATGATCACAGTACTAATGTGGATTATTTCTCTAACACTCCCCTTAAGCCTAACTTAGGACAACTTATAGCAAAAATATTATTGAGGCCTTGGAAACAAAGGCTCAAGTCACTTCATACAACAAAAAAATCTAGTAGTCCATGTAAGACAAGGTAAGGAGGAAAAAATCCCCTAAAAAATGGACATGAAGCAAAATATGAAGGTGACTATTAACCATCAACATGTGTCACCCACTCCAAGAAGAGATCTCATATAGGTGAATGTATTCTATGTGAAGATCTTGGTGAACATGTGAGCAGTTTTCTCTACAGATTGGGCGATATTGCAAGGCTATCACTTGTTCATGCACCAAGCTCCTGATGTAGTGCATGTGTATATGAATGTGTTCTATCCTCTGTTTCTACATTATATCAATGGAAATATTCATTAGACTTTAATTTTTACACCAGATGACTGTGGGTGAATCAAATGCAACTCCAAGTTCTCCAATGATACCTTGCAACCACACACACTATGTAGCTTCATTCATTGCTCCTCTGTACTCGCCCTCAGCTGAAGAAATGGATATGATGTGTTGTTTCTTGATTGACCAACATATGGGACCATGTGCAAGCATGAATACATAACCTAATGTTGAATTTTTGGTAATGGAATCTCCATCCCAATCATAATCACTAAATCCAACTAGTTCTAGTGGAGAACCAACAACACGGTGTACCCCAAAGTGTTTGGTTCCTGGCACATAATGCAGTATCCTTTTGGAATCCTTCCAATGAATCTCATGAGGATGTTGCATATATCTAGAAACAACACCTACAACAGGTCGGGAGTGGGTAAGATACAGTAGACTCCCAACTAGTTGACTGTACAATGAGTTCTCCACCAATTGAGATGTAACAAATTCACCCAGTTTTATTCTTGAGAGGAATGGGAACTTGGATACCTTACATTCAACCATTTTAAACTTCAATAACAGGTGTGCATCATAGTTTGGTTGGATTACCTTGATCCTTTCTTCATATTTTTCAATTTGTAATCCAAGAAATTGCCTGAACAATCCAAGGTCAGTCATGGATAATTCACTGTGCAAATAATCAAAAGGTCATCAACATCCAACACTATTTCCTACAATAAGTCCTCAAAATGCTGCAAATAAACATTAGGATCAAATTTACATCTTTCAAAGCCAAGTGAAAGTAAAAAATTGTCCATCTTGGCATACCAAGCCCTGGGGGATTGATTGAGGCCATAGAGAGACTTCTTTAACCTACATAAAAGTGAAGTATCCTCAATGAAACCTTCATGTTGCCACATGTAGATATCCTCATGAAGGTCACCATGAATAAATGCACTCTTCACATCCATGTGGTGAACCTCCTAGCACTTAGATGCATCAATGGCTAAAACTAGCTTGATAGAGTCCATCTTTGCAACCAGCACAAATGTTTATGTATATTCCACTCCTTGGAATTGAGAGAAGCCTTTAGCAACCAAACTAGCCTTATACTTGATATTTGAACTATAAGCAACCACTTTGGTCCTATAGACCCACTTTCATTTCACTAGTTTCCTCTTGGAGGGAAAGGGAACCAATTGTCAAGTCTCATTATCTTGCATTGATTTGAAATATTCTTGCATGGATGTTTCCCATATTGGGTCAATTTATTCCTCCTAATATGTTTTAGGATCATATAGAAGCATCATGAAGCATCTATCATCAAGATTCAATTCATAAGTAGAGTAGGCATTGCGAAATTGAGATATAGTCTTCGTAGAATCTAGTGGATCACCAGTTAGATCGCCAGTTGCTTAAATGGTTTTCTCATCCAACTTGGGACGAATGGGTGAGTAATGATCTAAACGCATGTCATCATAATCATCATCAATATCAGAATCAGAAAAATAAGAGAGGGATTCATCACTTACATCATAATGGAGTGGAGGAATGGAGCATCCCCCCTGAGCTAGTTCAGTCTCTTGCATGAGGTCTTCTTCGAACTATACACTCATTTTAATGAATTTATTGTGATATGAGGGATCAAAGAGATTGTATCAATTTTCATATTCATAATATCCAACCATAATGGACTCTTTTCTTTGAGTTTACAAGGCCTTTCTCTTCTCTGGAGGAATCGTAGTCCAAGCCTTTGAGCCAAAGACCCTAAAATGAGAAACACTTGGCTTCTAGCCACACCAAGCCTCATATGGAGTTTTTTCGTACAAATATTTGTGAGGCTATATGTTTTGAACATATGAAACACAATTGATAGTTTCATCCCATATATTAGGATTTAAATCATTTTCTTCTATCATACATGTTCCCATCTCCTTGAGAACCATGTTCTTGCGCTCTACAACACCATTTTGATGTTTTGTGTAGGGCACCAAATGCTCCATTTGGATGCCACATTCTTCACAAAGACGATGAAAACTCTTGTTCACGTACTCCTTTCCATTTTCAGCACTAAGGACCGTGATCTTGTTCCCACATGCATTCTCAACTAGGGATTTCCAAACTTTGAGAGTCTCAAAAACTTCAGATTTTAGTTTGAGAAAATATACCTAGCAGTACCTTGAGAAATCATCTATGAAATTCAACAAATACCTTGAATTCACATAAGAGGGTGTCGGAAGAGGCCCGATAAGCTCTAAATAAACCAAATCAAGTACTTGGACAACTCTCATTCCCTTTCCTTTCTCATATCCGTGCTCAACATGCTTTCCCACTACACATCCTTTGCATGTGCATTTCGACAAATTGATAGAAGGAAGCCTGTCCACCATGCTTTCCTTGCTCAATGACTGAAGGTACCTATAGTTGAGATGACCATATCTCTTATGGCACAAATTACTTGTCTCATTGGCATGTGACAGAAGCACATTCCCTTGAGAGTAGGGGAGGAAGTGAGAGAATTTGTACATTCTCAAATCATGGTTAGGATAACCCACTTCCACAACTTGGCCCGTATAGATTTCTGATATGTCAATTGCATTTAGAGTAAATGTTACTCTCTTGGCTTCACTAGTGTGTGTCATTTGGTACATTAAGAGTACTTTCACTACTAGATTAGGAAAAAACAAACATAGTTGAAGTACCCATCTTCAAGATCAATCCTACCAATCCCTTTGTCTTGTATTTTTGAATCATCACCCATAAGAATGGATGGAACATTGTAAGGATACATGGACAAGAAGGAATCTTGAATGGAGGACATGTGCCTCAAGGAAACTGAATCTATGATGAAGGAAGAAGAGCTTGAATAACTTGCAACCAAAGAATGGAACCTCTCTTTGTTGTCTGATCCTAAACAACCATATTTCTTCCTTGCGTCTTCTGGTAGGGGGCATTTTTTTTCTCAAGAAGAAGTGCTATCATGTCTATAGTATTTTTCATGAAAGCACTCTCTGGATGCCGCCCCTTGTGACAATAAATACATTTGGTATTCTCTTACTTCTTCTTGTCATTTTCCTTTCCAATATTCGAACCTCCATCTGAAAATTTTGGTTTCTGGGTGAAATCATGAAGTTGGGTGTCTATTCCGTGACAAATGCGCTTCCAAAATCATATTCTAGAATCTTTCGGCTGAACTAATAATATTTTTCGGCCGAAATAATTTAACAATTTTCGGCCGAATATTTGTTTTTTCGGCCGAAAGATAAAAGTTAACACCGTACCCCGTATTAAACGGCTTGCACAGTTTGCCGGGAAAATCACGTCCGGCTAGGACCATTGGTTTGATTATTTTTCGGCCGAACGTTTATTCGGCCGAAATTTTGTTCGGTCGAGGAATTATTTGGCTGAAAGTTTGTTAGGCCGAATAATTCTTCGGCCGAAAGAAGTTTCTATATATACAAACAAAAGATTACTGTTGAATGTTTTTCACGCCCGCGATTATGATGATTTGGTTGGCAGTTGTTATTTGCAGTTGATGATTTGGTTGGCAGTTGATCATGGTTTGGCTTTACGGTGGATGAGGCACTGCGTTTGATTGATGTTATTGGAGGCGCTCCATTTGTACGCTGGTGGTCGAGACTGCTATATTTTTTCCGGTGTTCTTGGTCAGGTTGCTATGGTGGCTGTTCGTTTAGGCTCGGGTGACTCTGTGGCGGTGCTTTTACGGTCTGCTGTGGCGTTTCTACGCTATGGTGGCTATTCGTTTAGGCTCGGGCGGCTCTGTGGCGGTGCTTTTACGGTCTGCTGTGGCGTTTCTGCGCTGTGGTGGCTGTTTGTTTAGGCTCGGGTGACTCTGTGGTGGTGCTTTTACGGTCTGCTGTGGTGTTTCTGCGCTGTGGTGGCTGTTCGTTTAGGCTCAGGCGGCTCTTTGGCGGTGCTTTTACGGTCTGCTGTGGTGTTTCTACGCTGTGGTGGCTATTCGTTTAGGCTTAGGAGGCTCTGTGGCGGTGCTTTTACGGTCTGCTGTGGCGTTTCTGCGCTGTGGTGGCTGTTCGTTTAGGCTCGGGCGGCTCTGTGGCTGTGCTTTTACCGTCTGCTGTGGGGTTTCTGTGCTGTGGTGGCTGTTCGTTTAGGCTTGGGTGGCTCTATGGCGGTGCTTTTACGATCTGCTGTGGCGTTTCTGCGCTATGCTGGTTCGGGCGGTTTCCAGGTATTTTTGAACTCTCTCA
>LPNX010068143.1:226698-242866 GCA_001517045.1 Pseudotsuga menziesii | reverse complement strand
AGGAGGTGATTTTTCCCAAAATGTTTTACCAAACCGAAGGAATGTGTCATAATATAATTCAAATTCAACATGATAACGACAACAACATGTGTCACGAACAGTCATAGGTCTAACATACCATGGCTTCTGTTGTACACATGTATTGATTGACACAATCGCTTCCTTGTGCTCATCTTTGTATTTATTGAACAATTCTATTTGAGTCATCTCCAATATATGTTTTGGATGGCTTTCATACTGATTTCTAGATATTCTTCGGCGTATCACATCCCTTGCATTTGGTGAAACACAAGAATTTGCCACCCAATATTCATGTATCATAGCTTTAACATTTTCACCGAGCCTATCTTTATAAGGTTGTCTACAAATAATTGCCCAACAAGTAAGCTCGTCATTTTCATCTATGCGTAATCGAAATTTGTTATATTTGTACAATGTTTTGCGCGAAGTTCCAATAACTCTTGCGATACGTGTTGTCAAACGTGCTTTTCGCGTACTAGATGAAATAATCGCTATTTGTATTATTCTGCGTGCAGCACTAGTATCTCTCTTTCTGGATTTTCCAATAGATTTTATTGCACTGGCTATATTTTCGGCCACATTTTGTTTCACCTTTGTATCTTTTGTCTCTTTTTGAATGCCCAATAATGACCAAGCTTCTTTTAACTTCTGGGAGACTAACAAACACCTCAAAAATTGAGCTCCTGCTGTCACTGATTCGCCTTTTAGAAATTGTTCATGCATTTTTTTAACACGATATCGCACAATATGTTTAGGTTTTGGGTCTCTGAATTTTTCTCTATCAACATTCTATAACATGTCATCTTCAATGATGAAACTACCTACATATTTCAATTTAAATTACAATTTAACATATTTTGGAGAACAAACCTTTAACCCTAAAGCAAAACATGTACTAAAGCAAAACTAGATGGGATCCCAATGACAAGAACCAATTGAGATATATATGTACATACCTATACTTGAACGCGTATTTGCATCAATGTCTTCAACATCGTCGTTTTCGGTTTCATCAATGTCTTCAACATCATGATCAACATTATGAAGTAAATCTGTATATGTGTTTCGTAAATCATATTCAACATTATAAACATTTACAAAAACAATTATTGGATTTAAAAAAACAAAACAATATTTGAACATACCTTGGTCAATTTCTTGTTCTCGAATCTGATTTTGAGCATTCATATCATCAACATTATGATCCAAATCTCTATTAACATTATCATCAAGAATTTCCTCAACATTTGTAATATTTTGATCTTGCAATCTGCATCTTTTAGCTTCCTTATTTTTGGCATAATGTTCGGCATCATCTCGAGTGCGATCATATTTTCTACTTCGGTTTCTTTTGTTGCCCATGATTCTTTAATTTGTACCTTAAACTTATAATAGCTTTCCCTATCAAGAATCTTCACCATAAAAAAAATAATCACTTTAGAAGCCTAGAAATGCAACAAAGACAATTTTTTTTTCATAAAAGTGCCCAAAAATGCAACAAAGACAAACAAAATTTCATAAAATTGCCCAGAAATACAACAAAGAAAAAAAAAATCTTCTTAAAAGTGCCCAGAAATGCAACAAAGATAGACATAATCTTCCTAAAAATGATCTGAAATACAAAAAAAAAAAAAAAAATTCAAAAAGGTCGCAGTACATACCTTACAAATTACAGAGCATTTGTATAATACGAACGATTTAAAAAATGCGAAAATGTGTAATTCATATTTTTTATAAATATGAATTTTGTGTTTTCAATCGGCGCTTTTTTTCCGGCCGACATGAAAAAAACAAAAAAGTATTTTCGGCCGAACTATTTGTTCGGCCGAAAAATTATTCCGTCAGTTAAAACTAACGTTTCGGCCGAACTAATAATTGTTCGGCCGAAAAACATGTTCGGCCGAACACCTGCAAATCTTCAGAAATCAGTGCTCCAACTTTTTCCTGAAGCTTTTTGCAATTTCGGACATATCGGATCATATGAAATATTTGCTATTTCATTTCACAAATACTACCATTACATGCATAATTCAATCTAGTTTCTATAAATGTGATTTTTATTAAATTTCATGAAATACAGTAAATACTTAGAATATTTTTCCTATAAGGGGTTTGGATTGCTTGAAATTTTAAGAAAAACCAGTGAAATGAAAAATCAATAACTTCAAAACGACATTATGAAAAAAATTGAAAAACCAGTGGTACACAAGTTTGATGTGTTAGTTTCAAAAGGGTACTTTCAATTTTGTGTTATGAAATGAAAAATTATACAAAGTGTAACGTCTCCTTAAACATGTCAATTTTATGATAGTTTTTCAGGTAGGTCCACTTCAAAAAATTCTAATAATTATTGTATGTCTCTGTTGGATACAAAAATATAGTCATGCATTAGAAAAATCTGTGTAGATTGTACTAACATATTTTTTTTTTAATAAACAATAAGTTAATAATGAATAAAGTTACGTCTTCCGACATGACTATTTACCATAATTTCATTACTTAAGAACATACTGTCAAACAATTGCTAAAATGACATATCAAATACCAATAAAAAAATTCTGAAAAATAACAGATAGAAAGCTAACACGATTGTTTACAACTTTTGTTTTTACTCGAAAGTGAAATTCTAAACACAAATACAACTTTTCTTTGTTCGAAGTTGAGAAACATGTAAAAACAACTTTGATTTTGTCATAGACCCCCCCAAAATAAACACCCAACTTCATGATTTCACCCTCCTACTACTTCTTCTCTTGCTGCTTCGAATCTCTATCTTTCTTATTTCCTTTGGATGGATTTGAAAATCCTACAACAAGGGCTTGATGGTGCATCCATGGAGCTGGGTTACACTTTTTGTCAAGGATCTTTCGAAAAAAACATAGAAACTTACCTCAATCAAGGTCATAACACCTCGATCGAGGGTTTAAAAAATGCTCGATCAATTTTTTCTTAAACGCTCGATCGAGGTGTTAAAACCTCGATCGAGGGTTTATCAAAACCTAGATATAGGTTTTAAGAATACCTCGATATAGGTTATAAGACCTCAATATAGGTTTTAAAAAAACCTCGATCTAGGTTTTAAGACCTTGATCTAGGTTTCAAGAAAACATCGATCTAGGTTTTAAGACCTTGATCTATGTTTTAAGAAAACCTTGATTGGGTTTTAAGATCGCAATCAAGGTCCTTGTGAAAACAATTATAAAAAGAGGTTTTAACGGTAGTTCAATTGAGGGTCTAATAAAACCTCGATCTAGCTTATTTAAAAAACTCGATCAAGGGATGTTAATACCTCGATCAAGGGACTAAAAACAGAGAATTATCCCTCTCATAGGAAAATCAATGTTTCTTTGTGTCTTCTAGGGGTGTAAACCCTGCCATTCATGGCACATAAATGAGCGAAGTTCATACCAATGGATTCATCACTGAATCCTCTATCCATTGAGGTATGATGCATGTGTTTTGGCATTCATATGGGTTTTTTTTTTTTTTCAATTAGTTCTAAAACTTACACTGAGAAAACTTGACAACAACTTTGGAGTAGCTCAAAGAAAAATACGCTAGATAAAAAATACACATCCAAAAATTTCTTAAAAATGCACAAGCCACACATCGACACGTCCTCTTCAAAAGGGTATCTTTCATTTTTCAATTTTTGAAAACAGTGAAAAGAAAGTTCGGATGGACACACATGTGTATAAAATGATATTGAAATCAGATGTGGTCACTTTCGAAAAATAATAAATAATTGTATATTGTGAAATAAATTAACAAACAAATATGCACAACACAGTGCATTTTGTGTAGATCATGCTCATATATATATTTTTTTCTAAATTATTGATGTAAGATTGAATTATTGGGGTTGGTAATGAGCCACTTATTAACTTCTTCAAAAGTTTAAGGTCACAAAGTTCATTAAATGCAAAATTTCACACATTAAATGACATCGGAATATTTTTTTAAGAGTATCATTAGGAGGCCAACATAATATTCTACAATTTGTTTTTTTACTGCAAGTTGAAATTCACATGGAATATATATGTTTCGAGGGATTCTATCTAGCACTTGAGTAAAAAATCAGGTTTTCATCACCAAATTTGGCCAAAACGTGTTACCCACCTTCATGGAATCACCCAAGATCCTTACTGGATTTGGTGGTGCCCATTTGTACCATCTTGTCTTTCTCTTGTGTCAATGACTCTGAAGGATGATAGTGATGGAATATTCCAATTTCGAGTTGTGAGCTTGCTAGAGTGGAATGTTGACACAAACACAAAATACTCTGTCCCGAGCTTCAAAATTATTGACAAGATTCGATTCTCCTCTTTATTTTGTTATGCCACACTATTTCATCTAAAGTCCCAATGATTTGAACTTGGTGAAGAAGTATTAGGTCATCTCATAGTGAGTTGGACTCGGTGAGATCAACTCATTTTTGAGCTGGTGACCTCGCATCTCATCATTCTTCTTGAACAATGCCTCAAGATTGAATGATACTTTGGTGGGAGTTTTCAAACTGTCTACATGGAAGAGTAAGTCTCTCGAAATGGTGAGACAAATTGAAGTACTTCGATTTGTCCACAGCAGAATTGGGCTTGGTCTCAGTTCCCATGGTGACTATGAGAAAGCCTTTCGACCTCAAATGGATCACCATTTTGGGCTTCCACTCAAAAAATTTTAATGGATTCAGCAATACATGAGTCTACTCCATTTATTCTTGCGCACTGAGTGACAAACTAATGGTTGTACCTGTAATGCAAAACACTCAAATTTCTCTAGAAAATGCCCTAAAGAACAACTCAAATTCTTTGGTTTTGATTTGCAGCTCCAAATATATCTGATTCCATGTGAGAATTGATTCACAGTAGGATCTAGAAGCCAATGGGATTCTCAAAATTTGGTATTACACACAATTATGCACAAAAATAGTAGAAAGAGTGAAATTATCATACACAAATGTAGTCAATAAATGATATTGTTATGACTGTCCAACATATAAATATGTCTATATTACATTAGGGATAAATATGTAGCCTTTGGAGGCCATTTGGATACATACATGTGTAAGACTATGATTTGACCTCAAAAACCCCCCTAGGTGGATCAATCATATCACTAACCATCCCAAATGGTAATGAATGCTAGTGTGAACATGGATGGAGCATGATGGAACATAAATTAAGGCATGATAGGCATGTGTGAGCACACAGGTGAGTGGGAGTGTCTCTAGGAGGAAATAAAAGACCAAGGAAGACTAAAAACCACAACAAACATGCACTAGCACCTATGCTCAAACATAATCCCTGATTAAAGGGATGGGGAGCACACCAATAATAATATGTCATTAATGAGGGCACCTAGGATGTCATAATGATCAAACTAGAGTGGCTCAACTGTCAGAATGATCAAAGTGAAGCGCCTCAACTACAGTAAATGATCAACATAGCCTAAGTGTGGACCATATGATATAGCATGAATGCTAATGAAATGTTTCCTAGGTGTATGATCATGGTACTAAGGTGGATTATTGGTCTAACATATTTTTTCTTTTTCCTTAAGCTAGTAGATATATTTTTCATTTTGGAGGTAGTTTTTAAGTTGAAAGACTATAGGCTAGGTAAAGTGCCTACAGTTAGGTAGAAAGTTGTAGTTGCTCATGTAGTAGACAATCAACATTAATTGAGATAAGTGTTCAAGGCTTGTTATTTTGTTGTTGTTTAATTATGTTTTATTTTATTTTTATTTCTTCATTTGTTAAACATTGAATTGTATATATCTATGTTGTGTTGATGTTATTTGTAATTCAATAATGTCTAATCAACAACAAATATGGAAATTCCATGTATTTGTAGTATTCATTGTAGATACCTATGTATATGTGATGACTATGTTGCTAAATGATTTATCATTAATATCAACAAATACCACCTTTAAGAATGGCACATAACAAGTGGGTAAAAAGTGAAAGATTTATCAAATAATTGAGTTTGGTATTAACTAGTTATTCATTATTAAATGGAGAGACATAATCAAACATGTGATTAGTTGTTTTTTGGTATTTATGGTGCTAAATGATTTATCATTAATATAAAAAAATAGCACCTTTAAAATTGACATATAAAAAATGGTAAAAAGTGAAATATTGATTAACTAATTGACTTTGGTCTTAACTAGTTATTCATTATTAAATCGGGAGACATAATCAATCATGTGAATAGTTTTTGTTGTATTGAGTTGTATAACCCACGGTATAGATTACTCACCTACAGGGTTATATGAAATATTTATTTTCATAACATTATATAACTCTTATATGTATAGTTACTAATGCTTTTTTTATGGAACATTTAGGTGTTTTCAAAGGTATTTTAATAAGTTTAGATATAAGAGATGAAAATTTTATACTTCATACCTCAATTGGATGTTTTAAAGGGTAACGTGCATGTTTCAAAGTGGTATCAAAACCAGGGCCGATTGGACCGAGTTTTGCTTGTTGGTAAGTTGTGCAATTATAAACCATTAACTATTTATATCCGTGGTTTCTTAGATAGTTGTTTACCTTGTTATTCATGCCTTTTGAAAAATGTCTTTAGTGCATAAAGGTTTCATATATATATAATTGAAATTTCATATGAAAAAGAAATGACATGTGAATGAGAATGAGGTTCATACTATGTGGAAAGTTTGGATGAAGCTTGAAGCTTTATGTTCTTGCATATTTATTTTATGTTATTCCGTTATGTTTTTTTAATGCTTATTATAGATAGAAATGGGTTGTGCTAGTATAATATAGAAGTTGGCATGAACCAATTTTAAGAAGAGAAATGTATTCTTCAGTGTGAAGAAATTACTTATTCTAAATTATTATAATATGAAATAGAAATCTAGAGTAGTGGTTTAAAATGGTAGTGTACACTATAGGTAATTGCTATTTGAAGCATGTGAATGGTATATATATTATTGTTGTGTAAAAATACATGGCTGGAAAGGATCGATAAATGACTGATTGAATTGCATGTAGCATTAGATGGGTGATGTGTACATAAGGACATGTGTACGAATTCATCCTTATTTTATTGAATGCATGAGAACTTAACCATTTTAATAAGGGTATATATATAAGTAATTTGAGAACGTTTAACTTAGGATTTATGAAAGACAAGTTGCATCATTAGTATTTGTGTGGAACAAATCAATCAATGATTGCATGCATAGTTTCTTGCATGATTGTTTGTTTATAAATATGAATGAAAAATGGAAAGTGTGTTGAATGTATGATATTGTATAATTGATCGTCGAATAATAGTTTCTCCCTCTTAAATGAGATCATAGTGGATAGTGTTCCATCATATTGGGTTAAATATAAATCCTAGTTTTTCTTCATAAATAAGGTTTGGGATTAATAAAAAATGTTTTATCTTTCTAAAATGGTATGTTTTAGAATTGAAATGAACCCATGTTTATTAAAATAGAGACATTTTCTTGTAATTTGATTGAGAAAAGATACCAATGGCTTGTGCACTTCATTTCTTGAAATGCATACGGAATAAAATGGGTGAACATGTAGATATCTATAAATAGGTTATAAAAAGGTTAAAAACCATGAAAGAATTATACAATATTGGATGTAGAAACAAAGTATTCATCATCAATAATTTACACAGAGATTAGCATAAATAAGAAGAAATATTGTAGCAGAAACATAAGTGGTAGAACAAAATTGATGTAAAATCCATATTCATATTATTCAATCATATGAATACAATATATAATACATCCCATAGGGAAAATTTAAGATCCTTAGGATTAATTTGAGTATGTCACAACAATGAAGGATTATATGTTACTAATTCCCAAATCTAGACATGTGTCAATCCCAACTCATATCTTGACATCCTAGCACACCTAGCTCATCCTAATGCTATAGAAATGCATAATAAATATGGCTTTAACTCAAAAACTCTAGATAAAAGCATGATGGGAACTTTAACTAGGAAAAATTAAAGCAAAAGAAAAATGAGGGAGCTAATGGTGATAATGTTGACAAAATATGCTCTAGGTGACCAACTATCATATGGAACAACTTGACTAAACAATAGGAAGCCGAATCATGATGTAGGATGTAATGTCTATATGGAATTATGTTTCAACACCCCCCTTAATATTTACTTATGTGAGTGAAATATCAAAAATAGGGATCGATAAACTAAATGTATGATCATCATTTACATTTTTAATCCATATGAATAGAGGAAAAAGGAAAAACCACATGGGGAAAATACTCCCTAATAAAGGAAACTAAAACTAAGCTCTCCAAACTAAATGGATGTATAGAGGAATCTTCTTCTTGGGAAGAAGTGGAAACTTATCAAGTGAATCAAGAACATAATAGGTTGCAAGATGCATAATGTAACCATGTAGGGAAACTAATATCCATTGATAGAAGAGCGAATGTAGGTGCTCATTGGACTTGAACTTCAAACTAACCAAGGTTCTAGGTCCAAGTGAGACATGAGGTGCTTCAGAATCAATCGCAAGCAAATGGTGGTTTCGTCCATATTCTATGCAACTTTGAGAACATGTGCCAATCATATTCATGCATTGGATAGGACGCATGAGAGTGTGAGAAAATGTAACGTATAATTTTGAAATATGGAAATAATTGAGTTATTCATAAATAATGGAGGTTTGAATGTCTTCTCTTGGATTATATGTATAAGAAGATGAGAAATGAAAGTTCATTTGAACTTCTACACCATTAGGAGAAGAATTCACTACAAGGATACTTTCACCAATTCAAACATGTGATAAAATTTCTTTCATGTGATCTTCGTGAACAAATTCATAGGTTGCAGACTCACTCAAAATACCAATATGCACATCATAGAGCACCATTATCTTTAGATATGTAACCTTATTTAGTGGAACTACGTTCGAATCCATGCAGAATTTGTTGTATTTACAAAACAAACTCTCTAAAAATGTTATATTGGAAGGCTATTTGGATCTAAGATAAATCTTTACTTTAGTCACTAGGAACATTTGAGAGTGCATCAAACCTCGGTAAACTACAATCCATAAACCAATGGCTTCAGGGAAATTTCCTTTGAATCATTGCTGTTGGTGAGTTACTGCAAGAAGTTATGGTCAACTAATCTCCTTAAGATCTGATACCATGAAGAATCCTCTAAATAGGTTCAAAACCATGTAAGAATTATACAATCCAGGATCTAGAAACAAAGTAGTCCTCACCAATAAAATACATAGACTAGTAGAAATAAGAATAAATATTGAAGTCAAAAGATAAGAGATAATACTAAATTGATGTAAACTCCATATTCATATTATTCAACAATATGAATACAATACATAATACATCCCATGGCGAAAATTCGAGAACCTAAGGAGGCATTCGAGTGGCTCACAATAAAAAAGGCTTAGATGTTAGTAATGTCCCAAAATTAGTTTGGTGTCAATCCAAACTCATATCAAGAGGTGATGATTGGGAAAGGTGAGCTATGGTAGGCTATGAGTGACTAAAAATCAAGCAGTGAGTGGATTGTAGGAGAACAATATGGAAGTTGCGTATGGAAAAAAAGTAGAAAATATACCAAAGAAATCCTACCACACCTAGCTCATCCTAGTCCATGAGAAAATGTGAATAAAGATGGATTTAACTCATTAAATTTAGATAAAAGGAGGATGTGTAGTTTAACTCATAAAAATCAGCAAAATGAGGGCGTTATTATGGATAATGTTGACAAAATATGCTCTAGGTGACCAACTAACATATGGAACAATTTGACTAAAGACTAGGAAATAAAATAATGATGTAGAATCTAATGTCTATATGGAACTATGTTGCGATAGATAACTGCGCATGGGGTGTGTATGACTACTCATCCTTATATTTTAAAATTACAAGAACTAAATTCATTTGATGGAAGAGTTTGTTATATTAATACTTGAGGTAAGATATGTACATTGGTTTAGTCTCTTCCCATAATGATAGAATGAAATAATTTCATGTGGAAAAAAAACACTAGATATGAATTCTCATGCGTATGTAAGGAATTTACACTTAAAATTGTTACTTTTCATTTGTGAGAGTTGAATTAATAAGTGTGTGACAGTGTAAATAGAAAAAAGAGAAAGAATGAGTGTATATGTGTAATATTGATTATGAATCCTATACAATTGAATCATGAACTTTTGTTGTGATGATAAAATGTACATGCAAGACAATATAATTGGGTGAGTAAACAAAGTTGAGGAACCTTTTATATCAAATGATAGATTCAATGATCTATAAGAGAAAACTCATCCCAAGCAATATCAAGCCTTCCAAGTTTATTCCCAATGCTAACAAGTTGATTTCCAACTAGGATAGTTAAAATATATGCGATCACATTATGTTGCTCTAAAACACACACATGTTATGTTATAAAAACATGCATTATGTTCTCCAAAACAAGTACGTGTTATGTTCTACAAAACACTCATGAATTATGTAAAACATGACTTAGGCTCAAAACTGGTCGCACCCATCACTTCATCCATAATAGTCAATTGCACAAATTTTGATCTAACCAAAGCACACAAGGGTGGATGCATTTTGAGTGAGAAAGGAATACAGTTCCCACATTTGGGATCAATATCTTCATTATACGATATTTACACAAAATCCTTCTGTGCTAATTTCATTTTTTTCAATAATTTGTATGCCCTAATATGAATTGAAACCATAATTTTTTAAATCTCTATGCTCTAAAAGAAATTTGCATGACCAATGGAAACCAAAAACCCAATTTATATAGCAAGGTTTCATAAAAAAAACCAAGTAGAATTCATATCTTCCCCAAAATACATAAACAAAGACGCTAAATGGCCTATAGAGTCAAAACAAATTCACGCCATAACAAATAATAATGTATCAAAATATTTGCCAATATTGGGAATTTGTTCCTCAATACCAAGTGTTGTTTACCCCTCCTTTAGGAAGTATGACTTGTATCTACCAGGTATATTAAAGTTGGTCCTTTATGGAAATTAGTCAACACCTTATAATTTTGATGAAACTTCCTAATCCAAGTGCTAAAATAAGGTATAGAATCTTCCCATGCTTAATAAATGTTTTCACTTCAGTGTTAAGGGTACATTTTGGTTAAGCTCAAGGAAATGGAGTTCAACAATAGGATCCACTAAAATCAAGATACATAGGGTGGTTGATGTGTTTTATTACATGTCAATTGTATACTATCATACATGATAGAATCCAATGGAAACCTTGCAACCATAAAAGATTGAAAAATGTTAATGCTATTTAATTTTAGATCCCAAAACACTATACACAAATATGCAAAGTGTCTCATGGGTATATAGAAAGAGTGATTACAACTAAAATAACATTGATTGGAACCCATAATTTCCCCAAATTACATATAAATAAAGATGTTAAATGGCCTGCAAAGTCCAAAAAATTCACGCTACCACAAATAATTAGATATATCAGAATCCTTGCGTATATTGGGATTTTATTCCTCAATTACACCTTGTGCCCCATCCTCTAGGCTCTATCCCTTACCTCTACATAGAATATCACAATCGGTCCTCCAAGGAAACTGGTCAACACCCCATAGTTTTGATGGGACTTCATAATCCAAGCCTATGAATATGGTAGAGAAGCTTCCCAATTATCATATACACATAGGAATTTAATGTATCCATATGGAAATTCAAATTAATACACGTATATGACATGAATTTAAGATGAAAAAATGTTAAATGTGTATTCTTCAGTGTAAAATTTGTTCAATTTTAAATTTAAATTATAAATAGTTCATGTTGATATTTTTCATACACTAGTTTTATATTTTTCATTGCTTAGAGATGTCATTATACCATGTGTATATTTATAGATATTTTTTTATTCTATTTATGATTGCAGTGGTTGATATGGACCATAATGCAGATATTTTGAGAGTGATTGGTCATTTGAGAGATCTTAGTGCGACTTGGAGGGGTGGATATGAACTCTGTTGCTCCTTATTAGCATCATTAGAGTGCATCATAGACACCATCAATAGATCCAACGATGCATTGTATAGCATATCATCATTCAGAGAAAGAAAATGACAAGAATATGTCGATGGAATGAGATACAATGAAATTAAGAATCTCAAAATAACCAAAAATAAAATATATTCACAATTTAGACTGCATGGGATAGATAACATTCTAGAGACTACTAGAACACATATTTATATTAAGTGGTGTGTTTCCAAAGCAATTAGAGATCATTTAATGGACAGATGGTAGATGTTTTTTTATGACTCCCACACAACAACAGGGAAGTACCATTATAATTCCTTCACAAAATTTATGCAGAGTCTGTGTTGGGAAAAAATGTCAACTATTTTGACATGTTGGGGTTCTAGGGCATTGGTAGGGGGATGCCACAAAATTGTCCCAATTCTAAGAATATAGATGCAAACAGATAGATAAATCCACCTCGTAGCCATTTACCAATGCCAAATGTCCCTCTTGTGCTTGACATGATTCTACATACATAGGAAGAAATTATGACACTAACTCAAATGATTTCCTGCCACACCACATATATTTACCAAGCATGGCCCTCTTCCTATGATGGGGTACAACCATCATATTCTAGTGTTGGTTTTGGAGCCCAATCTTGTAGATTTAGAGATGTTATTTTTCAAATTTGTTTGTTCTCCATTTCTACCATACACTAATCCCAATAGGGGGGTGTGACAGAAGAACTCCCAAAAGAATGTTTTGGGGTGTTTGTTGGCCAACAGTTTATAGTCCCATGGTATTGGGTGACCCATGGTATTTTTCAATTGTAATTCCCCTATAAAAGGAAATCATTGCAATATGACTATGTATTGTATTGGATCATCGTAAAATGCTATCCTTGATTGTGTGAGAGAGAGACTCTAACAGAGTGAAGAGGAAGTGCAACAAGTGTGCTGCAAGTTTTATCCCTTAATTTTGTTGGATGGTATAATAATAAAGGAATGGAAATTTATGTGTGGACATAGCTAATATTGGGTGAAGCACATTATATCTGTGTCTCTCTTGTAATGATTTTATGTTTTAATATGTGCATCTTGTTTAATTTTTTTTCTCTTTGATCCAAATTTTCTAATAATTGGTATCAGAGCAAAAGGTCTATTTGGATGTTAAACTTGCAATATAGAATAGTTCATGGTTTGAGTTGGAGAAAGAAGAAGAAGGAAAGTTTAGGGTCCAAAAATTTAATGCCCAAAACTACTAGTTACGGAAGATGTAAATGGAGGACTATCTGTACTAGAAGGATCTAGACCTATCATTGGGCAGAAAAAGAAAATAGCTAGCGACCAGGAAGGGAAAAGAATGGGAGGTTCTTGACAGAAAGGCACTCAAAACAATATGATTGTGCTTGAATTCATTGGTGGCTTTCAATATCTCAAAATAATAGACAACAAAGTGTGTGATGAGCGCATTGGCTAAGATCTATGAAAAACATTTGGCTTCTAACAAGGTATTTTCAATGAAGAGTTTATTTAATATGAAGATGTTGGAAGATGGATCTATTGCTGGCCATTTAAATGAATTTAATACACTTACTAGTAATATAAGTTATGTAAAGGTGAAGTTTGAAGATGAGGTTAGGGATATTCTAATTTTGTGCTCATTTCTATAAACCTCGAACATCTTGGTCATGGTTGTAAGTAACTATGTCTCTAGTTCAGGAACTTTGAAATGTGATGATGTTGTTGGTGTTATTCTTAGCAAGGAAATGAGAATAAAAAGCACAGGTAAGACATTAGGTAATTCATTAACCATGGAAAGAAGGGGAAGACAAAGGGAGAGAGGAAGGAACCCAGGTAATCACAACAAGTCTAGAAAAGGAAGATCCAAGTCTAGGCTGGGAAATATAGTGTTGGAACTATTAAAATTGAGCTCACAGGAATCTATGAAACGAGGAAAAAATCACAAGAACATTACATAAGTAATTTTCCTCAAAATATGATATGAAACTGTGAAATAATGATTTGCAGTTATATATGCTTTCATTAATCAAAAGTAAAAATGGATAATTAGTATAATGTATTAAACTGGTATTAATAACCAGTAAATTTGAATATATGCGAGGAAATTCAAATTGATTGACTCAATTTAACTACATGGATAATAGGATGTGTTTAAGTCGCTATCAGAGCTTAACTACCTAGCTCCAGTTGTCTAAAGCAGTGCCTCAGTCAGTTAGAATTAGTTAACTAGTTTAAATAAATGTGGTAGGTGGAAAAAGGATCCTTCCCACATGTATTTAATTAATGACTGGTGCTAACTGAATATAACTGGATATAATTAAATGTAATTGACTCCTAACTAGGATTGACTAATAACCAACTGACCCTACAACAAAAACTGGATTTAGCGTCTCTTTTTGCATCCTTTTTTCCATCTAGACCATATTTTAGTGTATTTTTCTTCAATTTTTTGACAAAAGGGTACAATTTCATGGGTTGGTGCTATTTTAGGCGTTTTTTGTGTCCTTTCTCTAAATCTGGCACAAATTGCGGTGTAATTTGCACCAGGTTTTGCACTTGGTTATGCGCCAGGTTTTGCATCAGGTTTTGCGACAGGTTTTGAGCCTAGTTTTGCACCTAATTTTGCGCCTAGTTTGTACATCTACTCTTGTTGTGCCCCCTTTTACGCCCATGTTTGCCTCAACTTTTACGCCCTTTTTTTCATCCACTTTTGCATCCTTTTTTACATCCACTTTTGCATCCACTTTTGCTTCTTTTTTTGCATCCCTCTATGCACCAAGTTTTGCATCAAAGTTTACATCATGTTTTGAGTCTAGTTTTGCATCTCATTTTGTTTTAGCCATTTTTGCATCCACATTTGCATCCATTTTTTTGCCCACTTTTGCATCCATTTTTTCGTCCACTTTTGCATCCTATTTTGCATCCATGTTTATGTCTTTTTTTGCATCTACTATTGCATCCACTTTTGTCACGTCCCAATTCACACCCATTTTTGTGCTTACTTTTACACCCACTTTTGCTTCAACTTTTGCATCCACCTTTGCATCTTTTTTTGCATCCAATTTTACATCATTTATTGCATCCCTTTATGCATCCATTTTTGCATCCACTTTTGCATCGAGTTTTGCATTGGGTGTTACGACTACTTTTGCATCTAGTGTTGCATCTACTTTTGTTGCATCCACTTTTGCATCCAATTTTATATCCAATTTTACATCCATGGTTGTATCCACTTTTGCGCCACTTTTTTCATCATGTTTTGCTTCCATGATTGCATCATTTTTTGCATCCACTTTTGCATCACCTTTTGCATCCATTTTTGTTGCACCCCATTATGCACCCACTTTTGCGCCTACTTTTGTTGCATCCATGTTTGCATCATTTTTTGCATCCATGTTTTTATTCACTTTTGCATCCAGTTTTACACCCAGATGTTGAAGATGAAAATGAGGATAATGATTATGATATTGAGGATGGTTATGATGATGATGATAATGTTGATAATGAGGAGAACGATGATGATGATGATGATGACAATTATGATGATGATGATGATGATGATGAGGATAATGGCAATGATGAAATCACCGATGATTATGGTGGCAATGAAATGAATGATGACGATGGTGATGATGACAATGAAAATGATGATGAATACAATGAGAATGATGATGTTGATCATCTTAAAAAATAAGTTGTTATTTGTCATGCATAAATCGTGTGTGTCCTCCATGTCCCTTTTCCACTAATCACATATTTTGGGTAGATGTTATTTCTTATTCCAAAGGTAATGATGAATAACTGATGAAAATGCCAATAATCATGATGATGATGATCTCAAGGACAATGGCGATGATGATGATATGGATGATGATTATGCCGATGATGATGACTATTGTGATAATCATGATGATAATGACAAAGATGACGACGATGATCATGATCATCATCATTTCCATCATCGTCATCATCAAAACCATCATCATTGTCATTTTCATCTAGTTCATCATCGTCATCATTTAAAGCATATGGGATATGTTTACCAATTAAAGCATGGATAACAAGTGAGATTATTCAAAAACACCCCA
>LPNX010068143.1:211831-222114 GCA_001517045.1 Pseudotsuga menziesii | reverse complement strand
AGTTCATTTCAAAACATGTAAGCTAAAATGTCATGGAAAAGTTATTCTTCTAATTTTTTTTACTTTTATGTTGTTTCTTTAAATCATTGTTTATGGTAATCATCAAGTGGTCAGAACAAGTATCAACAATTTTAAATCATCTTTTTAGTTTTTGTTATTAATGTTAGGAATCTCATGCCTGATCTCTTTTGGCCTTGTAACATAGCACTTCTAGTAGTGTAGCTCTTCTCAAAACAATTCTAGACACAAATAAGCTTTAGTACCCCATGAGGCTACTTTCATCCCGAATTTCATATTATTCATTTAGATAAGGTAGTGAGTAGTTCTCAACTACTCTAATCAGTTTCGCATGATAGGAAACAAACATTTCCCGTCACAAAATAAAGAGGCCAAAGAACAATGCAATACAAGAAACCAATACTCTTAATGGTTATCACTATGTTCACATTAACAAAAAAAGTGCATCAATCTCTTTCTAAATGAGCTTTGTCCCAATCTCATCTCCCATCACCGCTACATGTTCTTCATTCCCAACCTTTATTCTAGTCTCTCCTCCTCTATACTAACTCTTGAGTAATCCCCCATAAAAAGAATTTGGATGTGATAAATCATCATGTACATGGTTTACCTCACTAATTCCATGTAAATGTTGAATCACTTGCTATTTCTTCTTAAATTGTCATTTTTTTTATACACAACTTTTAATAAATAATGAAATTTTGTTATCCACTAAAATTTTTGAAAAGAATAAATTATTTTTACATGTCAACATTGAAGGTTCAATTTCTCACACCCTTCAAAGTGAAATGAAACCCTGCCCTTCAAAGTTGATCCCTGCGCGCGGCCCTTTTCGCCAAATTGCCTGCTTCTCATTGGGCTGTTCCCCACTGGCTTGGTTTGAACTCTGCACCTTGTCATGCCGCCGCTGCTCGTTACTTTTAATTTAATTTAATCAAATCATAATCGATTTCATGGTGATTTTGGATCTGCGTGGGGACGCCCCTTAAATCGTGGATTCCTTGCGGAAGCTATAGCTCGTGTAGGCATAAGGGTTTCTGATCGGCTGCTGGATTACTTCAATTATTTACAAATTATCGGGTATCTGTGCCGACCACAGGTAAGGTGTTTATTCAATCCTTCTCGGTGTACTTTGTTGGATGGGGGCAATTGTGGGTATTTCAATGGCCCTTTAATTCCTTATGCTTTGTACCGATTTTTTTTTTTCAATTTGGGGATATTTTCCCCATTGTGTTCCGCGTAATTTTTTTATATCGGTTGTTAAGTTGGGCATGAATTTTCTGTTTCCAATGCTCAAGTTGGAGGACAGCTGGCTGATTTGGCACAATAGAATGGGAGCAGTTTATCTTCACAAACATCAAATCTGGGAGGCATACGAAGGTCATGGCATATGGAGTTTACAGACACTGATATATATCGACTGCAAGTCATAACCCAATTACAGGTCCAAGTCCACATCCACATCCTCATTATTGTTTGGCATTCCCAACCTTAGAAATCCACATGCCATATTCACCCTCTTGTTGCTCATATCTTACATTTATAGATAGACAACAACGAAACTAAAACAAAGTCCTCTTCATCCTATAGATGAAACCAACAAATAAGATGAAAGAAGAAGTAGAGCACTAAACCGTCTGGGACCTAGGCGGTAGAGGGAGTGAAGAACACTTTTAGTCTTTCCCTGACTCAATGAATGAAAAAATGAAGGGATATAGAGGGGATCCCAAGGAGATCCCAAGACGGGATCCCAAGGATTCGATGGGGTTCCAAACTTCAACACAGTGTAAAATCCAGAAGCATTGACAATTTTCTAATTTGTTTAATAAAATCTTGGAGTCAACGCAATCCCCTTTTAGCATGGAGCTAAAGCTAAAACCAGGGTTGACTAGCCAACTATGCTTAACTAACATGCCAATGTTCATTTGCAAACAGATTTGTAGGCCTTTAGTTATTGCCAAGATTTGCTAAAGAGGAATATCACAGTGGTGTTTCATATATGTCAGTGTGACAAACATAAGGATCACTATATGATTGCTTAGCAGCTGTGATTAGCAGCATTAACACTCAGAGCTTGGCATCGGCGACCTCTATCTAATTGTCAAAAATTTGACATAGAACTGTATAGGCTAGTCTGTCGGTGGAAAATTTGAAGGGCTGTATAGGAATTGCGCCATGCTGTAAATCAGAATTTTATTTGTCAAAGTATTTAGTGGAGTAAGTCATAATGTATGTTTTCTTCCTTGATTTCATTGGTATAAAATAATTGTAATTACATTGATATTTCATCAATGCAAAGGCACACAGCAAGCCAAAAGCCTACAATCCCAGCGTGTGAATGTCAATAACCTGGGAACACAATGACAGAGGTTGTGCATGGGGTTGGTAGCAGCTTGGAAATAAGGGTGAACTTGGAGTTTAACTTGATTTGCCAGATTTCTATACAGTGCTGTAGATTGATATCTTGGTAGACACTGTCTGGACTGTTACACTTTTGATCATTTACCTTGTATATCCAGAGAGTTAGCTTAGAGTATGATGATAGTTGTTCTTGAATACTAGTCATATCCAACCTTAACGAGAGCTCGTTTGTTATCTGACAAGAAAAATAAAGAGATAATTCTCTCCATTGCTTTCACCAAATCCATTCTAGTTTTTGCTAGGCATAAAAGGTAGAAAGTGAAGATCGACACATCATAGAACCGGAAGTTCATTTGGGGTATTCAATTGAAAATGAAAGACAGTTTTTAAAGGTCTAAATTTGTTTCCCTATGTCATGATGGCATGAAAATACAGCGTGTATAGTAATCTGCTGTTGCTAAATATCAGCCAGCAGAAAGCTTGATTACTTGATGTGAAAAGACCATATCTTTAAGGATAAAGCTGCAGCGAGTTGTTGGAGAAGAATACAGAAGCATGTGGAGGAGGAAGTTAATCTATAGGTAGATGAACAAGTCGATGTCAAAGGGTTGGTCTAGGCTTATAAATGAATTTTGACCTAAATTAAAGGTGGAATTTATTTGGTCAACAAAAGCAAGAAAGCAATTTTCAACATGCACAAAATATAGAGCAGCAAAGAAAAAACTATCCTAAAAGATATTAAAGACAGAAAAGTTTCCTAAATAACAACTTTTTTGCTTACGTTAAGAGGCATGTTCAGTGTTCAAAGGACATATTAGAAGTAATCAACCTGATAAAGGGTATGAAAGAATTTCTTAAGGAGAAACAGTGAAGGACAAAAAAGCAAATAAACTAGAAAATCAGTCAGACGTTAAAGCAACTTTCATTTCAATTTGATTGTATTCATAGAATTGCATGGCATCGATGTAATAAAATTATTTCTTCACCCGTGTCTTGGGTGTTATTATCCTTGCTTACGCATACTGGGAAACCCATCCAGGGTGGATGGTGTCCTTCCTGGTCAGGCGTATTGAAGGTGGTATGGTAAGTGGTGCAGTAATGCAAGAAAGTGAGAATGCAGGTGGATTGGGTGTTAGGTAATAGAATGAACTAGTATAATAAACTGGTAAAATGAGTACTGCCAACTGGGTGGGTGGATACGTTGGACTAGGCCTTTTCTCGTAAAATTCATCATTGTAAAGTTAAACACAAAAAATCCCAATAAAAAACCTAGATTTTAAAATTCATCATTGTAAACACATAAAATCGCAATAAAAAATCTATAAATTTGATTTCTAAAACCGTAAACAATTTAAATGATCCAATACAAGAATTGAATCCATATACTTACATTTTACCATCACCGAGACACAGTGGGAGACCTGTGAAAGAATAGAAAGCATCACCACCGACGGCTGGGATCCCTTCCAATTATAAATTGAGATCGAGTTAAAGTTCCACCTCCCCTTCGCCCAATTCTGTCCCAAATTCACTTAAAGATCCTCCATTTATAGATCGAGTTTAGCGAGTCTCCCCTTTATTATTGGTGCATCTACTTTAATTCTGTTGATCGATTGCCTCTTTCAAGCAATCTCGAGGCTTAAGTTTTTGAAAGGCCTTATAATCTTGGTTCTTCACAATAGTAACATCTATGTCCTATTTGGAAGTTTGTCATTTTTATGTAATTAAAAAATATTAAAAGCTCCAAGTGTTTGAGCCAAGAAAATCAAACTGTGCATCATGCAAGGAATTTTGTTAACCTTCAAGCAATTATAGTAATGCACCACAACTGCTAGTAGCCACAACAAAACCCAGTAATTTATTATGGGTTTGTATCTAATAGTATGCTTGGTTGAATAATGTTGTATATAAATGATTGCATTTTACCCAGTTTCATGGTACAGTTTGGACAGCCAGGAACTTTCTTGTATGCTTTCCTTTTTTTGCCAAAGATGTTTTGGGTGAGCCAAAACAATTTTGGTTTGACGGGATGATTGCTCTGCACAAAACTTCCATTAACTGTTTGATTTATATCTGCGATGAATGATGAATGCAAGACGTGGAGTCCATTATTATATGAATACTTTTTCATGTCTTTGGATTCTCTAAATTTTCTCCTAAAAGGTAGTTTCATAAGTACATTTTGTTTCATCAGTTTAATTTTAACTTTTATTTGTGTTTTCAGCTTGCATGTATTTCGTGGGCCAATTTCTTTAGAATGGCAACAATGTCTGCCCAACCTTGTGAGGTGCTTGGAGGAAGATCTATTCAAGGAGGCTACTTCAAAGGTATATATAGTAATCGGAAGCCATTTTGTAAATCCATTGCTTGAGGGTTTGCTCAGTATTCAAATGATTTTTTTTTTAATTCTACGTTTAGTCATTTTATTGCCAGACAAATGCTCTGCATGAGTCAGAATCCAGATAAGTATTTATGCTGATTTGTTACTATCCTTGAAATTGAGTGTCCAATTTTACACTTGTGGAAGCAAATCTGTATCACCGAACTATTGTTGAACTGAAGTTTGTGTCATTCTTTTGAATTATGTTATAAGGAAGAATACATGAACTTGAGCACTTTGGAGTGTCTTTTGACCTTATTGATGAAATGGTTTCAACATAATCGTAACTAGAATCTTAGTCATCAAAATCCTCATGATGGAATGATGATACCAACTCCAGGATTGCAACAAAGTGGGAATGCAAGTGCAATGATTCCTACTGCAGGTGCTGATATTTCTATGGTTAATGGTCCTGGCACGAGCGCTGCGGTCCCCAACACAGTTGGTATCGGAAACATGCTACCAAATACTAATGAAAATGTTAGTTTATTACAAGGTAACTCATTACTGGCAACAGATAATAACTCGATCAAAATGATGCCTACCCCTGGCCTCAGCGGCAATGCTTTCTCTATTTCTGGTGACAATAATGCATTCCAGTCCCAACAAAGTATTTCCACAGGTATAGACAGCATGATGCCTACAATAGGTTTTCCAAGAGTTGGAAGTCAGATGATTCCAACACCTGGACTAAATACTCCACATTCTATGCCCATGAGTTCTACATGCTCTGGTGGAATGAGTAACTCTAATGTTGATGCTGTGACACCTGCTCAACAGCACCAGTTGCAACATCAGAAATAGCAATAGCTGCAGCAGCAACAACTGCATCAGCAACAGATGCAATTTAGTGGAGGGAAAACCATCCTCATTTATCATAACATGAATGGTCAGATGAGTGGTACAATGGGCATCAACATGCCGCAGAAAAATTCTTCTTATGGGCTATTAAATGGAGGTATGAATAATGGGATGCAACTTTTGAGTGGCAATCAACATTTTGTGAATGGAACTACCCCACATCCTAACACCGGAAGCTACCTGACTCCTTCCTGATTTGACAATCTACAAATGCCTTCTCAACAGCATGTTCAAAGGCAGCGGCATTTAGTGCAACGTGAGTGTGTCTTTGTCTTTCTCTACTAGTTTTCTGCATATATTGTTTTCAGTAAAATTATTTGAACTTCATCAATTTTTTTAGGTTTTGATTTCTTATATTCTGATATAAAGAAAACATTTAATTGTTGTTTACAAGCAGCATTGTCTCATCAAATGAGTAATGGATATGCAATGAATGTTGCTGATCTTGTTGGGGCGAGAAACTTATATAATCCTGTAACATCAGGTGGAGTTGCAACTGCAAGTAGATTTAATTCAAACTCTTTAGGATTACAATAAAAAATGATTACTGTCCTTGGTTTATCCCCTCAATAATCAAACTTGCACACACAGGAGCAGGTCCAATAGCATAAGTATCAGGGTCCTGATCATTCTCTGCAAAGAAATTTACAATTGCCAAGGGCACAATTAATTCAACAAATTTCACAACAAATGCAACAACCACACAGCAAAACACACAACATCAACCTCACCAACAACAGCAGTATCAATAGCAGCATCACAATCATCTACAAAATCAACAGAGTCAACATCAGTAACCATTATTGTTAAAGAGTGAAGATGTACAACAGAACCAGTTGACTTCAAAATTGTCTGGCCATAAACATTTGGGCATTGGTTTGCAGCCCCAAAATGAAGCATTGCAGCATCATACTATTCCACAAACCTCAAATGAACAACTGCAGCCACAGGTCACTAGTGCACAAATGCAGCCATCTCAGTCTGGAGGGCTGCTGATGCATCAGGACTTGCCTAATAGTCAGCTGTTGTGCTGTCAACTATCTCAAAAATCACAGCAATAGCAGGTACCATCACCACAACAGAAACAATAAAGCCAGTCACAGAATGATTCAAATATTTTTCCTATTGAAGTACACCCAGAGGCTTTGTTGCAAGGATTGTAGGAGTCTCAGTCTTAGGAGAAATTTCAGGTACCAGAGCAGGTTGCACACTCAGAAGATCAACGATAGTTACAACAAGAAGTTGAACAAAGTATGGAAATTCATGATGATGTTCATAATGTTGAGCAGCCACATCAATCACCTGTAAGTGGAAGAGTGTCAACTGTAACAAATCAAACCAAAGTTGAAACATCATCTGGAGCCACTGTATCAACTGGACAACAGAGCACCGTTGCTGAGTCATGACAACAACAGTATGTCAAACAACAACGTTGGTTGCTCTTTTTGCGTCATGCTAGTAAATGTTCAGCTCCTGAAGACCAATGTCAAATGATACATTGTTCAACCGCACAACAATTATGGGCACACATTACAAAGTGTCGTGATCCTGAATGCATTTATCTTAGGTGTCATGCATCTAGGACTCTTTTGCAGCACCATCAAAATTGTCGTGACTTACATTGTCCTGTTTGTGGCCTAGTTCGGAAAACCATATTGCAACAGTGCCTGGGACATGTTCAACCATCAAACTCAAGAGAGACAGGTCTCACAAATGGTGACAGAAATTTTTCCAATGCTACAAATAGAGTTGAGACCAATGTAACTCTGTCGTCAAAATCTGGAAATTCTATTGAAGAAGAAGCTCAAATTCAGCAACCTCCTCTCAAGAAAGCAAAGATTGAGCCTTTCTCGCCAAGTTGTGCATTGACACAAGTTGAAACTACATAGGCATCTACCCCAACTTCGAGCTAGACACAGATAGCCTTCCAGGTATGACCTCAAGTCTCCCAGCAGACTAGACAGTGCCCATCTGCAATAAAATCTGAAATGGCCAACTCTGCAAGAGTAGATCCCATACCTGTGAAAATAGAACTAGCTAAGAGTTTGATCCAAATTATTTCTCAGAAATATTCTAAGTTAAAGAAAGATGCTGCAGTTGAGCATGATCAGTCATTGTGTCAAGCAATGAAGCCTGAGCCTTCTGTCGTGTCTATAACCAAAATGCCTGTGCAAGATAAATAGGAAATTGTGTTAGTTAAGAAAGAATCTGTGCTGGTCAAACCTGAATCTGGACAGTTTAAACAAGAATTCACAACAGTAGTACTCCCACCTAATAATTCAGCAGCATCAAAATTGGGAAAACCAAAAATCAAAGGTGTTTCGCTGACTGAACTGTTCACACCAAAGCAAATTAGGGAGCATATTACAGGGTTGTGTCAGTGGGTTGTTCAGGTCAGTTAACACTTTACAGCTCTTAGGGGTTGTTGCAGATGTTCTTTCTAAATTCCTATGCATTTGTGGACTAATATTCCATCTGTTTATGTTTAAAATAATGTGCATGTGGAACAAATTCACCTTTACACAAACAATGCATGGTCTAAAAATACTAATTATAATTATTTTTCTTGAGGCTGTGGTACTGTTGCTGATGTTTGACTTTTGCATTTTCCCGTGACCTTGATTGGTGTTTGGCTGGTTTGTGCTTCACTTATTTATGCATTTCTTGGTAGGCGGTATTCTTCCCATCCCACCTTCTCCTCTCTGTGTTATTTCATCGTTAATTTGCTTCACATTCTTCAAATTCCACATTTTTAACTATTTCCAATTAGTTTTTAAACTCGGTTTCTGGCAGTTTTCTCTAAGAGGGCATCATTCTGCTCATCTATGTCCCTAATTGGTTGCATGCTTTTCATGGCCTCAATTTTTCCCTTGATTTATTTTTTTCTCCACCTTTGTTCTTACTTTAATAGGATGTGTCTCCAGTTTACAAGATCATTTATTACTTACTTGAATTGTTTCAGTGATTTGTATGATAGTCTGATGAAACCAAAATAACTAAAAGAACATACTAGATGTTGGAGAAGAGCAAATACGAACAGTCGAGTAGGGGGATGTGTAACTTCTTCTGTGCTGATCTTGGACTTGACACGTGTCATTTAAAAAATAATAAAAAATATTTCTTTCTTCACTTGTTTAAACTTTAACCTTGTAAAGTGCAGGTCACTGGTTGCAAATTTGTCAGCAGCAAATTGCTACAAATCAGAACACTTGAAATTACCGGAAAACTAGGCTTTAGGTAATGTATTGTAAGGTCTTGCTCTGTTTAAGTTGTTTTCTCTATGTTTGGGTTTGACTTAGTGCTCATTTTAAAGGAAAATTATTGTTTGTTGTACAGTGGAGAAGGCCAAGTTCTTTTATATTGCTGGCTTTTCCCTTACAGTCTCACCTGAGTCAATTCTACCTGTGGCTGAACATGCAGCTCAGAAAGGAAAGGTATTGCAATCACCTTGGTATCTGGTAGCATAGGGGTTATTTTGTTTTATTGGTTGTTTGGAAAATTAACAATGTCCATACCAAAGGGTTTGCCTCATATCCTGTATGACTCTTGTATCTCATGTTGTGCAGATATTTATGATGAATCTTGCAGCTCATTTTATCTGCGAATTTTTTTCTGAAGCATTGATGAAAGTCTTTCCGTAAGACTTACTTCCTTGTGTTGTTTTTTTTGATATCTAGATAGCAGATGATTGCACAGATACAAAAACATTTCTAATTTCATGCCAAGTTGATTTGGCTTTCTTCTTCTATGATGTCTGAATTCCCTATGTTATATATTATTCTACTGTTTGAATTTGTTCATTATATCTGGGTATTTTGTCTTAGGTATTTGGATTATGTTTTTGGAAATAAGACTGAAGCAAGGACCTTTGCACGGGTGCAAGGGTGGGAGGTAAATTATTTGATATCTTAATTTCTAACCACTCTATTTGTAAACATGAATGGTGTAGAGATGTTTACTAACTATTTTATATTTTTTAGACTGATAATGTTGAAGAAATAGCTCTAAAGATGTTAGCACTACCAAAGGCAACTGGAACTCACAACAGGATAGCTGTTATTACACAATGTGCAGATCCAATAGTTGTTGCAGAAGATGGAAAGGTAACTTTTGTTCTATCTTTTGTACTTTTTTTATAGCTGACATTGAGAATAAGAGAAGAGATTCCCTAGAATATCGTACCTGTAGAGGCCAAAGGTTCAGGGGTACTTTGGTGGAGTAACCTTTATTTAGGCCATGAGTCTAGCAACTTCTGATGACATAATTGGGATTTCTTGGGTTTTTATTCACCTACATTCTCTATATTTAAAAAATTTCCTAAATACAGGCTGTTGTCTTACTTATCTGGTACCATTCTTAGTCCTGACAACCTTCTTCCATAGCTATCATTCTCTTGTTTTTTGCTATGAAATTTAAGGCACTCATAAGCTGCCTTTTTATTTAGGAGTTCAAGTTCTACATTTCCTCCAGTCCTCTGAAACTCATGTCAGTGTTATAAGGGACACCAGGAAATCAACTAACAAATGAATTTTTGCTTCTTAATGAGATCTTGGTTCTTTCTAAATACTTTAAGAATCAATTAGTGTTGGTTCTTGTATAATCCCTTCCATATTCAACCAAATACATTCTGGTCAATTGTGTTATAGTTCTTTCCCTTATGAAC
>LPNX010068143.1:72955-211469 GCA_001517045.1 Pseudotsuga menziesii | reverse complement strand
AAACATTTCATCATGTTCTCTGTCAATAATCGAAACATTTATATATGGATCGAGTTCTGGATTTTGATATTTTCCCTGTATATCTTTTCAACTATTAAAACATAAAACATTCTTTACAACAGAAATTAGTGTGTGAAATCATTTCGAAATCATATCTCTATTGTATTGATGTACATTACCTAATGCATTGTTTCTTCTTGCAAGGATTTTATATCTTGCTACTTCTTGCAAGGATTGTGGAAAGGTTTATATTGGCGAGACAGGTCGATTGGTACATACAAGGTTGAAGGAAGCGGACATCATTCATGAAAGGATAAAGAAATCGACATTGACATAACATTCAAAATCCTCTAAACACCATTTTGGTATAGAGAATGCAAGGGTTATTATTGGCATTGACCACTACACAAAGAGCCGTGTCTGGGAGGCTATAGAGATGACAATGACAGATGGAAATTAAGTAAATATTGGACCACAGTTATGAACCTTTAGCAGATTAATTTGAACTTAGGATTGTATTAATATTAAATAATATTTTTAAATATGATCAATATTAAACATTATTAATTTTTAAATATTAATGATATTATTATTATCAATAAAAATAATTAATATTATTTATTATTAATATTATCAATTTTAATATTAATTTATTTCTAATTAAATTAATAACTTGATGAAGTGATGGAATGCCCCTTCACAATCTCTTGATGGAACAATCGTTAGTAAGATGAGAAACCGTTCAACTTCATCTACCTCCTTGTGGCCTTATCAATTGTGGAAACCGGTATGATGTTTTTCCCAATTGACATCTTACTAATTTTGAGATTATAAATACTGCACATAATATAAATTGTCTTTGTTGGTGTTCATTGTTAAAATATTCATTATATCATAAATGATGCTCGTAATAGGCATTTTCTTTTAGTAACCATTCACGAGTTCTTCTCTTACCATCCTATTGCTGAAAAAAATCACATCATCAATGAATAACAACATTTATATAGAAACACATATCCTTAATTGGATTCTACAACTATTTCTTAAACACATCCATTATTCTTTGTCCATATCAAGTTTAGGTTATTAGGTATGCATCAATACATTATGTTGTTATTTAAGACCCTTTTGCAGACCACTTTAATAGATTGTGTAATTGTTTAGGATATTTTGTTGTTAATATTGTTCCTCTTCCCGATTCCTAAAGGGTGTTAGCTCACTGGAAGAGCGCCTGCTTTACAAGCAGGAAGTTGGTGGTTCGATTCCTCCATGCCCTAATGATATTGCAATGTATTTCTAAAGTTTAAAAATTTAGTAGTGCAATATGGATAATATTAGATTCAACACTAAATGCAAAAGATGATGTAAAATTGGACGTCACACCAAACACACAATTGGATGAAAAAGTCGACCTTATGTCAGATGCAAATGTGGACACAAAAACGGATGTCACACTAAACGCAAAATTGGATGCAAAAAGAGACTCAACGCTAGACACAATTAATGACTCAAAACTAGATCCAATACTAGGTCCAAAACTAGACGCAACAATAGATGCAGAAGTGGACTCCTAACTAGACGTAAAATTGGACATTAAATTGAGCACAAAATATGGTGTATCGATGGACATCAAACCAAGCGTAACACCAGGTGCAAAACTGGAAGCAACACTTGGCACAAACAAAAACTTAAGACGAGACACAATATTGGATGCAAGATGGGACAAAGCACTGGATGTAAATCTAGAAGTAATATTGAATGCAAGATTGGATGCAAAATCTGACACAAAACTAGATGCATTATTAGATACAAACATGGGCACAAAACTAGGCGCAACACGGGGTGCAACATTGCGCTCAAACATAGATGCAAAAAAGACATCAACCAGGATGCAACACTAGGTGCAAACCTAGATGCAAAATACAACCTAAATCGAGATGAAACATTAGGCACAAACATGGATACAAAAAAAAGACGTAAAACAAGATACAAAATTAGATGCAAATGGGGATGCAACATTATAAGTAAAATTGGATGCAAAACTAGACGCAATATTGGGCCGAAAATTGGATGCAAACCTAGATGCAACATTAGATGCATAATTGGACACATAAATTTATGCAAAACATGGTGCAAAATTGGGTGCAAGACTCGATGAAAAACTAGGAGCAAAATAAGACGCAACATTGGATGCAAAACTGAGCGTGAAATTGGGTGCAAACAAGGATGTAACAAAGGACGCAAAAAAATATGCAATAGAAGTTGCAAAATTGGGTGCAAATTAAGGCGTAACAAAAGATGTAAAAAATTGGGCACAAAAATGGATGCAAAAATGGATGTTAAAAAGGACGCAAAAAAAGATGCAATAGATGGCGTTTTATGAAAATGTACAATGGCGCCAGGTTTAGCGCCGGATTGTTCACCATAATTGGGAAAAAATTACACTAGAATCCGGCGCTAAATTCGATGCTAACTCCAATTTTTGTTGTAGTGTGAACTCAACTGAAGGAGGTTGGTGCCAGAACTCCCAGTGGCTCCTAAATTGTAGGGATTGGTCTATGAGGTGCCTAACTAATCCATGCAAGTTCATTCAATGGAATCTAGCCTCAAATAGTGTTCCCACACTCTAGTAACTGGTACTGTTACATCGAAATCTCATAATGTTGAGCCATGTGTTAACCCTATGCCTCAATCCCTAAAGTTCCCTTGTATGAATGGCATTGAATAGGAGGTTCTTTCCTTACCTTTTCCCCCCTCTAAGAAGGAAGGATCTCTTTCTCCTAAGGTAAGGCGCACCAACACCTTTTTTTCTTCATGCTAGAATCCCCATAAACTCTTTTTCCCTACATTCTAGGTGCGTTGGTGGTGATTAGAGGGAAAAAAATGAAGCTTCGAGACTCTTCTCGAAGGTGGATGAGGTGGAGGATCATCCCTATCATCTAGGTGAAATGGAATTCAGTTACCTCACCTATGGGGAAGATCCCTTAGAACCATCCTCCTAATCCTCAACCTACTCTATCCCTTTATCCTTAAAAATTGAACCCTCTCTCCATTGTGAATGGAGGAAGGACTATGGAAATTTATGTTGGTGGAATTTATAGGTGAACCCTATCATCCTTTGGGAGGATTACTATCTTGCTTTGGAGGCTTGGCTTAGATTGTTGGATGGAGGATTGCAACATTAAGTATAGGTTGTGATGTTCCTTCTCTTTGTAATTATATGTATCTCCTTGATTACATTAATACAAAACCATTTCCATAAATGTTATTGTGTTGATGATGTTTAGATATTTCTTCCTTAACTATTAGCTTATATCAATTCATGTTTAGATATGCATGTGTTGTTTGCTTATTTCCAATTTCTCTACATGGTTTTGCAGTTGAAGATCTGAAGGCTTTGGAGCTTAGATCAACAAAGAGAGAAGAGGATTTGCAGATCTCAGGTAGGTGATCTATTTGTTAACTTGCATTTCTATCCGATCTAGGAAATTAGATTGTAGTATGTACTTGATTTGTTCTAGATCCACTTGGACTAGGGAGATATAGCTTGAGTCTGCTTGAGTATATTTATCCAATAACATGTACATGTTTCCCAATGAGGCCACATGGACCCAATGGAACTAGTGACTCAATATTGATTGAAAAGACTCCTATTTTAGGCATAGTTGACCAATTTGGACAAGGGAAAATTATAATCCCAACACCCCCCCTGAATGCTAACTTGGACAATTTGTGGGCCCTGGTAACTAAGACCATAGGTCACCCACTACAGCTAAAAGGTAAATTCTTAATACAATCAAGGAAATGGGGAAGAACCACATGGGAAAAATCCCCCCTCAAAACTAAGCAAGTAAAATCAGGATTCAAGTTAAAAAAAATTGAAAAAATGTTGTTGCAACCTTCATATCTGTGGTGTAGTGAAGAAACATGGATGTTGTTTTGTGCATAGATATCCTAGGCTCCTAGCATGTATACTTCTCAATCTTCTCCCAAAATGATGATGAATGGAAGGAGGAATGTAACCTTTTCCTCTTTTTGAAGGAAGAGAGACATGATCCACTTTGTTCTTATGAGAGCAGTGTAGTTGATCATACCTTGCCATGTAGCATCTCATAGGGAGTTTGTTGCATCTCTATAAAGGAAGTGAGTTTGTATTACATAGCGCAAGGTTCTCTCTCTGAAACTAATTTATTGTCCTCTTTGTGTCAGATGGATTTCTAGTCATTTTACGGGCTTCCCCAATAACCTTTTATTCCCATTTGGGCTTTGGATTGGGAGCAGGGACTCGATTTGGATCTGAATCAGCCTGAACTTCAATCTCATAAATTGATACAACTAATTCTTCTAATTTTGATTCTTAAATACTAGTGGAAGCAACAAAAGGAGTAGATAGAATTTTTTTACCTCCCCTTTCAAGTGGCAGGTGAGAGTACACTGATTCTAAAAATGGAAAAAAGTGTGAGAATTCATATGCCTTGGAGGTATGATTTGAAGCACCCTTCACTATGATTTTCCCAGTAGAGATATTTCTGATATCCACTAAGTTAGGACCAAATATCAATCACTTTGGAGGGCCAGTGTGAGTCATCTAGTTTACAAATAACATATTTGTAGCTAAGGAGGGTACATAAAGTACATCATTGAACTTTCCATTTTCATACTTGATAGAAGCCTTCCCTTTAGCTGGAATTTTATTCTCATCACCCATGTGAATGCTAGGACCATAAGTAGACAGTAATTAAGAAAATGATTGTTTGGATGCTACCATATCATTAGAAGCTCCAAAATGAATGAGGAAAGCATGTGTTTTTGAATGACTAGCCTTCATTGCATGGCATATTTCGTCATGATCTTCAATATTTTCTGCATGGTTATCCTTCCTTGCGCCAGCTGGAAGTGTGATGTTATGACTCCCTAGGAGTAGATCCATTTGATATATTTCTCTCCTCATACATGAGATTTTTGGATGAAACCCCCTTCCACAATAAGAAGAAAAGATCTTTTCTTTTCCCTTCTTCTTTCTTCTCCTTGAACCCGAGGGCTGATATGACTGCTCCTTCTCCTTAGGAGGCTCATTATTTGGCTTTTGCATCCTCTTTGCATTCATATATTTGGGTCCTCTAGCAAACAGGGCTTGATATTTGGAAGATCTGATGATCCCCATTTGTACAATATTGTCATGCTCATTGGTGAGAGAATCAATGAATGCATTAAGAGTTGGGATCTTCCAATTCCATGTTGTGAGATTCCGGGTATGGAAGGTTAACACAAATACTAGGTAATCTATGAAATGTTTTGAGAGGATGGAAAGGATGAGTTAATCATCTACTTTCTCAACTTTACATAGCTTCAACTGGAGCACCAGGTGCTTGAACTTGGTGAAGAAGTCATTCATGGTTTCAAAGTTTCCTGGGTCTAGAGATATAAACTCATTCTTTAGATGATAGATTCTCAAGTCAACTTGCTTATCAAACAGAGTATAAATTCAATCCCAAATCTCCTTCAGAGTCTTCAATCCATTGATGTGGAAGAGAATATCTCTAGAGATTGAAAGGAATTGAATCCATATGCTTCATCAGGCTTATTCCAGTATTTTTCTTTTTCAAAATAATTAATCTACTCTATTTATGTGTCCACCATGAATCTGTAGAGTATTTTTGAGAGAATTTGCATCTCCATGTCCTCCTTCTATTGATGGTAGTTGAAAGGGGTGAAAATATCCACAGAAGGGGCCATCATGCTACTGTAGCGAATGCAACGAAGGAGACTGAAAAACCTGCAAATAACAAAAAAACAGGCAAAGTAAGGTCGACAACCTGCACTTTTGGAGTTTTCTTCACACCCAACTTAGTTAATCAAGAAATATTTATCAACAATTCCTTTTCCCAGGAATATGTTGTAAACTATCCGATTCTGGTGTAGAATTGGAAGGAGCAATTTTTCTCAAAAAATATTTTGATCTAGCATGAAATATGTATAAGGAGAAGTGCCTTGTCCCACCGAGGCTCTAATGCCTTATTAAAATTGAGTTTGCGGGAATTAATGAACCAAGGAAAAACTCACAAGAAGATTACACAAGAAGTTTTACTCAAAATATGATATGAAACAGTGCAATAATGATTTGTAGTTGTATATGCTTTCATTAATCAAAAGTAAAACTTGATAATTAATACAATGTAATACAGTGGTATTAATAACTAGTCAATTCGAATACATGAGAAGAAATTTGAATTGATTGAATCAATCTAAATTCATGGATAACATGATGTGTCTAAGTCATTATCAGAGCTTAACTAGATAGCTCCAGTTGTCTAAATCAGTGCCTCAGTCAGTTAGAATCAATTAAATAGTCTAATTGAATGTGGTAGGTGAGGAAAGGTTCCTTCCCACATGTAGTTAATCAATGAGTGGTGCTAAATGAATCTAACAGGATGTAACTGAATGTAACAGATTCGTAACTAGGATTAACTAGTCACCAACTGAACTCAACTAAAGTAGGTTGGTGTCGACACTCCCAATGGCTCTTAAATTGTAGGGATTAGCCTAGGAGGTACCTAAACTGATGCATCCAAGTGAAGTCAGTGGAATTTATCCTAAACTAGTGTTCCCCACACTCTAAAAACTGGTACATTTGGCCCAATTAGGCCATGTGGACCCAATGGAACTAGTGACTCAATAATTACTGAAAAGACTCCTATTTTAGGCATAATTGACCAATTTCGACAAAGGAGGATGATAATCCCAATAGGAACTATGGTGAGAGAGGAAATTTGAAGAAAGACTGTGGAGCTCTAAAGAAGAAATGATACAAGAAGAAGGAGACAACTCAAGAAGATAATGTATCAAGCGACGTGTTCCAAGATGCTTTGATTCTTGCATTGGAAAATACTAGTGATTATTCGGTAGTAGATTCAGGGGATTCAAGTCATATTGCATGCCATAGGAAATTCTTTCATTATTATGTTCTAGGTCATTTTCGACATGTTTTATTGGGTGATGATGAGTCATGTAAAATTGTTGGAATGGGTAAGGTATAGATTAAGTTAAATAATGGAAATGAATTGATGCTAAAAATATGTAAGGAATATTACTTCTATGAAAATAAATATGATCTCAACATGGCAATTAGGAGATAGCGGTTGTTTGTATACATTTTGAAAAATGTGGTTGAATATCACTAGAGGAGAATGGATAATAGAAAAATGAGGTAGGATAAGTACATTCTATTTATGTCATTCTATTTATTATTTAATCTATGTAGCTTCTTAAGAAATAGGTGCAATGTTGTTTCGTCATAGGCTTGGCCACATGAGTGTGAAGGGAATGGAAATTATTCACATAATGAAATTTCTTCCATATATGAAGCAGGTAAGTTTGGAATTATGTGACAACTGTGTTTATGGAAAAGAAAAGAGATTTATATTTCTAAGGGTTAGGAAACCAAAGAAGAGTGGGAAGTTATAGCTTGTACATACATATGTATGGGGAACGACTCAAGTATGACCTCTTGGTGTCTCTCATTATTATGTTACTTTTATTGATGATGTAACTAGAAAAACTTGGATTTATTGCATTAGAAATAAATATAATGTGTTTCCTACTTTTAAGAAGTGGTAATATTTGGTTGAGAACGAGATAGGAAAAAGCTTGAAATGTCTCATATATGATAATGTCGGTGAATACTACAACAAGGATTTTGATAGTTAATGTTCATATCATGGGATTTGTAGAGAAAGGATGGTCCCAAGAACACCACAAGAAAATCGTGTGTGAGAAAGGATGAATAAGATGATCATGGAGCTTGCAAGGTGTATGATATTGCATGCAAGGTTTCCATTACAATTTTGTCCTGATGATGTAGATATTGTTGTTTACATAATAAACATAGGGAATTGAATCAATTTGGATTGTGGAATTCTAGAGGATAGATGGACAGGTAAAAATCTAAATTACTCATTTCCGAGAACTTTTGGTTGTGAATAATTTTTCCATATTGATAAAAAAAATAGAACAAATATTAAGCCTAAATCTAAGAAATGTACCTTTATTCGATATAAGGTCAATTATTTTGGTTATGTCTTATGGGATTATGAAAATCATAGAATAATTAGGAGTAGATATGGAGTATCTAGTGGAAACGTTATGTGCACAGATCAGTTGTAGGTGTTGGAGACATTTACCACCATGCACACTCATTTTGGTCAATTTGGCCTAGTTAAACCACTATCCTAAGTTTTATTGACTTAATTGACATCATAGGAGCACTAGATGACATCAACTAGATCACACCCATGCCTACCTTCAGTCAAGGAGGCTAATTGGAGCACTTCGGCGGTGATTTGAGTGTCATTAAGGACTCACATTGCTAACTGATGGTTACAATCAATTAAATAGAGTAGTGAAGGCACCTTCCTTCATTAAATTGATTATTTATTGATTATTTAATGAACTAGAGTCAATAGGGGTGACTCTAACCACTTCTGATATTCAATTACACTTCAGATAACCTCATTGGGGTTCATTAGAGTCATTGATGCACTGTCACTTATTGGTTAGCTTGCAGTGACATGTGTTTGACCTACTTTCAGTTAGATTCAGTCATTTATTGCCTCCAACTTTACTTAGGGCTTAGNAACTTGAGTGTTGACTGTGGCTTACATTCAGTTAAGCTAGACTCACTCATTCAATTCGAATGACCTCCTTGGGAATTCGAATTGCTTTTTCATTCATGCTTACAACATGATCTTGTATTGTATTACTCATTCTTTGTGTGAATATAAAGAGCGGCTACTCATTTTGTAGCACAATTACAACATTTTCATGCCTTATTGTTATTAATATTTGATGATACTTGTGTTTAGTCCCTAGATTACTATGATAGATTAATATAATATCAGAGCACACAGTCGGACAAAGTTTAGATCTCTCAAAAACAAGGGTTTTGATAGATCTTGGATGAAAATTGAGCAATAGCTCAAAAATACAGCACTGCACCAGAAGCCAAGGCTTACCACTTAATACCCAAGGAAGGAACTTGTTGATCAAGCTTGCTTGATTGACTATGCTGGGTGTGATGAATGCCTAAAATGTGCAAGCTGTATGACCTTACATTGCCCCTTTTGTTGTGATTTTTATGTTTTTTACAGGTGACAACATTTGCTCCAGCAGATTCAAGTGGCTTCTTCCATAGATCTTTTGACTCCATTCAATTTCCACTTATGGAAAGGAGATATGGAGATTCAGCTACATGCCAAAGGAATCTATAGGGTCACTATGGACACTAAAGAAGATCCTACTTTTATGACAGACAAAGCTAGATTCTTGAACAAGAAGGATGAAGCATTCAGATTCTTATGCCTCTCTATTTCCCGAGATCTTCTTTTCCATCTTTCAGGATTAAAGAATCCAAAGGAAATTTAGGACAATTTGGAAACCCTGTATGGAAAGAAAAATGATTTGAGAGATTACCAGCTTGAAAATGAATTGATGTCTCTCCATCCTTTCTATTTCAAGACCTTGAATGACTTTTTCACAAAGTTCAAGCACATTGTCTTACTATTGAAGCAGTGCAAAGTAGAGAAGGAGGATGATCAGCTCATCCTCACCATACTCTCCAAACTTGGAGCTAATTATTAAATTTTTTTCTCTACATTCCATGTGGGGAAGCTCACAACCCCTGGATAGAAAATGTCTACACTCAATGCCTTCATTGAGTCCCTAACAAGTGAACATGATAAGCTTGTCCAAATGGGGATCATCAAATCCTCCTGTGATCAAGCCCTCCATGTCTCAAGGCCCAAAGATCTGAAGGGTAAAGGAAAGCAGTAGAAGAACCAAGAAACTAAATTCAAAGCTCCTAAGCCTAAAGTTGAAAACCAGCAGCATGATGAGTCTTCCATCTCAAAGAAGAACAAAGATAAAGGGAAACATGGGAAAGAAAAAGTCAAGTGTTCATATTACGGGAAGGGATTCCACTGTGAATATGCCTGCATGAAGAAGAATCTTGATGAAGCTACCTCTCTCCTTGAGATAAATCACATCAATCTTCCATAAATCTTTCGGAGGAGAGATCAGCAAGATCGGGAACCACAACATGAAAGAGGTCATGCCCTCATGCCAAGCACTTCGAATTCCAAAGCACTCTTGATTGACTTTGGAGCTTAGAACCACATGATGGCTGAAAGAGACTCCTTCTCATACTTGTATACTGGAAAATCTATCCCCATCCATATGGGAGATGACTCCACCATCATTTCAGAAGGACAAGGTACGGTTGATCTTGAGAATGGCTAATTTTCAAATGTTTTGTATGTACTATCTTTGGCATCAAATATCCTTAGTGTCTATCAAATGACACATATAGGAGTTCCTAAGAGTGTATCTCTCAGCTTGAATGATGTTGAGATAATGGAACTTGCATCTGGGAAACTTGTTGCTAAAGGCCTTGCAAACCATCATGCAAAATCCTATGAGTTTTCCCACTTTGTGGTGGATGCAAAGCCCACCGCTCTGTAACTCATGGAAATGAAGTGAGTAGGTTATGGCATGAGAGGTTTGGCCATCTAAATTTCAAATATTTGCAGCAATTATAGAAAAAATCCATGGTTGAAGGCCTCTCAATCATCAAGTAAACCACTGGAATTCGCAAGGTCTGTGTGGTTGGAAAACACCCTGAGCACAAGTTAGATAGGGGGAAGGCAAACTGAGCTACATGCATCTTGGGGCTGATACATTATAATATTAGCAGTCCAATACCTATCACATCCATGAATGGATCAAGGTATCTTCTGACTTTTATTGATTATTTTTCAAGGTACACATGGGTTTTCTTTCTCAAAAAGAAGTCTGAAGTATGTGAAAAATTCACTGAACTGAAGGCCTTAATCGAGAATGCCTCTGGGCTTAAGATCAATATCTTGAGATATGATAATTTCAAGGAGTATGTCAGTAATGAGTTGCTGCACATATTCTCCCAAAGTGGTATTCAGGTCCAACATTCAATTCCCTACACTCCCCAGCATAACGGTGTAGCGGAAAGGAAGAACCGGTCTCTCAAGGAGATGACCACATGTATGTTTGAATCAAAGAAGTTGGATGAAAATTTGTAGGATGAATCCATGCATGCTTAAACATACATTCAGAAGAAATTTCCACACTCATCTATGAAAGGAAATACCCCTTTCGAAGCATACTTCAGAAACAAGCCGGATGTGTCGAACCTGCGGGTGTTTGGGTCCATTGCATGGGCCCAAATTCCACTTGATAAAAGAAGGGATTTGAAACCACAAAGAATATAATGTCTGTTTATTGGGTATCCTGATCAATCAAAATTTTTCAAGATTATGTATATAAAAAAAAATATATCATCATTGAAAGGAGTGTCAAGTTTGATGAGCCTCTTCAGGAGGTGGAAGTAGTGAAGGAGAAAACTGCTGATTTTCATTCCTATTCTACTGAATATTTGGATGATGAAATTGGGGGTGATGGCCTTGATTTGGATCCTCTGATTTCTTATATCAGTGTAAAGCAAAATTTAGATACTGAATCATAATTTTAAGTACAAAATCATCTTCCCACATGGACCTGACAGACAATCTCCTCTGCAGGAGATAACATTGGAAATTGGGATGACCCAAGCAGAACCCAGTCTGATTTCCAAAGAGCAGGTATTGTGCTCTCTTGTCCTAATAATTTGCTGTCAGAAAATTTTTATTTGACTACTAGTCACAGACCCAAAGACCTACTACCATGCTTGGAAGGATCCGAGATGGCAAGTTTCCATGGATGAATAGATGACTTCTCTTCAGAAAAACACTACTTGGGAGCTAGTTTCTCTTCCTCTAGGAAGGAAATTGGTTCAATGCAAGTGGGTGTTTCAGACCAAGGTTACTGCTGATGGAAGCACCTACAAATATAATACAAGGCTGGTGGAAAAAGGTTTCTCCTAGGTCCAAGGTGTGGACTACCATGATACTTTTGCATCGGTTGCAGAAATGGACTCCATCCACTTAGTTTTGGCAATTTCAACATCTAAGCACTGGGAAGTGCGTCATATGGATATGAAGTCATTATTTCTTCATGGAGATCTTCATGAGGAGATATACATGAAGTATCCTGAGGGCTACATCTCTGATCCATATTTGGTTTATAAGCTAAAGAAGTCACTATACGAGTTAAAACAGGCCCCAAGAGAGTGGTATTCCAAGATGGATGCCTTCCTTCTCTCGCAAAACTTCCAAAGGTGTAGATCAGATAGAAATGTGTATATACAAAATTTTGATGGTAATTTGATTATTATTGTTTTATATGTTGATGACTTACTTATCATAGGTAGCAGAGTTGCTTCTATTTCAGCCATCAAAACTGCTCTCCACAATGCTTTTGAAATGAGCGATTTGGGGCTCGAAATTGAGCAAAGTTCCGATGGGATAATGGTCACTCAGTCCAAATAAATATCATACCTGTTAGTCAATTTTAAAATGGCTGAATGTGTTGATGTATTTGTAACTTCAGAATGTATTCATTTATGTATCTTATGTATTGTAACCCGATGTTTATTCCGGGATGTATCTATTATGTATTTGAGTCATGTTGTCATGCCCCGATGTTCCGATCAGTAGGATCAATAATGTAAACAAGTCATGTCAAGTCATAGTGGGTAACTCTCCAATTGTGTAAGAGTTAAAGTCCCCATAGTTCTGGGACACTAGGGTTATTAGACTCTCCAAGTAGAGGTCGGCCCTAGTAGGGTTTTAGTCATGCCGGGATTAGTATAAATAGAGATCTAGGATCTCTATTTAGCACACATCACTCACACACTTAAGTGTAGTGCATAGTTGAGGAAGGAAAGACACTGGGGCTAGACAAGAAGAAGATTACTGCTGTCGGGATTGCAACTTACTATTTTGGGGTTTTACATCTTGTGTTGATTCTATCTCTGAGGAAGTTGTGGGGTTTTCTTCATTTATGGTTTCCCCAATCAAAAACACTGTGTTCATTGTCTCTTGTGTTTGATTTTTGTACTTGTTATTCTCTTAGTAAAGATCCTAACATAATGCCAGCTTAATGTTGACAAACTAACATGGTATCAGAGCTAACCTAAGAAGAAGACACTGTGCAGCTACAGGTACTAGGGATTCCTAGTTTGGGGATATTCCTCCACATAGTTTCAGCAAAAGTAAGTTGGAACAACTCTCCTCCTTAGGGCGCATATTTTTGTTGAAGCATAATCCAATTCTGTGGTTTTTTAGTTTTGGACTTGTCACTGCTATCGAAAATTAGGGATTTTCATAGAAGAGGAATTTTTCAGTGAGCCCAGGCCTGGATTGATCTCCTCCCAAAAATCGAAGTTAGGGACAAATTTCAAGGCATTTAGGTGGACAGAACTCTAGAAAAGCAAAACTTTAATTTTCTCTTGAACAAGCTCTGCAGGATTTCAGCTCAAGTTTCATATCCAACATCTTGAACCTCGTAAAATCTAAAATCTTTTGTATTTCCATTTGAGGTTCTCATTTAAGATGTCTCATCATACCAAGCTTGATGAAAATCTTGAGGGAGCTAAAAACTTCCGAGCCTGGAAGTATAGAATCTCCTGGGTCCTGGAAGAAGATGAATTAGACTCCTACATTCATGAGGAGGTTCCAGTTCCAGAGGGAGATAAGGAAAAGGCCTTACATAAGAAGAATATGGTTATGGAAAAGAGGATCATTGCTAATTCTATCAAGGATCACCTTATCCCATAGGTGTCCTCTCTCAAGACACCTAAAGCTATGTTTGATGCCCTAACCAAATTGTTTGAAGGGAAGAACATCAATCGAAAGATGACCTAAGAAACCAACTGAAGAATGTGAAGATTCAGAATGCAGAAACAATCCAGTCTTACTTCACAAGAGTTTCTCAAATCAAAGAGCAACTAGAAGTAGTTGATGAAGAAGTGGAAAATGCAGAGATTGTAATGACTACATTAAATGGCCTTCCTAGGTCATGGGATTCTTTCATCCAAGGAATCTGTGCTAGGAAGAAGTTATTCAAGTTCAACAGACTATGGGAAGAGTTCTCTCAAGAAGAAGCTCGAATAGCAGCTCGAGAAGAGAATATGGGAAGTGAAGACCAAGCTCTTATGGTACACTCCAAGTCTCACTCCAAGTCAAGAAATAGAAGATCTCATGGTTCTAGAGGTAGGCACTTTCACAAAAATACTAGAACAGATGTATCTAGGATCATATGCTATACTTGTGAAGAAGAAGGACACTATGCAAGGAATTTCCCTAACAAACAAAAGATAATAAAGAAGAGCAACAAAAGAAGACATCATGCTCGTGCTGTAGAGGATGATGAACCATCCAGAAAGAGATCCAAATATGAAAGTGAAGATTATTCAAGTGAGGATGAATATGTTCTGATATCAGCTCTCACAGGTAACATTACTCATGGTAGTGATGATTGGCTTATAGACAGTGGGGTTTCCAAACATATGAATGGATTGAAGGAATCCTTTGTTAGACTGTCAGAACATGAATCACCTCACAAGGTAAAGCTAGGAGATGACTACCAATATCCAATAAAAGGTAGTGGGGAATATTCATATAAGTTAGAGTCTGGAAAATCTCTAAAAATGAAAGAAGTATTGTTTGTGCTAGCACTCAAGAAGAACCTTCTCTCCATAACAGCATTAGATGCAAAAGGAATGCGGGTTGCATTCATAGATGGTCAAGTCATCATGTGCCCAAAAGGAAAGACTATCAATGATGTGGTAGTAATTGGAGAACAAGAAGGAGGATTATACAAATTAAAGGGCCATCCAGAACAAGCCTTGGTCCATGACACAGTAGAGCCAAGTGAACATTGGCATAGAAGGCTTCACATGTGCATTACAGAGCACTACCTATTACAAGCAAAGCTGTCGAAGGTCTTCCAGAAATTCAAGCAAAACATGATGGGGTCTACAAAGGATGTGCAAAAGGAAAGAATACAAAGAAGACATTTCCAAGTAGTGAAAGCAAAGCAAAAGGAATCTTGGAAACCATCCACTCAGGTGTATGCGGTCCTATGTCATCAAAATCTCTAAGCAGGTATGCATATTAGGTTTCTTTTATTGATGAATTTTCTAGGAAGACACGGGTTTACTTCAAGAATAAAAAACACGAAGTATTCAGTAAGTTCAAAGAATTCAAAGCCTTGATCGAAAACAATACTGAAAAGAAGATCAAGACCATTCGATCAGATAATGGCAGAGAATTCACTTCAAATGATTTCAAAGAGCTATGCAAAGAATCAGGGATTAAGAGGGAGTTGTCCACTCCTTATAATCCACAACAGAATGGGGTTGTAGAACAGAAGAACAGAACTATCATGGAAGCTGCAAAAGCAATGCTTCATGATCAAGACCTTCCTATGCATCTTTGGGCAGGAGCTTCTAGAACAGTGGTGTATGTACAGAACCATACTCCACATAGAGTACTTGAGAACAAGACTCTTGAAGAAGTCTTCTCCGGCAAGAAACCAAAAGTTGGCCATCTCAGAATATTTGGCTGTCCTGTGTACATCCACATTCCAAAAGAGAAGAGGACTAAATTAGATCCTTCAGGAAAGAAGAGCATATTTGTGGTATACTCTAAAACCTCGAAGGATTATAGAATATATTTCCCAGGATATAAGAAGATTGAAATCAGTAGGGATGTGACATTTGATGAAGAAACAACTTACAACAAATCCAGAAAGAGACCTACTGAAGAACCTGAAGAAGCAGAAGCACCCAGAATTCATGATACAACCATGAATGAAGAAACTCGAGAAGAAGATCGAGAATTTGAAGAACCACAAAGGCCGGTAGATCCACCTCCGAAGAAGAATCCTCATAAGAGGAAACCTTCTTGGGTACGAGAACTTATCCAAGGTGCAGAAAGATATGGGGCTCCAGAAGAGAATCACAGAGAAAGAAAGAGGACCGGATCCAATTCCAGGTATGTAGCCTTACTATGTGATTTCATTGATAAAGAACCTTCCAGTTATGAAGAAGCGGCAGAACAGAAAGAATGGAAGGATGCTATGATCGAAGAGTACCAATCGATCATGAAGAATGATGCTTAGGATGTTGTCCCAAGACCAGATGGGAAGTAAGTTGTAACTTCCAAATGGATCTACAAGATCAAGCATGCTGCAGATGGTAGCATTGAAAAGTATAAGGCAAGATTTGTAGCTCGAGGTTTCTCTCAGAAAGAGGGAATAGACTATGAAGAGACCTTTGCACCTATATCCAGATACACTTCCATCAGACCAGTACTTGCTTTCGCTGTAGTGATGAAATGGAAGATACACCAAATGGATGTCAAGATTTCCTTCTTGAATGGTGTAGTAGAAGAGGAAGTGTATGTAGAACAACCACTTAGTTTTGAGACACATGACAGGGAGTCTCATGTATGTAGATTGAAGAAATCCCTATACGGTTTGAAACAAACACCCAGGACATGGTACGGTAGAATTGATAGCTTTCTATCCAGTTTGGGCTTTACCAAGAGTAAAACAGATTCCAACCTTTACTGTAAGGTTGAAGATGGAAACCCAGTGATGCTTCTACTATATGTAGATGATATATTTGTGACAGGTATGGATGGGTTGATTACTAATACAAAGATAAAGCTTGCTGCCGAGTTCAAGATGAAGGACTTGGGTATGATGCATTACTTTCTAGCTATGGAGGTGTGGCAGAGTGCAGATGGAATCTTCCTTGGACAAGGGAAGTATGCAGTAGAGATCTTGAAAAGGTTTGGGATAATGGACTGCAAGATTATGGCCACACCTATGGAATTAAACTTGAAGCTATTGAATGATGCTTCTTCAGAGACGGTTGATGCTACAATGTATCGTCAGATGATTGAGTCATTGATGTACCTGACGAACACGAGACCAGACATTTGCTTTGTTGTGAACACCTTGAGCCAATTCTTGATAGATTCGAGAAATGTTCACTTGATTACTGTAAAGCATATTCTGAGGTACTTGAGGGGTACAATTTATTATGGGCTCAAGTATGATGCAAATCAAAAGATTAACTTGGAGGGTTATGTTGATTCATATTGGGAAGGTAGTGCCATCGATATGAAGAGCATTTCAGGGTGTTGCTTTAGTATGGGATTAGGTGTGATCTCTTGGTTTAGTAGGAATCAATCTTGTGTGGCACTTAGTATAGCTGAAGCAGAGTATGTCACAGCTTGTTCAGCTAGTTGTGAGGTAGTATGGCTGCGGAAGCTATTGTCTGATATATTTGATCTCCATTTGGAAGCTACTTGTATACATTGTGACAACCAGAGTTGTGTGAAGTTGTCAAAGAATCCAGTGTTCCATGACAAGTTGAAGCACATCAAGATCAAGTATCACTATATCAGGGATATAATGCAGAGGGGAGCAGTGAAGCTAAAATATGTTGCGATGGAGGAATAGATAGCTGATGTGCTGATGAAGCCATTTAGCCAGAGTGAAGTTCGAGTAATTCAGGGAGAAGCTTGTTGTTCTCTAGATAGAGGTTTTCTCCAAGGGAAAGTGATGAGTCCCAAAGCCATTTTGATGAGCAGGTCAGATGTAAGGGCTGAGCCATTCTGTTCATGGATAAAGGATTAGGTTCCTTCCATGTCAGATGTGAGTGCTGGCCATTATGTTGAGTAGGACATATATAAGGGCTACTTCCTTTCTGACAAGTAGGTTAGATGTGAGTGCTGGCCATTCTGTCAAGTAGGATAGATATAAGGGCTACCGCCTTTCTGACGAGTAGGTCAGATGTGAGTGCTGGAAATTCTGTTGAGTAGGACAGATATAACGGCTACCACCTTTCTGACGAGTAGGTCAGATGTAAGTGCTGGCCATTCTATCGAGTAGGACAGATATAAGGGCTACCGCCTTTCTGACAAGTAGTTCAAATGTGAGTCCTGGCCATTCTCTTGAGTAGGACAGATATAAGGGCTACCTCCTTTCTGATGAGTAGGTTAGATGTGAGTGCTGGCCATTCTGTCGAGTAGGACAGATATAAGGGCGACCACCTTTTTGACAAGTAGGTCAGATGTGAGTGCTGGCCATTCTGTCGAGTAGGACAGATATAAGGGCTACCACCTTTCTGATGAGTAGGTCAGATGTGAGTGCTGGCCATTCTTTTGAGTAGGACAGATATAAGGGCTACCACCTTTCTAATGAGTAGGTCAAATGTGAGTGCTGGCCATTCTGTCGAGTAGGATAGATATAAGGGTTACTGCCTTTTTGACAAGTAGGTCATATGTGAGTGTTGGCCATTCTGTCGAGTAGGACAGATATAACGGCTACCACCTTTCTGTTGAGTAGGTCAAATGTGAGTGCTGGCCATTCTATCGAGTAGGACAGATATAAGGGCTACCTCCTTTCTTACGAGTAGTTCAGATGTGAGTGCTGGCCATATTTTCGAGTAGGACAGATATAAGGGCTACTGCCTTTCTGATGAGTAGGTTAAATGTGAGTGCTAGCCATTTTGTTGAGTAGGACAAATATAAGGGCTACCGCCTTTCTAACGAGTAGGTTAGATGTGAGTGCTGGCCATTCTGTTGAGTAGGACAGATATAAGGGCTACTACCTTTCTGACGAGCAGGTCAGATGTGAGTGCTGGCCATTCTGACAAGTAGGTCAGATGTAAGAGATACCAAAGACCTATAAAGAGGTAGGAATACACCCAGCATTAAAGAAGGCTATCTCTGTATAACTTCCTATGACGAGATAGCACACACATGATGATGACCAGGTGAGATCCAGATCGAGCTATGATCCAGATCCAGTTATGATGACTCTGAGAGATCTAGATTGAGTGATGATCCAGATCTAGCAATGATGATCTACATCAAGAGATGATCCATATCCATATCCAGATCCAGTGATGATCCAGATCTAGTAAAGTGATGTTGATCTAGATCGAGAGATGATCTAGATCCAGTGATGATGTTCCATGATGATCCAGATCGATAGATGATATAGATCCAGTGATGATGTCCCATGATGATCTATATCAAGAGATGATCCAGATTTGAAGGATGAAGATGACTTGAAGACTCAGAAGACTCGAGATGTAGATGACGAGATGATCCAGTTGATACAGAGAAGAAGACTAGTGCTGAAAATTGTGTCGAAAGAATAGCTTCCTAGTTAAGAGGGAGTGTTGATGTATTTGTAACTTCAGAATGTATTCATCTATGTATCTTATCTATTGTAACCCGATGTTTATTACGGGATGTATCTATTATGTATTTGAGTCATGTTGTCATGCCCCGATGTTCCGATTGGGAGGATCAATAATGTAAACAAGTCATGTCAAGTCATAGTGGGTAACTCTCCGATTGTGTAAGAGTTAAAGTCCCCGCAGTTCTGGGGCACTAGGATTATTAGACTCTCCAAGTAGAGGTCATCCCTAGTAGGGTTTTAGTCTTCCTGGCATTAGTATAAATAGATTTCTAGGATCTCTATTTAGCACACATCACTCACACACTCAAGTGTAGCACATAGTTGAGGAAGGAAAGACACTGGGGCTAGACTAGAAGAAGATTACTGCTCTCGGGAGTGCATCTTACTATTTTGGGGTTTTACATCTTGTGCTGATTCTATCTCTGAGGAAGTTGTGGGGTTTTCTCCATTTATGGCTTCCCTGATCAAAAACACTATGTTCATTATCTCTTGTGTTTGATTGCTGTACTTGTTATTCTCTCAATAAAGATCCTAACATAATGCTAGCTTAATGTTGAAAAACTAATAGAATGTAGGCCTACACCATTCCATTTCCTTTCAGGTATCATCCTTGAAGAAGGAAAAAGCACACCTCCCATGGACTGCACTATCTATCAACAACTGATTGGTAGCTTATTGTACTTGACGCATTCTCAGCCTAATATCTGTTATGCCATTAATGATATATAAATATACATGCAACAAACTCGTGATCTTCATTGAAAGGAAGACAAGAGGATCCTTCAGTATATTCAGGGAACCAAGACCTACGACATTCACTATGTTGCAGACTCTGAGCTAGAGCTGGTTGGATACACAAATTCTGATTGGGTGGGTGATTCTATTGATTGGAAGTCTAATTTTGGATATGTATTCATGTTTGGTGGTGGCCCCATTTGCAGTTCTAGCAAAAATTAGGCTGCCATAGCATTATATTCAGTAGAGGTCTAGTATCAAGGAGAGGTGAATGCTTGCATCCAAGCAATTTGGTTGCAAGGAAATCTTTCAGATATTGATCTTGGTATTAATTTGTCCACTATCCTCTTTTGTGACAATCAAAGTGCTATTAAGATATCCATAAGTCTAGTTACTAGGAATAAAACCAAGCATGTAGAGATCCACATGCACTATATAAGGGAGCTAGTGCATGGCAGGACCGTCATTCTACAATACTACCTGACTGATGAGCAAATTGTAGACATCTTCACCAAGAGCTTCTGAGAAAATAAGTTCACTTACCTCTGTTCACTATTGGGGGTGAGTCCATCATGGTGATCAGACTACTTTCAGTGTTCAGCTTGAGGGGGGGTTTTCCCCACTGTGTTTTCCCTCATTTCCTCACATAGTTTGTTTTTTAGCATTGTTTCAGTTTCAGTATTGTACAGGGTGAACTATGCCCTTAGTTTCCAGGTCCCTATCACTTTTATGCATTTTATGTTTTCTACTCCTCTTGAGTATAGCTTAAGGGGGGGTGTTGGAGACATTTACCACCATACACACTCATTTTGGTCAATTTGGCCTAGTTAAACCACTATCCTAAGTTTTATTGACTTAATTGACATTAGAGAAGCACTAGATGACATCATCTAGATCACACCCATGCCTACCTTTAGTCAAGGAGGCTAAATTAGCCCTCTCCTACATTTGGGGAGGCTAACTGGAGCACATCGGGGGTGATCTGAGTTTCATTAATGACCCACATTGCTAAATGATGGTTACAATCAATTAAACAGAGTAGTGAAGGTGCCTTCCTTCATTAAATTGGTTATTTATTAATTATTTAGTGAACTGGAGTCAACAGGGGTGCCTCCAACCACTTCTAATGTTCGGTTACACTTCAGATAACCTCATCGAGGTTCATTGGAGTCATTGATGCACTACCACTTGTTGGTTAGCTTGCAGTGACATGTATATGACCTACTTTTAGTTAGACTGAGTCATTTATTGCACTCCGAATTTAGTTAGGGCTCAGTTGAGTCAATTAGGGTTTTGATAAATGGTTGACTTGAGTGTTGACTGTGGCTTACATTGAGTTAAGCTAGACTCACTTATTCAATTCGAATGGACTCCTTGGGAATTTGAATTTCATTGTCATTCATGCTTGCAGCATGATTGTAACGTCCCCGACCCTCCGACCAATGAAGATAACACTACCATGCCATTAGCCAATTGGGAAACTAGAACCATGAAAATGTACATACATATAAACTGAAGTAAAATGCTTGGAAGTAAAAACATGCAGAGATGCATAATTGTTTAACATACAATGGAAGTAAAACCATACTTTCAAGAATTCAACATGTTCATCATAATTCATTAAACATCAAATATGATTGCAGAAGTGAAATAGACAAGAATACTTATCTTATAAAGAACTCCTCCTACAACCAGCTACGTCACTACAATGTTCCACCCAACCATAGGCCAGCATGCTCCTTAATCTCTCAGCAACGCTGCCACCCCCAAGCTGGGCATGATTCCCTAAGGAATAAGGAACATGCAGGCTTACACATAGCCAAGGATACACAAATCATCCAAGCCAACACAGTTGGGTTTATCAAGCCATCAAGGAGATGGGAAAAGCTGAATGCTAAGATGGTGAGGTCATTGAAGAGCTAAGGAAACCTACACCAGAACTAGCCTGACTTTTAGGACACCCACACAAACCCAACACAAGGAAATCAGTCCCTTCTCTGCTACACCGTCCCTTAGGCCCTGACCTCCCTTTCAATGCTATTTAGGGGTTGTGAAGAAGAAATCCAACCCTCTAGCTTTGCCTGTGTGGCTCCCAAACACACCTGGTTTATCAAGCATACTCCAACCTTCATTCCCACTCCAACACAGTCTGAAGACCAACCACTACATACATGTAGCAAAACTAATGTATTCACAGCTTTGAATGGGGAAGCTGATCCCTTAGTCATTCTTGACCCTATTATGGCCAGAACAACTCAATAGGAATCCACAACAACCCACAAATGCAAACGAACCCACATCACACAAAATCATGGCGAAAATGACAGCCCAATCTCAACATTGAAGCAACGGGAAGACACACAGCCTGAAAATGGAAGAGAAATCAGAGCCTCAGCATGGATAGGAAGGAAAACATATAGACATGCGACAAATTTGTAAGAAAAACACACACCCATAGCAGAAATCGTGAACAGCTCCTTCACAGGAAAATCGTGGGTGACAGTAAACGGTTTCTCCAGCTCTCTACATGAGGAAAGCAATGAAGAATCCCTATGCATGAGGATGAGCAATTACAGCCTATGCATGAGGATAGGAAAGAATGGAGTAATGTGTAGTGGTTTCCCTTCCCACATGAGGATGAAGAGTCTGCTAGTGGAGTGGGCGTGTGGGTAAGGACTGACAGTCCTACCACCCACAACTTCCCAGCAATACATTTCCCAACTAACATCAGGGTTTTTAATGTGGTAGTTGACACTTGGCTATTCCCCACTAGTTCAAGGTTTAAAAATTCCCCCCCTTATCCTTAGGAAAATCATGCCCTTTTTATCATGGTTGCATTGACATAACTGGTTGGGGTTCATTTTAATTAAAGATTCATACTTACATGATGCCAAAACTAATATGTGTCGTATATCATGATATACCATCGACAACGATTTCATTCGCCGAAAAATAACACAACCAAATCGATGGTGGGGCTTTTTCCTTTAGCTCCACACCCTAATTAATTACAATATATACATCATATACATTCAATGCAAACAGGGTAAAAAATGGGTGGCTCCATTCCCATCCCCCTTCATTAGCACTGTCCTCAGTGCTTTACAAAATTTGAACAAAATTCTACACTGGTACTGACTCAGTGTTCTGTAGAATTGAACAAAAATGGATGTGCTCGTCGCATGGCATCCTCTAGCTCCCACGTAGCCTCTTCAGGACCGTAGTGCTCCCACTCCACCTTTACTTTCCCTATGGCCCGGTTCTGGAGCATTGTGACCTTCCTGTCAAGGATGTGCATTGGCTCGATTTGGAACTCTCCCTCGGGTTCTACCTAAATCACATCCTAATTTATCACATGGTTAGGATCATGTACATATTTCTTAAGAAAAGAAGCATGAAAAACATTATGAGCTCTAGTTCTAGCAGGAAATGCAAGTCTATATGCAACTAGCCCTATTCTTTCAAGCACTTCAAATGGCCCACAATATGTTGGTGACAACTTGGCACAACTTCCAAGCCTCAAGGAACTCTTCCTTTCCCTCACTTGGAGGTAAACATGATCCCCAACACTGAACTCCCTATTCACCCTATGCTTGTCTCCATAGATTTTCTGTCTATCCTGTGCTACTTTTAGATTCTTCCTAATCTTTACAACCTCTTGTGCCATTTCTTTGAGAAATTCTGGACCAAGAAAAACCCTGTTCACTGGATTATCCAAGGTCACTTGTGTCCTACACCTTCTTCCATGCAAAGCTTCATACGCACTCATCCCGAAGGATGCCTGCTCTCAGTTTTTGTATGCAAACTCTACCAATTGTAAGTAATTTTCCCACTTAGTTGGTTTTTCCATCACATACATGTGAAGCATATCTTCAAGCACCTGATTAACTCTCTCTATCTGCCCATCTGTCTGAGGGTGGTATGCAGTGCTAAAGTTTAGCTTTGTACCCAAATCTGCAAACAACCCCTTCCAAAAATTGGAAGTGAACTTGACATCTCTATCAGAGACTATTGCCTTAGGAAATCCACACAATTTGAAAATCTCTTTCATGAAGATCTTTGCAAAGTCATCAGTCTTATGTGTAGACTTAACTCGTATGAAATGCATTTCCTTTCTCAACTTATCCACCAAAACCATGATGGAATCATGTTATCTCCAAGTCATCGACAATCCTTTAATAAATTCCATGGAAATAAATTCCCATTTCCATTCTAGAACTGGCAAAGGCTATAACAAACCTATTGGGTGTTGATGCTCAACCTTTACCTACTAACATTTCATGAACCTTGAAAGGTATTCAGCCATGTCCTTTTTCATTCCTGGCCAAAAGTACTGTTTTTTGGTGGTAGTAATTGTGTTTTGGTATCCTGGGTGACCAGAATATGGAGCTTGATGGATTTCATCCATAACGACTCTCCTCAAATATGCTACATTTGGAATGTAAATTCTTCCTTTATAAGTAAGAAGTCCATCTTCTTCCAATTTATATCCCTCATACCTCTTCTCAAGACTTTGTTGCTGCGATTTGTCTTTTACCAGCTCATACAATTTGTCTCCAGCAACATGATTAACAATATGCTGCCTTAAATTTGATTGGCAAATACTAAGAGATGCCACATGCATTTCCTACATCTTCCTGCTTAGTACATCAGCTACCTTATTCTCTCTTCCCTTTATGTGCATGGTTTCAAAATCAAACTCACATAAAAACTCCAGCCATCTCACTTGCCTAGCATTCAGAGTAGGGTGATCAAATAGATACTTTAGACCACAATGGTATGTCCTTAGTTCAAATCTTCTACCCATCAAGTAATGCCTCCACATCTTGAGAACATGTACTATGGCTGCAAGCTCTAGATCATGAGTGGCATAGTTCCTGTCATGCTCCTTCAACTTTCTTGACTCATAACATATCACGTGGTTGTCTTGCATAAGGACACCTCCAAGCCCTTTTCCGCATGCATCGGTTCACACCACAAAATATTTCTATGGATCTGCAACTTTCAATACTAGTGCACTGGTGAGAAGATTTTTCAACTGTTGGAAGCTTTCTTCAAACCTTGATGTCCATTCAAACTTTATCCCCTTCTTTTGAAAAGATGTGATGGCATGTGAAACTTTGGAGAATCCTTCAATGAACCTCTTGTAGTATCCTGTAAGTCCCATAAAAGATCTTACATCTATCACATTTCTTGGAGTAGGCCAATTCATAATGGCTTCAATCTTTTTAGGGTCGACAGATATACCCTCTTTTGAGATAATGTGACCCAAATACTGAATTCTATCCCTATAGAAGTCACACTTGCTCAGCTTCGCATACAACTGACGCTCCTTGAGCAATTGCAAGGTCAATCTCAAATTCTCTTCATGCTCTTCCTCATTCCTATAATAAATAAGAATTTCATCAAGGAAAACAAGAACAAACTTGTTCAAATACTTGTTGAAGACACTTTTCATAAGGAACATAAAGGTAGTAGGTGCATTTATGAGACCAAATGGTACCACTACAAACTCATAATGTCCATATCTTGTTCTGAAAGCTATCTTATGAATGTCTTCATCCTTGATTCTCACTTGATGGTAACAAGACCTCAAGTCAATCATGTCAAATACCTTTTCTCCTCTCATTTAATCAAAGAGGTCATTGGTTCTAGGCAAAGGGTATTTGTTCTTCATAGTAACCTTGTTCGGCTATCTATAATCAATACACAACCTAAGTGTACCATCTTTCTTCTTTACAAATAGAACTGGTGCTCCCCAAGGAGACACACTTGGCCTGATATACTTCTTTTCGAACAACTCTTGCAGCTGCATCATCAACTGTAGCATCTCTGGTGTACTCATCCTATAGGGTGTCTTGGACACTGGTGCTTCTCCTGACACAAGTTCAATTGTGAAATCAATGCCCCTCTTTGGAGGAATCCCTGGAATCTCATCAAGAAACACATCCTTGAATTCCTATAACACTTGATAGTCCTCCAACATAGGAGTTTCATCCTCTGATGCCTCGAAAATATGAGTTGCATACAACTGGAAACCCTTCCTACATAACTTCTTCAACTGCATTGCTGAAACCTGCCATACTGAAATCACCTTTGGGATACCTCTCACAATTATTGGGTTTCCTTCTTCATCCATGCATTCAAAGGTCTTATTACAACAGTCAAGATTTACCCTATGAGCTTCTAACCAATCCATTCCAATGAGAACATTAGAGGAACCAAGTGGTAGAACATTCAGATCTACACAAGTGACCAATCCATTCATGACCAATAGACATTTCTCTACCACTTCACTAACCTTTCTCTTAGCTCTAGTGGCTAGCTGAGCCAACCAATATTTTTTATGCTTTACTTTCTTAAAAGAACAAATCTCCACTACTCTAGGAGTAATGTAACTGTGAGTAGAACCGAGGTCAATCCAAATAGAAATAGATTGCTCAACAATCTTACATGCAACTTCAACCACAATTGACTGGTGATTTGTCTGGTAGTCCTCCAATGTTGCATAAATCCTAGGGACTTCCCTTGCTACTTGACCCACTGTTTCTGCTTCTTGAAGGTTGTAAGTTAGCCTTGCACTCTCATTCTCGAGTGGACAATTTCTGTGCATGTGGGTTCCACCACATTTCCAACATTGGAGTGGTCCTCTATTATTTTGTGGATCTTTAGGCTTTTCTCCTATTACTCCAGCTGGCTTACTCATAGCTTGGGATGGCTGCTTCTGCTGAATCCTGAAGTTAGAAGGTTTGAAACCTTTCTTTCTTTGGTCAAACTTCTCATTCTTCTTGTCCTTCCATGCCTTATGGTAATTAGGTTTACCTTTTCTTTGCTCATAGCAACACTTAGCCTTCCTTATTGCATCTTCAAGATTTCTAGGTTCATAAAACTCAATTCTATATTTGTAAGGCTAAGGTAATCCACTCAAAAAATGTTGGACCTTAAATTTTTCATCTTTGATGTACCTGACATACCTCATCAATTCTAAGAACTTATTTTCATACTCTTCCATGGTCTGCTACCCCAATCTCGACTCTTGGAACGCCTTAATCTTGTCATCATAATAGCCATCAGAGAGGTATTTCTGCTTGAAATACTTCTTGAACGGTTTCCACTTAAGCCTCCTTTCACTGATCCTCTTTACTTGCTTGAAGTGTTCCCACCAAGTGGATGCTCTTCCATTTAGATTGAATATGGAAACTCTTACCTTCATGTTTCCCAAATAATCTTGAACTTGGAAGTACTTCTTTATCCCAAGAATTCAAGCTTCATCCTCTTGTCCAGTCTTTACCTCACCGCAAATGTAGGAGGTTTAGCCTTCTTAAATTCATCCTGAGAGCAATCCCTATGGTGCTTCTTTCTCTTTCCTTTGTGAGAAGAAGAGCTTGAATCCTCACTGGATTCTTTAGAGTCAGATGATCTACTAGAAGTTCTTCTTCTTCTCCTAGTACTGCTCTTACTACCTTCTGTTTTTACTGTACCTCATCCAGAGTCTGTCTTTCTTTGCAAGTCTGTCAAACTCTACAACATAGCAGCATTCAACTGATGCTGCTCTTCCTTTGCTTTAATCAAGATTCTCATGGTGGCTACAATATCTGATGGTGTCTCTTGGAATCTCCTTCCATTAGATTCTATGCCATAATTTCCATTAAGGACATTTTCTCCCATGGCATCTCAGAGACGCTCGTAGGAATCTCGAGCATCATATCTGTCATGGGTTCTCATGGCTGAAACACAACTTACTTACCAAACTGCACTACTTGGAATACTGCCCTTGAACGTGTCTACGATTCTGCAAACATGTTATTAATGCAATTGTTAGCTATATATCATTGATATAAATCAGAATTACTTACCTTCTCCTAGAAAAATCATAAAATAACAATTTTCCCCAATCACAAAATTTTCTTCCTTTTCAGCCTTGAAAATCTACTGAAACTGCTGAAAAAAAAAATCCCACTGAAAAACCATTGAAATTCATTGAGAAATCCCACTTGAAAACTCAAAATTTTCTTTTGTTAAATTGAGTCTCTTCCCAACTAATCTTCTGACGTATCAGTTCCTTAGTTCACTAAGCTTCCGACGTATCAAGTCACTAGTTGACTAAGCTTCTGACACTTTGGCGGTCTGATCTTCATTTTTCATCTGACCCTCATCGGTGGTCCAATCAACTAAAGTTTTTTGACATTTCTTACTGATCTTCCTATGGATTTCGACGTATTGGTGGACTAATCCTCTAACTTTCTCCGATGTGCCGGTGGACTGATCATCTATATTTCTCCAACGTGTCGGAGAACTGACCATCTAAATTTCTCTGACGTGTCGACAGGCCGATCATCTAGATTTTTCTGATCTTTTCGGTACTTAGAATTTTTTTTGGAAAAACTTCCTTTTATCTTCTGCCACTGCATCATCTCTCTCATCCTCTTCCTTCTGCCACCATTGCGGCACCTTCTTTCCTTTTTAGCCGCTTCTTCAGCTCCAACTTCAACTTCCTACTGCCATATCAGTGCCTTCATTCCTTTCCAGCCAAAAGTTTCAGCGCTCTTTACTCTTCATCCTACGGCAACATCGGGGGTCCCTCCATCTAAATGGGGTAATGTTTTGATGGTCTTCGCCTGATCTGAGCCGATGTATTGGATCTCTTTAGTTGAATACTTCCGACACTTCTCAACACTTCAAAAAAATTTCAAAAAAATTCTTTTTATCTTTTTCTTCTTGCCACCGTCGTGTCGGCTACCTTTTGGCGAGCCTCGCCGACACCTTGGCTCCATATTCATCTTTTCTCCTTCAGCAGCATCAGAAGTCCTTCTATCTCAATGTGCTGATGTTTTGGTGGTCTTCAGCTGATCTGAGCCGATGTTTCGGCTGTCTTCAGCTGATGCCCTCCGATGATCTCAACACTTAGAAAAATTTTCAAAATTTTCCCTCCGCGGTTCCTTTGTCGGTTGTGTCTTGGCTTAACCCAGTTGAGATTGTCTGCTTCACTCTGCCGAAACACTTGGCTCCCCACCATCGAATCCCTTGGATCCTCACTGCCGAAGCCCTCGGCTCCTCTCTGCCGATTCCACGACAAACTCAAACTTGAACAAATTTCAAAAATTTCATTCCATGGTTTCCTCATTAGGCGAAATTCCGTCTAGGCTGTCTAATGCATTGGATGAGCTTCCGGCAAAGTCCTCTGATGTATCGAGTGGGCTTCAGCCTAAGCCATCTGATGTTTTTCACACATAGAAAAATTTCATTGAATTTTTCCTATCACTCTCATATTTTCCTGCTGGGTAGAGGGAAACCTACCTCTATCACTGATTCTTCGTGGCCCATAGAGGCCCATGTTGCAACATGAGCTCTGATACCAGTTTGTAACATCCCCAACCCTTGGATCAGTGAAGAGGATGCTACGATGCCATTAGCCAACTGGGCAATTATCCCCATGAACATGTACATACATATAAACTGAAGTAAAATGCTTGGAAGTAAAAACATGCAGAGATGCATAATTATTTAACATATAGCGGAAGCAAAACCATACATTCAAGCATTCAACATGTTCATCATAATTCATTAAACATCAAATATGATTACATAAGTGAAATAGACAAGAATACTTATCTTATAAATAACTCATCTTGCAACCAGCTACGTCGCTACAATGTTCCACCCAACCATATGCCATCATGCTCCTTAATATCTCAGCAATGCTGCCACCCTCAAGCTGGGCAGGATTCCCTAAGGAATAAGGAACAAGCAGGCTTACTCATAGCAAAGGATACACAAAAAATCCAAGCCAACATAGTTGGATTTATCATTCCATCAAGGAGCTGGGAAAAGATGAATGCTAAGCTAGTGAGCTCATTGAAGAGTTAAGGACACCTACACCAGAACTAGCCTGACTTCTGGCACATGCACACACACCCAACACAAGGAAATCAGTGCCTTCTCTGCTACATAGTCCCTCAGGCCCTGACCTCCCTTCCAGTGCTATTCAGGGGTTGTAAATAAAAAAGCCAACCCTCTATATCTAGCTATGTGGCTCCCAAACACACCAGGTTTATCAAGCATACTCCAACCTTCATTCCCACTCCAACACAGTACGAATACCAACCACTAGATACAAGCAGTAAAAGAAAGCCATTCACAGCTTTGACTAGGGAAGTCGATCCCTGAGTCATTCTTTTCCCTATCATGGCCAAAACAACTCAATAGGAACCCACATCAACCCACAAACACAAATGAAGCCACAACACAAAAAATCGTGGGGAAACAACAACCCAATCTCAACATTGAAGCAACGGGAAGACACACAGCTCAAAAATGGAAGAGAAATCAAACCCTCAACATGGACAGGAGAAGAAACATATACATAGGCCACAAATGGGTAAGAAAAACATACACCCATAGCATAAATCATGAACGGATCCTTCACAGGAAAATCATGGGTGATAGTAAACGGGTTCTCCAGCTCTCAACATGAGGAAAGCGATGAAGAATCCTATGCATGAGGATGAGCAATTCCAGCCTGTGCATGAGGATAGGAAAGAATGGAGTAATAGGTAGTGGTTTCCCTGCCCATGTGAGGATGAAGAGTCTACTGGTGGAGTGGGCGTGTGGGCAAGGACTGACAGTCCTGCCACCCACCACTTCCCAAAAATAACTGCCCAACTAACATCACGGTTTTTAATGTGGTATTTGACACTTGGCTATTCCCCACTAGTTCAAGGTTTAAGAATTCCCCCCCTTATCCTTAGGAAAATCATGCCCTTTTTATCATGGTTGCATTGACATAGCTGGTTGGGGTTAATTTTAATTAACGATGCATATTTACATGATTCCAAAACTAATATGTGTCTTATATCATGATATACCATTGGCAACGATTTCAGTCGCTGAAACATAACACAACCAAATCGATGGTGGGGATTTTTCCTTTAGCTCCACACCATGATTAATTACAATCTATACATCATATACATTTAATGCAACTGGGGTCAAAACCGGGGTGTTACAATGATCTTGTATTGTATTACTCATACTTTGTGTGAATATACAGAGCGGCTACTCATTTTGTAGCACAATTACACCATTTTCATGCCTTATTGTTATTAATCTTTGATGATACTTGTGTTTAGTCCCTAGATTACTGTGACAGATTAATAGTGGGGAAAGAAAAAGGAAAATGAAAACACAGATTACATAGTGCTTGATGAAATCAAAGAAAATGAAGTTCCAAAGGTATTGGAAAATCGACATAGCTACAATAGAGCCCACCATGGATCTATTGGACACAAAAATTGTTATGTGTTATTTGGGTTCCAGCATCAACCCTGATTGGCATATCCCTACCTATTTCATCTACAATGAATGAATCCTTTTGTGCTTAGACTGAGGAAGATAGAGAAGAAAAAAGTGTTGAATGTATCCATCACATCCAAAAATAGGTTCATGATATCCTGTAGAAATCCAATGTCAAGTACAAGCAATGAAATTACTAGTATTGGGTTCCCCACAAGTTTAAAATTGGTCATGTAATATCCCTTTTTGGAAATTTCAAGAAAATTACAAATTGGGCAAAATTTGAGCATAACTACTCATGACTCTAAAGGGTTCCAACTTTCACCAAATGGTCTTGAATTTGAAAGGAGATGGTATGGTGAGTCTTCAAACATCCTAAGTTGTTTTATCGATACTTTGTATCAGACTTTATATCTCTTCAAACTTGTTTGGGGCTAATGATAAAAAGACCAAAATTACTAGGAAATTGTGTTCAAATCCCCCTAAGGGTGATGGCCAAACTAGCTCTCCAAATCAAGTACAATCCTACCAAATTTAAGAACAGAGTATGGGAATAAGTATCAGACATAAATTAATTTAAATCAAGTACAATCCTACCAAATTTAAGAACAGAGTATGGGAACAAGTATCAGACACAAATTAATTTCCTTACTAATGTTTATTAATTTCTGGAAATGGATTATGGTCTGCAACATTTGCAGGGTAACTTTCATATAAATTGTCGAAGGGAAATTTGCATTACTAGCTACACTTTTACATAATAAAGGTAGAATATATGGTTCTGAGAGTAATACAAAACATGGTGTTAATATATGGAATAAAAATTTCTTCCCCAACAACATAAAATCAAAGGAAAACCCTCCCACAAATCTTATACAATACTCCTCTAAGATTGAAGCGAAAGTCATGGGAACTAGTGATTCAATGGCATGGGATTGCAAGCTTTTCAAACATGAGTTGCTTGGATTTATAACCACATAGGTTATGGAAATGAAATTACAGAGTAATACATCATATATGGATGTCAAAACATCCTCAAGGTCATAGAATATCTCTCATACAAATCTGGTATAAAGCTACTTCAAGATTGAAGCCAAAATCCATGAAGACTAGTGATACAAGGGCATGAGTATGCAAGCTTTTCATACATGTATTTCTGATATTTATACTTACAGAGCATGTGGACATAATATTACATATCCATAAATAATATATTTCTCCCATATCTTCGTAAAACTCATATAAATGTCCTCATACAAATTTGATATAAAGCTACTTCAGTATTGAAACCAAATCAATGAAAACTAGTTATTCAAGAGCATGGGGAATGTGGGCCTTTCATAAATAGATTTCTGAGATTTCGACTTACTGAGAATATTTAGATTATATTATATAACAATTTATCATCTATCAAATCTTTGGCACCAACTATCCTCAGCAGGGCATAAGAATCACTCCAACAAATGCGCCATCAAATGAGAGTGTGGGGGAATGGAGAAGAATGAATGAGAGAATGGGGAGATAGATGAGAATTCGACTGTATGGACCTTCAACCTGAGAAAAAAACTCCTTCATTAATGTCCCATGATAGGTCTGAATTTCCTCTCCATCAACCAAATTGGAAAGGAATCCAACTCCCCCAAAACTTGGTTCACAAGTAGGGAGAGTGAACAGTCGCCATGCAATGGACAAGCAAAATATCTCGAAAATGCCAAAGGAAAATTAAAAAATGCTAAAAAAACCTATTTTCCTTTCTCATGAAATCCTTTTATTAACTTCATGAGGCCTTCTAAGGTTGAATTTCCATTCATGATATTCCTCCAACTCATCTGAGTGGTTTAGTAACTCTCATGACACTTGTCTTCCTCTTCATGCTCCAATTATTTCCCCAATTCGAATGGTTTCCTATAAATCCAAAATTATACCTATTGGTGGCTATTTTTATCCCTTACATGTCAAATTTTTCATATGTCAGCAATCAGGTCTGAATTTTTCATACTTGTAATAGAATCTTCCATCATTTGTTGTCATAGAGTGCATAGAATCTTGTTGCAAGTGGCACACATTGTCTTCTAGTCTCTTCCTCTTCCATGGGAGTGACCCTACTTTACCAATTCGAATTCTTTGTCTCTTTATATGATATTTGACACAACATAACCATCCAATAATGTTACATTAGCCATTTGTTCTAAGTTGGATGAATATCACTCCAAGTGTGCAGGGAATCGAGTCACCCAAAGGCTCCACAAGCTTCCAGGTGTCTCCGTGAACTCATGTCACATTATTTTCTTATCATTTATCATTTATGTGACCCAATTAAATGTGAATATGGTAAACTAAATTCCTTTTGGGTCCCATAGCCCTTTATTAAAAAATTTATGTCTCCATCTCGACCTAGGGTGCTAGTAGGTTGGTGAAACATTATTTGCAAATAGTCTTTTTCATAAATTATTTAATTGGGGACATGACAGTTCATAAGGTGTATTTTTTTATAGAAATAACAAGTTATAGACATCCATATGAATATTATACTAATTCAATATGTTACTTACATCGTCACAAAGCTTATGGGTGATTCTTTCGAATTGAGTATTTTTATTGATAGAAACGACAACTCATATACCTCCATAGGAATACTATACTAATTCAATATGGGCCTTACACCATCACAAAGTTTACAACCGATTCTTTCAAATTGAGTATTGTTCCCCCTTTCCTTATTTTCACATATGATTTAACACAAGGTTACTTCAACCACATTTCCCACCTCTATTGGACACCTTAGAGGTGGATGAGCAATTTCCCCATATAGAACTCAAACTTGACCACATTGACTTAGCTATAGTGGATTGGATCATAGAAACCTAGACACATGTTTCCCACGAAAATAATCTACAACTTTATTGGGTTGTCAAAGAATGATTACTTCTTCACCAAGGCAAATGTCTTACCAAAATTCAAATTCAACAGATGTTTCCCCATCTAATGGAGGAAATTAATGCAATGAATACCATTGATTCCTAAGATAAGATGATTGATCCAGGTAGATATTAGTGGACACCTACCTCTTCCATTGACTCATAATGGTTCTCCATCTCACCTTATTTTCTATATTTTTTATGTCCTAATACTCCAATACATTTTTAAGGCCCTAAACAATGTATTTTGGTCCTATGATGGCTTAGTGTTTCAAAGGCTATCCTAATCCTTCATCTAAAATTTTATTATTATCGATATGTTTCAATTAGTCTATCATGCACCCCAAATGATATTTGCATGTGGAAGTTGTGGCATGAGGAATTTGATGGATCAACTAGACTCCTTGGTTCCCACGTTCTTTTACCACTTCTTCTTATAGGGTTAGGGTTTTGGATATTTAGGGTTTTTTCATCTTAGGGTTTATCATTCTATGTTAAAAATCCATTTCCAACCTCTTGTAACACCCTTCTTTCAAATGAGTGTAGTTAAAACTTCTATATTAAGAGATAAGATACCGCCATTATTAGCTAGTTTGTATTCCTTTTCATTTTATAGCCTTTTCCTATTTCAATAATTAATAGAAATTGGGTTTCATTGTATTGTTATGATATTTTCAATATTTATGTATGTATCTATTAATTCCATTCATATTGATTCCTTTCATTTCATTCTATATATAATGTAGTTCAACCTTGGGAATGTATCTCTATTGATTTTGTTTGAGGTTTGTCAATGTCTAGGAGAGGCTATGACTACTTGTTTATGTTTTTGGATTAGTTCAATGAGACATGTATGATTATTTGTTGGAAGAATACCATTATAGATCATGAAGCAATTGTATTATTATTTGATATTTTATGTGTACATTCTGCTTTTGAAGTTCAATAGTGCCTAATCAAGACGCTAGATTTCTAGGAAAGTTTTGGGAAATATTGTGGGAAAGGATGGATACAAAGCTAAAGCATTCTATTGATTCTCTTCCCTAGACCAATAGGAAAAATAAACTTATGAGTATAACTTTGGGCCAATTTTTTAGGGGATATAACTATACAGGAACCCAAATACATGGAGTTGACAAGAAAATTATATTTAGCACTCTTATACAATGGCAATTCATTATTCAAACTAGATTGCTAACTTTGAGACTTGTTTTGGGTTCAACTACTCATAGAAGGAGGAGCTTCGATCAAAGTTCACCTTGTAAAAGAGGAGATAACCAATTAACCACAAGTTTGGTTCAAGAGATAATTGCATGGTATGTAGAGAATGGATACCATCATGTACAATCATTGATTAACCAGGTCATGGAAGAAGATTAATTATGAATTCAACATTTGTCACTATGCATTGTATTTCTTGTGTTTGATGATGAAAGAGTCTTGTCGAGACTATAAAAGCACAACTTATAATAAAATCTAGAGAAATATAGTCATCTCAAAGTAAACTCCCAAGACTAGTATACTAAGGGTATATTTTGTATTTTTATGTTTGTGTAATTGCATTATTATTTCTTTTAACATATACTTGTTCAAAAAATTACAATGACTACTTCTGCAAAACATGCTATTAGAGTTGTTTTAAAAAACAATACAATGACTACTTCTACATAACATGTTAGTAAATTATGTGTCCACAAACCACAAACCTTCAATCATGGATCTTTCGGTGTCACTCCTAACCTGGGATGTACACATAAAGTTATTCAAATTCGTGACTTTGAATATAAAAAACATTGATAACTTTACGTTATATGTAATAAATAATAATAACATTCTAAAAGTATTATACTTTTCTGTACCCCAATTTAAAATTGATTAAGTAACAAAGTGTGGAACTTTGCGATGATAAAGGAGTAACCTACTTTTAAAATTTATTGATTTTTATGATATAAATAAATATAAACAGTTTTTCCATTATAGAAATTTTTTATTATAAATTTATAATATTCAATATTTTAATAAAATTTAATGTTAAAACAAACATTTTAAAATTTAAGTATTATTTTAAAATTAAAAGAAAAGTAATTGATTAAGATAAATTGTTTATTATTTTTTTTAATGACAAACTCGATATGAATTACATAAAAATCTAGAAATGAGTAAAGTTTAAAAATTTATTATAATAATCCATTAATGTTTTTATTGATTTCACCCAATTCCAAACCATTCTAGATTAGCAAACGTTATATTAAAATATTGAATTAACAAGAGTTCCAACGTATTGTATTGTCATATTCTAATAGTGAAAAACAAGTTTACTACAATATTTGAGATTGTATTGTCATATTCTAATAGTGAAAAACAAGTTTACTACAATATTTAATGACTCAAATATTTAATATTGAAAAATAAAGAGCATGTTACTCAACTAACAAATGAGATCTTCATTATAAAATGGAAACACCTAATCTTTTTACTTTTTAATCACAAATCAATGGAAAAATAACATAATTTTGATATAACGGATTATCCATGAAAGTGAGATGCTTAGTTTGGAGACATTGACCAATCAATAGTGATAAGGGATTCCAAGTCGACTTCACTATTCAATTAAAAACTACAAACTTTGACATGTATGTCATGTTTTTAAGCAATCTTTGTGAAATTATCAATTATTGTTGTTGTTTTTTTTATCTATATTAAATAGTTTCATCATCATCAATTTCAATTACAATGGTTGCAATCATATTGTGAAATATTAAGATCTAATATATAATATGAAATTAATCTTGTTAAGTTTTAGGTGAAAATTGCAAGTTTCCATTCTTGTTATTTTGAACTCTTAAAAAGGAGCTACATATTAGTGCATCTCAAGAGTTATAACTCATCACTTTCTCTTTGTTTTTAAATTTTCTTTTCACTTATTTTGTATATTCATTAGAAAAGTGCAATGGTGTATCCATATCAAAATGGTGTGGGGCTACCACTAGTGAAGTACAATAATGCAGCTCTCTCATGAAGAGGAGCATGGGATTGTTTCGATATTTTGTTTTCATTTAAAAAATATAATGCAGTAGCTATAATGCATAGTTTAAGACTGAATTTCCATTGAAATGTTTAATTATATGATCATTTATAGATTCTATATTGCGATAAGATGCTAGAAACAAAAAGAAAGGAATCAACCATAATGACCTAGATTCACTACATTCAGAACAACAAGAACATAGGAATAAGAAAAACACTATAAATTTAAGAATATAAGTATTGTTGTTTGGAATTGATTAGGAATAAGTGGTGTGATATTCACAACATGTGTTGTGCAAGACATACATACACAAAAACTTGAAAAACAAATATGTAATTTTAGTGAACCATAATATTGCACTTCCAAGAAAATGCTGCAAATAAATGAAGATGGACCAAATATTTAATTAACATGGCATTGTTTTACATTATATTATTTATTGAATTTTGTATTCATATTTATTAACAATTTTCAAATTATAAGGAGTAAAGAAAGGTTGTCATGCAAGCACATGAAAAACTTCCTTCCAGCGATTCACCTATTGTCTTGTCACATCATATTCCCCATTTTCATCCCACTCACCTCTCATCACATTGTAATTCCCATTTTCACCCATTTTATCCTCTCATAATATCATAACCCCACTTTCACCCCCTTTATATGTCCTCATATCATAATTCTCCCCATTCACCTCTTGTCAGCTTTCATATTATTGGAATGAGTTAGACCTTGTTGACATGCAATAACATGAATAAAATTTAATTTTTCACCACATTAATTTATCATAACATCATATTACTTCTCCATTATGTCGTTAACCTTTTGACACCTTTATTATAGAAAGGAGTTAGACATGGTTAAATTCAAAGTACAAAACAAATTCCCTTTTTTTTCACACCTTTTAAATTATATGGAAAAGGTAAACATAGTTGACATGAAAAGAAATAGATGAATTTCCACTATACACCCGTTTACCTCTCGTTTCATCACACACACTATAGCCTCATTTTCACGCTCTTAACGTATCATCACGTCAAATTCCCCTCTTTTACCCCATCACCTTCCATGACATAATATTCCCCTTTTTTGTCCTTGACCTCTCATCACATCATGCCCTCCAAATATGTAAATAAGGTTAACAAAATCAATTATCCAAAAAAAAGACATTTTGATGTTATTTCAAATTTAACCTTTTTGGTGCTTCATAAATCTCATATTAATATAGATATATACTAATACAATGTTTCAAGTAAAGTATCCTCCATGCTCTATTCTTAGATGTTGTGTGAGCACATGAATGAATGTCAATCAATAACAATAGAAATATAAAACATGTAGAAGTTCTTGAGAGAATATTGTTGGTTTATTGGTTAATACAAAGAGGGGGGCTGAATCTGTATTGTTATTTGTTTTACTAATTTAACCACTTTTTAAATATATCATTAAAAAGACATAACAACAAGAATACACAGGACACAATTTTAACATGGAAGCCCAATAGGGTAAACCACCAATACGTCCTATTACTACAAAATTGCTATTTACAAATAGTTTTGTCTGCTGCTACAACCAAGGATGGAATCACACCTTGTTTACCAGCAACTACTAGAAGGAGGTTACGACCCCATGGTTTACCAGCTACTGCTGAAAGGATGCTACAAAACCCTATTTACCAGCTACTACTGGAAGGGGGCTATGACCCCCTGTTTTATCAGCTACTACTAAAACGATGCTATGACACCTTATTTACACACTACTACTGGAAGGAGGCTATGAACCCCTACAAGTGTATTTCCTGACCTAGCTCCACCCTGCCAGCCTTATATGTTTATTTGGTAAACTGATAGATTTCTCTCCATATGAATTCTGTGACACCCTTTGGTTTCTGATTCTTGTCATGCAATCAAAACTGCAGAGATGTCTACCTTCCTACTCATGCCACTGCTTAAATACTTCTCAACATTAAGCTTATTTCAACAGTTACAGGTCTTCAAACTGAACAAACAAACCTTATACTATTGTGCCCTTTCAGATTTGATGATCACATGTACCAGAATGTCCTTTTTGGTTCTTCCATTGATTCCGCACCTCCAAATTCATTTATGTAGTTTGGAATCAATTTCTGCACCTTTGTTCAACATTTTCTAGTGCGGCCGCATTCTCCATATTATTTTCGCAGGATCATCTTCTAGGTTTAATCAGAGTCGTTGATCCTAGTTAGAAGTCTCTCCAGACATGTTCAAGGATAACTAAGGCCATGGTTAGATAGAAAAACCAACACACTACAAGACCCCCATGTGTTGTTTACATTTACTCTAACCCATAATTTATGGTGAGCATCCTCTTAAGGCTACTTACAAATACCTTTACAAGATAGCCATTATAACAAGGTATAGCCTACCCTTATCCTTCTTTCCACCTCATTATATATTCCATGCCATGCCATGCCCTATCATCAAATATTCTATTTCATCATTTGTGCCATGTCATCATTTCCTTTTACTTATATAAATTTCACTCTGCCATGGTGTCCTTTTGCTTATCCTTTGTCATTCATAACCTATTTATCCATCAATGACAACTATAACCCATATTTCCAATAATCTCCCCCTTTGGAATTGATGGCAACACCTAAACTTTCTCCCCCTTTGACAACAATGAGAAAGGATAACTTGTTATGTCCTTGCTGTAACTATATTGACAAGGAGACTACAAGTTTGGTTTCTTTGAAACCAAGACTTTGATACCAATTGCAGTATTCTGATATTTCCCCCCCTTGAGTATATACTTTCTCTGAAACCAATAGTGGTAGCTAACACATTTTTTTTAAAACAAAAATAGGAATTCATTAACCAAGCAATGAGACATTAAGATATATGATCCTAGTATATACTATCCCTTTTCCATTTATTCACTAAACTTAATAAGAAACAACCATTGTCTTGTCAGATTAAAGCATTGAACTTACATACATCAATCTCCCCTTGAGATTGTGCAATATATTCTATGCTTTTATGATGACTATCCATTCCCTCAACTTGAGAGATTTTTAGAAAACAATCCCACAATTGTTGTATCCTTATTTATCTATTTCATCCTTATCTTCATTGGGGTATTCTTCTACATCAATAAGGAACATTCCCTCATGATGGATGTCATTTTTATCTATGACCTCAATATGCTCAACATCAAATTCTTAGACTTCATTAATGATTGAATTTTGTGTTTCTTCTAAGTCTTCTAACTCTTTCTTCCACATCTTTTCATGAGGTATACTATTTTCTTGTCCTTCACCATGCTTTGTGTTTGTATCTTATTTCCTTTTCAACCTTTGATCTTCTCTCCTGGATCTGCAGTCACCCACCTTATGACAAAACTTATGATAGTAATGGCAATAACCATGGAATTTTCCTTTATCCACATGATGTCTTTGGTCTCTCTACTTCCTGATTGTCATTTTCTTCCACTGTTTCTGAACTTCTACTAGAGCATGATTTTTTAGTTTACATTCTATAAACAAATGTACAAAGTTATTACATTTGTAGCGCTCTATATCAAACCTTTGGAGAAGTCCAAACTGGTATGATTCCTTACCTTCGGATTTTTAAGTGCATCCTTCTCATACTCATGAAATATTTCATAATCCTTGCATTTCAGGGATTTATGACCAAAATTATTACAAAAGTAACAATGACTCAGAAATATTTTCTAATATTTATTTGTCACTTGTCTCTTTGGCTTCTCATGGGTTCTATCTTTGTCATGAAAGGATAATACATATTCCTTGCATGTTTCCCTTTTAATAGGACTCTTAAGTGCTTCAACATAGCTCATTGTGCTTCCTCTTTAACTAGTGAAAGGGAAACTCTTTGCTTATTTTCTTTAATGAACCCTAAACCAGATATGTCACTCGATGATCTTTGGCTATTCAGAATGTCATCTAGAAGCCTTGAGTTGTTCTTAAATTTTGATTTGATGGATTTTTCATCAACTGTTTTTCTAAGTTGAGTAATTTCATTCTCAAGTTTTCCAGAATCTTGAATTCTCTTTTTGATAAAAACTACTAGTTCTTCATCACTCTTCTTGGCCTCTTCAAGCTAGTTCCTCAAATCAGTAATAATCTTATTTGTCTATTCTTGGTATTTAGACAGTTTATCTTTCAAAACTTTGTTCCTTTTCCTACATATTTCAATTTCATCTACAACAACAATGTGTTGAGATTCTATGTCCACTTCTAATTCCTCATCTAAATTTGTTATTCCTATAAATAGGATTTTATCATCTCCACTCATCTCCTCATCTTCACTTTCTTCCTTGGAATAGAAGTTCTTCTTCTTTTTCTTAAAATTCTTCTTACCCTTATGACAACAAGATTCTTCATGGTCACTCTCCTCTTGTTTTGGGTAGGAGCACTTATGGGAAAAATGTTCAATCCTTCCACAGTTAAAAAATTTCAAAGGTAGCTTGCCTTTGTATTTCCTAGTTCCTTTATTAAGCTTAAAAAGAGGGATTCCTCATCATATATATTCTCTTATTTAATTTTGGAAGAGACTTTAAAAGATGCTTCTTTCTTTGAGGTTTCATTTAGTCTAGTTCTCATATGATATGCAGTAAGAATTCCATACAGCTCATCTACTGTCACTGTTTTAAGGTCATATCATTCCCCAGGGTAGATACCTTTGAGTCATATCTCTTTGGTAATGTTCTTAGTATCTTTCTTTCTACTTCTTTTTCTTTCAATTTTCCTTGAAGACCTCTAATAGAATTAACCAACTCATCTACATGAAGAAGGTATTCCCCAATATTCTCTTCTTCTCTCATTTTGAGGATTTCAAATAGAATTTTATATGTTAGCAGTTTGGATTCTTTGATGCTAGTTTCTCCTTCATATATAATCTTCAACTTATCCCATGATTGTTTGGAAGAAGTGCATTGCATAACCTTAGTAAAAACACTGTTTGTTATTCCACTCAAGATTGCATTTAGGGCTTTGGCATTGCCTTCATATTGGCCTAGTTCTACTATGTCTATAGGGTACTGGTCTCCTATAGTAACCTCCTTTTCATCTGCATCCCAAACCTTTCATCCAAGGGACATCAGATGGTACCTCATTCTTACACTCCAGTATGCATATTTTTCCCCTGTAATAATGGAGGTTTTTTAGTGGCCAAGCCTTCTTGTTGATCCATAGTGGTTTTATAAAGGATATACCTTCCAGTGGTTAAATTGTGATGAAGGCACCCACTCTGATACCAATTGTTGGTTTATTGGTCAATATTGAGAGCGGGTGGTGAATCATTATTGTTATAATTTTACTAATTTAAATACTTTTTAAATCTATCATTAAAAACACATAACACCAAGAATACACATGACACAATTCTAACATCGAAGCCCAATAGGGTAACCCACCAATATGTCCTATTACTGCAAAATTGTTATTTACAAATAGTTTTTCCTAATACTAAATACAAGGGTGGTACCACACCATGTTTACTAGAAAATACTGGAAGGAGGATATGACCCGCTGGTTTATCAGCTACTACTGAAAGGATGCTACGACACCCTATTTACCAGCTCCTACCGAAACGAGGCTACGACCCCCTGCAAGCCTATTTCCTGACCTACCTCTACCCTGCCACCCTTATATGTTTCTTTGGTAAACTTATATTTTTCTCTTCCTTTGAATTTTGTCACACCCTCTCATCCCTAATTCTGGTCATGCAATCAAAACTACAGAGACGTCTTCCTTCCTTCTCACGCCATTGCTTAAATAATTCTCAGCATTAATCTTCTTTCAATAGTTATGCCTCTTCAAATTGAAAAATCACACCTTTAACTATTGTGCCCTTTCATATATGATGATCACTTCTATGAGAACGTTATTTTACATTCTTTCACTGATCCCACACCTCAAAATTCATTTTTGCTACTTGGAATCAATTTCTGCACCTCTGTTCAATGTTTTCTGGTGCTTTCGTACTCTCCATATTATTTCCATAGGATCATATTCCAGCTTTAATCAGAGTCATTGATCCTATTTCTAAGTCTTTCCAGACTATCGATCTAATGCATAGATTTCCCCCTCAAAATCGCATTTCTGCACCAAGGTTTCCTCATCACGATTCCCCACTATTGATCTTCATCAGGCGTTTTCCATACCGTTCATCTTTGGATGGCAGAAATTTGAAAATCAACATTTGAACCAAGTTTTCTGCACTTTTCATCACTTTCAAATTTTCACGTTTTGTATTTCCACTTTAGTGATACTACACCATCGATCTTCTTTGGCCTTCGTCTACCAGATCATGGAATGCATAAATTCAACATTTCTTTAAGTCATTTCTCAACTTTTCAATTTCCAATTTTCTCTTTTCGTTCTTCAGATTTTCGGACCGTATATCTCTTGTGGAATGATTCTCAACCATCTGATCTTGGCCTTCCACTTTCCTCCTTCTGGACTTCGAATGGTAGAAATGTAACATTTCCTGAAGTCGTTTCTTGACTTTTTGATTTCTGATTTCTGGACTTTGGATTTTCCGCACTGTAGATCTCCTGCTGAATGATTCTCAGCCGTTCGATCTCGACCTTCCACTTTCCACCTTTCATACTTCGAATTGCAGAAATGTAACATTTCCTAAAGTCGTTTCTCGACTTTCTGATTTTTGATTTCCGCTTTTCGGTCATTGGATTTTCCGAACCGTAGATCTGTTTTAGTAGAACTAATCTCAGTCATTTGATCTTGATCTTTTGTGAAACTTCATCTTTTCCACCTAACTTGTTGGAACTAATCCTTAACAATAGAATCTAGTGCGGGACTAATATAAGCCATCCAATCTTGATCTTTTGCAAAATTGTAGCATTTACTCTCTTCTTTTGTAGTACTAAACTGGAGCCATCGAATATATTGCAGGTTTTAATCTCAGTCTTTCGATATTTAAATTTTGAGGAATATTAGGCTTTCCACATTACCCTTGCGGATCTCTTCCTCAGCCTTCAGATCTTTTGCGGATTAACTATAGACCGTTCGATCTGGATCTTTCTCAGAATTTCAACTATTCTCCTCACATTTGTGGAAATAGTCCTTTATCATCGAATCTAGTGCGAGTTTGAATCTAGTCATCCGTTCTTGATATTTTTTTCCAGAATCTCAGCCTTCCCTCCTAGATTATGTAGAAATGATCCTCACCATCAAATCTAGGATGGGTTTGATCCTAGTCGTCAAATGTTTTGAGATTTGGTGGACTTCATCTTTCCCGCTTTACTCTTGTGGATTTTTTCCTCACCATCGGATCTAAGGCAGATCTAATCCTCATGGTCTGATCTTGATATTTTGATGAACTCTTCTCAACCTTAGATCTTTTGTGGACTTGATCTTGACTGTCAGATCTATTCATGCCGCATCTGGAAAAAGGTATGGGGCATGTTAGGTCATCTCAGGCTCTAGTTTGATGAGCTTCTAGTGGAGTCCAATCACCCAAATCCCCCACAATAACTTTGATCTACGCGTTGAACAAATAATGTGAGAGATCTCTTTATTAAAAAATAAAACAGTCACTCTACTGCCAATGTGGGATAATACATGAGCCAATTTTCAATATTAGTCAAGTTCAGGACTTGCATTTGACACCTCATTTTGGAAGATCAATAAATACGTCTTCAGACATGTTCAAGGAGAACTAAGGCCATGGTTCGATAGAAAAACCAACACACTACAAGACCCCCATGTGTTGTTGACCTTTACTCTAACCCAAAATTTAAGGTGTGCATCCTCTTGAGGCTACTTAGTGAGACCTTTACTAGATAGCCATTATAACAAGGTATAGCCTACCATGATCCTTCTTGCCACGTCATCATCTATGCCATTCCATGCCATGCCTTGTCATCATATATGTTATTTCATCATTTCGTTTGACTTATACTAAGTTCACTCTGCCATGGCATCCTTTGCTTATCCTTTGCCATTCATAACCTACTTTTCCATCAATGACAACTATAACCCATATTACCAACACAAATTCATGGAAATATCTTGAATGGACCCTCATTTCATGAAAATAATGTCATAGAATATAATTACAACTTCTTAGAACCCATATTGCCAACACAAATTCATGGAAATATCTTGAATGGACCCTCGTTTCATGAAAATAATGTCATAGAATATAATTACAACTTCTTAGAGGAGGGAATCCCTTACATCAAGTATGTCATGTGTTTTTTAGCATTAATTCACGTGGAGTTTCCCTATGAGGATTTTCCATTAATCGAAATTCCACAACGAAGCAAACACTGAATGGAAAAAGTATTTTTTCTTCATATAGATCCAAAAGCTTGTACCTAGCATGCCAATAAGCACAAGCTGTAAATTAAAAAACAAAGCTCAGAATCCCATGAGTTGAATGAAAATTTGAATATTTATTTTTGACATAAATCTTATTCTAAGATATTTATGAGTTACAGTAACACTCTTCATACCACTTTACCTATATCTTCACCTATATCCATCTATAATTTTTTTTGGTATGTCTAATGGAATATAATTTGTACAGAGAGTATGATTATGGAAATTCTCTTCTAGAGTGTTCTATTTAATTTGAGGGTCATAGTTGTTTACCTTCTGCATTTATCCATTCGTACCATAGACTTCAATGCAGCCTCTTTGAATCTTGATGCGATTTCCTCTTTTGCTTCATTAGCGCATCCAAGATATGTGAATATGACCACTTCAGCTCATTTTGGTACAATAGACTTCAATCAACCCTCTTTGAATCTTGATACCATCCCCTCTGTTGCTTCAATAACTCATATACTGTATATTATGCCCACTCTAGTTCATTGTAAGGTTTTTATATCCATTGAAAAATTCTATTTTTCTACACGTTAAGATTTGTGTTTTGCATTCAAAGTATCTTTTGGTTGATTCCCCCTTTTCATAATTTCGTATTTTAAAGGAATGCTACAGCTGTAAAACCTCATGAGCTCTTGTTGTCACCTACGACAGTTAAATAAATACAAGTAGAGTGGATCTTTGGTGGGTTTTGGGACTGTGATTTACTATTAGGACGTGTTTATTAAAGGCCATCATTAAGTGTTGTTCTAGTTCTTCATCACGAGAACAAAGACAAGTATTTCAACCAAAAAATAGTCGTTATCCTCACCATAATTCATAGGTCTGAAATTTGATTCATATATATCATTTTATTGCATTAATTATTATATAAGAACTGCTAGTCATCTACAACTACTTGAAGATATTTTGATGTATTTTTTGGTTTGGAATATAATGCAAGAATAGAATTTTCAAAGGTGAATAGTGTTTTTTGTGTTAAATGCATTAAAAAAAACCCTTATCATTGAAGTATTTGATTGAATCCTACAACCAATAAAACAACAAAACACTTTATCAAACCATACCATATAAATCAGAAATTAAGAGGGGGATTGTAGTGCAATTGTTTGATGGAAGTATTGAACCAAAGGAATCAATAAGTTAGCTATAAACCTCAATTTTAGTAGATCAGTGAAGGGATAAAAAAGGTATCCTCTACTTCCATGATTCATTGATGCATCTTAGGGTCTTCTCAGTTTAAGTTTCATGAAAAACCGATGATGTGATGAACAATATCCAATATCATTGATTATCCTTATGTATGGTGGGTTGATTGGCGCCATAGTCATCATTGGAAAGAATTTGTCATGCCTCCAAATATCATAATAATTAATATTTATTGAGGAATATACATCATATATTACAAAGAGAACAATATGGACAATGAAAACAACACATGTAGGTGAGTCGATATTGTGGTCAAATCAGAATAAATAGCGGCATCGAACCTCTTTGAAACTCCAATCAAAATAAATCATCTGGTCAACATTGAAAATGTGCAACTCAAACTAATTATTTACTTTTTACAAAAAAAAATGTTTTTAAATTACCTTCTATTTTCTCCTGTATTTAATTTTTTTTGACATATATTTTCTTCATGTTATCAGTACATTGAAATTATTGTGGATATACTCTTGAGTGTATTTGTTTTATGATACCTATTATTGTTTTCAATTGTAGAATTCCAACAAACTTAGTGTTAAGTCGAGTGCCAAGGGAATGTCTTTCTCGAAGACGTATATTAGTAATGGACAAGGATGCAGCTAGGAATCACATTCCAAAGCTACTTCCTTGTTTTAATGATCGCCGTGGAACTCATATCTACAGTAGTTGCACTAACTGAGACCTTTTTTCAAAATTTTGGTATATACACATGTTATTAAGCTAGAAGGAGATGTCCTTTAAGTGAAAAGTGTCCTCCATAAAATAAGGAATGGAACATTGAGAGTGATGTCTAGAGTGGACAATCCCAATGAATAGAAATAAAAAAGGTGAATTTCTCAAATTATTTACAAAACCACCCTTTATAACTTATAGCTAGGGTTATAAACCCTCAAATGTGAAATATAGCTTCAACAACACTCCACGAACCTCAATGTTTCCCCAAGGATCCTTCAAATGTTAGGAATACTTCAAAAAAACTAAACACTAACCCTAAGTCAAGGAATAGACATATATCCAAGCTCCAAGACTAGACATTTTCATAACATATCCATGGAGAATGTAGAGTTTACCCTCCAAAGGGTGGATGAGATCATGAAAGATCATATAATAAAGATCATTCCATTCATAACTGAACACTATCCATAGCAAGTAAATATATGCATGGCCTCCAAAAAGTGACCACCTCCCTCAAACAATCCTTCCTTTACGTAGAATATCCAACCCAAAAGATGTATACTTCATACTCTCCAAAATTTTTAAGGTCTTGTTGCTGCTGCAACTACTTCCCCACTTTTTTTGGTATTTTAGTGCCTCTCCTTATATTTTGTTTTAAATCATACTTAGACTAGTTTTCTAACTCAAAGAAGTCCACCCTGAACACTTAGTTTTTCTAAGGGATGGAGCAAAATAAGTTTTTTTGGCAAGTAAAACTCACAGTTTGTCTTTGACGTAACGAAGGAACTCGACCAGTTGCTCCAATGTATCAGAGGAACTCGGCTAGTTTTTCTCAAATGGTAGAAGGATCATATTAATTTGTATTCTCGCTTTGTTTTAGAGAAACTCGACAATCATCACTAAAACGATCGAAAAAAATTGGGTAATTATTGTGGAAACGGTCGAAAGAAAGTCAACAAAATATGTTGATACGGTTGCATTGAAAGTGAAGTTGTCAATAAGAAGAGCATCGGTACATTTCATCATAGGATCTCAACATGTGTCTCCAGAACATTCGGAGGAGAATTGGGGAATTCCGCTAAAACGCTTGCAGAAAGAAAGAAAAGGAAACTCCAGTAGCGTTGGACAAAACTATCGTAAGAGAAAACATGATAGTGATGTCGATACCATCAAAGGAACTCAAAGAGTGTCACTAATACTACCGGCATGAATATTTTATTCATAGCAACCGAGACTATTTTCGCACCAAATGATGTTTAATGTCCAACCACCACATTTATGAGTCCAACCATCACATTTATGACTATTTTTTCTATTTTTTTTTATAATAAATATGATTAAGTTTGTTTTAGTTTTTATCGCAATAACGTTGTTTGACCTCGATAGCCAATCTACGAAGGAAAAATTGACACCCCGTGATGCTTAGCTCCTTCCCACGACGACTAAACATTTAATAGGTAGGAAACATACCTCATGGACTCTTTTTGTTAAAACATTTTATACATGGTGGTGACTATGGTAGCTTTATCGTGGATGTTTTTAGATCTAATTAGGGTTATTCTTTTCTTCCTACCTTTCCCTATACGTATATATCCTCCATATATGTATTCCCCTAATGTAGTTACCCTAGTACAAGTTTAGGCTTTGTGGTCAACATACATGAGGGAGGTGCTTGTGCCTAGTATGCATGGACACTTGGGTATATTTTTTTCATGCCTTCTCATGAATAGTTACACATTGTAGCTGATAAAGTGAGCACCTTTAGGGCATGGGGTGTTTTAAACTAGTCACATGGGAACATTGCACCCATGATGTATATTCAAACCATCCTTCTCTAATGTGTTTCTCATGGCTTTGCTTCTTTCCTTGGTTTCGAAAGAGCCTTTGGTTAAACCAACAAAACGGGAAGAGGTTAAAACCGAGATCATTTTTAAATCCAGACTCGTCAATGATAGTCTAAAAAGAATTTAGATGAGAAACCATTGGAATTATATTTTAATGGCTTCAGTCTCATAGTTTTTTTTCCGTTTTCCTTAAGGAATCTTTGTTTTCTAAATTTTCATTTTTCTCCTTATTGCAGTTTTTTTTTATCAAAGTCATTTTTTTCCATTTTGTTTTGAGAAGTGATTTGAAAGGTTAAAATGGAAAACCTTTTCGAGCTTGCAGTGAGAGGTTGCATTTTTAAAATATTGCTAGGATTGGTTAAGTTAATGGATTCAAACCTTATAATGATATCACATAGCTTACCACTAAAACTTTATCAATATGTATGGGAGGAAAAAAATGGTGAGGAGAAAGGGGTATATTTAGGAAATTTAGTTGTAAAATAGAATTCAACTTTAACGAGAAGTATTTTTCTCCCGTAATCAGGACATCCTTTTAGTAGACCATGGCCCACCTGGTTGAGAATAGATCCAATCTAGAAATAATACATTTTTGTTCCATCGCAAGACAAGGTCTCAGTTTCAATTCTATTTCAGATCCATCAGGTTCGAGAATGATTATGTCTCACCCATACTCCACATGGATTTCGTACCTCCACCTGTCTTGGACCATGGCTGAGTGAGAAAAAATAATAAAAGGTTTATTCTTAGCGTTCTTATTTCAAAGGCAAGAATGGAAGGTCAGAAATATAAAAAACCCATTAGATAGGACTACAATTCCATTACTTATAATTGTATATTTTTCTACATTTTCAATATAATGATGCATTCCTTCACATTAACTGATTGGCATTGTCATTCTGTAGAATATAACCTTGTTTAATTGTAATATTACTAGTTCAATTGACTTCTCATTATGCTTGCGTTCATATATCATAGGTTTTGGTTTTCACCGATTTGGGTTACTTCACTGGAAGTGTGTGAAAATAGACTTCGAGACAAAGAATTTCCATAATGACTAAGAACGGTATCAAGAAGAAGTCAAAGGAAAGTGGTCCAGACTCTGATGTAGAGATTATCTGTGGTAGCAGGACAAAAACTAGATTTGAAGACAGAAAGGAGATCATAGGAATGGCCCCGAATTCAAATGGGGAGAACTTTAACAGATTATCACAGACCAAGAAATCCCTGATGCAGGTCTTGAGGAGATTGCTTTATACAAGAACATAAGAAGGTATGGAATTACCAAAGCTTCCACGCACCTAGATATTTTTTCTTTCTCATAAGTCATTGGGTGGATTCTACCTAAAAAAGATTCCTCCTCAAGGATTATTTCTAATGTTAAAGAGGAGGCCTTTTCCTCATTTAATCCATACCACATAGCAACGTATTACAAGTTACCTTTAGGATAGGTCATGATGACTGAGGATTGGATCAAAGGGATAAACATTGATCCCTTGGAGTATGCAAAGAGGACGGTGGTACCCGATAAATGATTGTGACAAAATGAAAGTGGGGAATATGAATCTCAGAGACTAAGGACCCCATTCAGAATCATAGCCTTACTGTTAAACAATATTTTTGGTAGAGTTGATGGAACCATTTACAAACTGAATTGGGTACCTTTGATCCACTATATAGCCTTTGAAGGAATGATTTTTAATTGGGTAGATATCATCTCACATATCCTGTCATCATTTTTCGTAGCTGCACATAGAGCTTTGATCTAGAGAAGGGAAAAATTATACATGTATTATTCCCTCATTGATTGCATTTTGATTAGACACCCGTCTTCTAAGTTAGGGTGCATATGGAACAAATCCGAGGCTCTAGTCTACATGGACTACCAAATTCTCTGGACCCATAAATAAGTAGGATATTACAAACTTATATGTGAAGAGTTCCTTATACCCCTCTATTGGATAATATTATTAAAGGAACCAAACTTATTATCTGACAATGCGATGGAAGTCATAAGCGAGGATGGAGATTATTACTTCTCGCAGGAGGGAACATACATTAGGATGTATGGATGTTCCATATCTCTATCCCTTCTTCCAAGATACGCCAAGGAATTTATAGTACACAAAGACGCTGTCAGGAAAGTATTCTTAAATGGGGTTGGAAGTTTCCTACATGACATGAAGAAAACAACTTTTCCCCCATTTCCTTTTTGCATCGGAGGATATAATTTATGCAAGGTAAAAGGAGATGAAGATTTTTTAAAGGATCTGGAAACCTTTTGTTTAGAAAAACAAAGGGAAGGTCCCTAAACATTGCGTGGCAGTGAAAATACATTTTGAATATGCAAACTTCGGGCCAACAAAGACGAATAAGTATTTAGAAGAGCTAATAATTTGAATGAGTTAATCAAACATTTTTTGCAGAAAAGTGGTGTCAGTGGGAGAAAATATGGTAGCACTACAATGGAGAAGAAGACACACAAAAATAAAGAAGAAGCCTTAAAGTTGCAAAAGTCAGAAACTGAGAAAAGGATAAAAGAAGAAGCCGAGAAGAGGAAATTAGAAGAAGCCCAAAGGAGACAGGAAGATGAAATATTAAGGAAAGAAAATGAATAAAGAGCATGAAAATAATTCGAGGAAGCAATGGAAGAACATAGAAGAAAGGAGGAAGAAGAGAGGATCAATGAAGCTCTATACCAAGAGGAATCCTGGATTGAGTTAATGGACTTAGACCCTCCTAGCTCATCAAGTGAAACAATGACTAGTAGTCACATTCCTTTCAAGGAGCTCAGGCTCACCCCATTCACCCCATCAAAGATACACATTGTGAACCACTTACACACTATTCTCTTTGACAAAACAAGGAATACCATCATGAGGAGATGTGGAAAAATATTAAAAATGGGTACACAAGATGGCATGGTGTCACATACCCCAATTTTGTAAAATAATGTTAATTGATTTAATTTGATTTTCTAAGACATTATGTTAAATTTAATGCTAAGTAGGAACTGATGACTCAGGAGATTCAAAAGAAGTGGAATGTAATTCTAAATATTTTATTATTAATAAATAAAAATTGGAGACAACAGCATGGGAGAGCTGTTAATACGAGGTTACTAGTCAAACTGGTGGAAGGAACTAGGTGGAGGGAAAAAGACAAGTGGCAGCATCCTCAAACACTTCCTATGTTGCAGGTGGCAACTTCCCTACATTTGGGGTCATGATCCCCCAAGAAAGTGGGATCAGAGTAGGTGGCTCAATAAATGACAACTAACCCAAAAATACCTAGGCAATCTTTTAAAAAGTACCCAATGAATAGAGCTGGGGCTGCTTAGATATTTTCCTAGAGAAGAATCATTCAGGAGGAATGCTATTCAGGGAATTCATTGGGGAAAAAGGGAAAATAGTAAGGAAGGTGTTTTGAGAGAAAATCTGCAGTAACTTGGTTTGTTATAGCTGGTAAGCTCAGAGAACTTATTGATAAGTTCAGGATTGGTACTGAGTCTGAATACTGGTACTTGATTATTGCTGCACCTAGTTCTATCCACGGAGACTAGAGAAAGCTCGGGGGTCCTGAGGAGTCACTATTTGAGAGCTCTCCAGGATTTGGTAGGGAGGAATGGCCTCCCATTGCTGTTGTTGTCGAAGCTCAAGAACAGGTTCTGTCATCTAACAGTCTTTGTTTTAGTAAATGTGTATGATTGAATGTTATGTTTGTAGTTTATGATGTAAAGATTTAGATGGTTAGTAACGAAGTTGTTTTTAGTTTGTTTAGTAATAGAATCTTTTGATGAGAAATAAAACCCCTCCTATGTTTTTCCTCATCCGAAGTGACCAGACCGTACTCCAGCACAGGGGTGAGATTATGAATAAAGATAGTAGGATGAAATTGCAGAATAGAATGTTAATGGAGTTATAGAGTATTTTATTTGTGTTGTTATCAGAAGAAATATCCTTTGTATCAGTATTATTAACCTGTACTGAAACTATCAGTCTTTTAGAAACAGAGAAAGAAGCTATGCTAACTATTGATAGTAGCAGGAATGAGTAGATAAAATAGTTTTTGATACAGTAGTTACTTCGGTAATCTCATCGCTTAATTAAATTCAAGAGAAGAGTATAATAGTTCACTAGAGTAGGATTAAGTTAAATAAAGATTCTTTACAGTCTACTTCTTTCCAGATTTCACTACTGCTTGTATAATAAACAAAATTGAAAGAAAGATTAGCTAGAATGATTGATTGTTTCTACAGGTGACTTATTGAATTTTAGACTTTATTTATGGATAGTAATCTATGTGCTTCATTTATTTGGTTTTATTCAGTTATGCATAAATAAATTCTACAAATGCCATCCTATACTTTTAAGTTGTCAACAAATGTAGTACTTAGTTCTTTTACTTCTATTTTCTATATATGAACCTGTAACGTAATCAAGACAATCTAGAATAAAGAGAGTACTTCTGTAAAGTATATAGTACAGTAAGTGTAATAACACAGTAATAAATTTCTAAGTTCATTTATGATTATAAATAAACAAAGAATAAGGGTAACAATTTTATAACAACATTTACAATTCTTTTAAATAAACTAAACTAAGTAAAAGTAACAATAGAAGCCATAGTACTTACAGGTAAGACAACAGTCTTATAATATATTCTTTCTATTATATATGTTGCATGGAATAAGTATGCAGGATATATACTAACTATAGAAACAATATTATTATAGTGTTCTATCTAATTTTAGTAACATGAAATAAAATATAACTTTTATACCTAAAAAAAGAAGAAGTAACTGTTAGTTACTTAAGCACTCCACAAAGAAACATGAATTGTTTTATTTTATTCTTTTCGTAAAATTTTATAATAACATTGAAAGTATTTATAAAACAAACTAGACATAAAAGTAATGTACAAGAAACCCTAATAATAATTTATAAAATTATTATGTGATAAAAGTCAAGTCTATTAACGCACTGCCATTAATTCAACAGAGTGACAGAATGCTCGACTTATTGAGCTTAAGCAAATATTATACAACCTAACTAATAACCTCATAATTTACAGCGGTATATTACAAATCAAAGGTAAATGCTACAAATATTTTCTTACTACCAAGCTTCAAATATTATAATTATAACACAAATAAGCATACAAATTTCAGTACTGTATTATAAACAAAGAAATATTTAAAAATGACTATATTAATAACTTATATTTTGGAGTTAGGGTGAAAACCTTGTATTTTAAAAATTGCAAATAGAAGTAAGAAATCGAGGGTTGTAAACCCCTTTCCAACTTTAGCTCACGACCTCCTGTTTTACACAGTGAAGATTAACAAGTCGGAAGGCTCTCCAAAGCCCTCGACTTCTTCAAGTATTTGAGAGTATGGCATAATTGCGCTATGTCTCATTCTACTTCTTACACAGCATTTTAACAAAAACTAACATATACAATCACAGTCGAAGCTAGAGCACCCTCGCAGAACGTAGGGCCTCTTCAACTACCAAAGGTATCAAACAAAATAACAGGATAAACTGAAGCCGCAAGGGTTGCAGGCCTCAACGCACCAACCCTCAAAAGTTCCAAAGGGACCACACAAGGATAAGGTGCCATGGTTAAACCAGGCTTACTGTGAACTTGCAACCGTTGCCCCACTTTGTACTAAAAGCCGCGCAGAAGGGAGGGCCGAGACCTGTATCCAATGAAGAAAACAGTAATATTAAAATTTGTAAGCTGGATAAATATTTATATATTAAAACAAATAGTAAAATGGAGGAAGGACTTACAGTCTTCCTACCTGATCTTTTATGGAGGCGCGACTGCCAGCAACAATAAAACAACCACCAATGCGAGAAGGAAACCCTTCTGCAGGAAGGGAGAAGAAGATTAACAATACAGGAAACATCCAATCGCTATCCAGAAGGATAAGACCATGGATCTCATTGAGGAAGGAGTTGTTTTCAGTCTAGGCTTCGGGTTCGAGATAGTAAAACATAGAACCCCTGAAGGAAGAACAGCTAATAGATGACCAACATCAACACTTGGGACGACACTGCTTAAAAATGCCATTGAATGATCCCACAAGAAGATAACGAGTTGGAGGATACCATTACAAAGGAGCGGCGCAACAAGGGTGCACTAGCACCATCGCAGAGTGGCAGGAGGCCAAATACTATGGGAAGGATAATGAGAAGAGGGTTTGAAGGAGGGACCTTTTTATCCATGCAGCACATGGTCATAATGATGCCATGATACCACGCTAATAATTTTCATGCAGTGGGTGCTTTCCCATAGTCTCGATGGGAAATCACGAGAAAATGAATTTTAACAATCATTTACTTCCTTTCAAAGGTTCTTCTATGATCATCAAGCCCGAAGTCAAACTATTATTAATGCATGATAACAAAATAATTGTTATATTATAACTGTGCTATAAAGCTTATGATTGTCGTGAAAAATGAATGCCTGATCAAATACATAATGGTATTTGAAAACAAACAATCATAACATTGATATTAATAAAGCCATGTAGAAAGGTTTAAGAAGAATTAACAACATCTATTCGTTGAAGATCTTGTTCCAACTTTTATGCATATTTACTTTTGAATTGTAACATGGTAAGGGTTATGCCCTTATTCCTTTTAACATAAGATCCTTTAAATAAAAAGTTACACCCTAACGCTAATCATAGGCAGGATCAATAATATTACTACTATAAGACTAACACATTATTCATTCCTTCAATGGTTATAAGTCCATCTAGGGATATGTCTCGTATTGTTTATAAAAAAAAAAATAGTGGAATCTTCTATAATAAGATGCCCATCTTGCTAGGATTCTTCTAGATACATATCAGTGTAATTACATCTATAAACTTTTAAGTAGTAACAAAGAAGTTAAACATTACAGTATCCATAAGGTTTAACTTTATATAACCTTAGATGAAGTATTGACCATAACTGGATTATAATGAGTCGCATAATTTGTGTGTAAAGGAATTCAGTTTTCTCATACTGACTTAGTCTAATAGACAACAATTTATACAAAGGAAATAATATAGTCAAACTGTAAAGGATTTGGAAATAAGAACAAAAGTATACATACTTTTAGTGTCGCACATGACTACTTATTCCATGGATTTATAATTTAAACTAGGTTCTAATTGTAACCTTTCTGCCATCTTTTAACCTGCTTGCAAGAAAATATTTAAGATACTTTTACACTTGACGACTTGGGTGGACTTCAAGAGTTCAAAAGGCTATAAGAATTAAAATTTGAAGGAAAACAGCTGTCGTCAATACTAATAGAATCAAATCTCTTTCTATAACATCTTAAAAGGAAGAACAGTTTAATGCTTTACCTCTATAAGCTTGGGAAACTGACTAGCATGTATATTCTTCTACTGAATTAAAATTTGTGCGATGAATTTATATTAAATACTTTAGAATTTTGATAAGCAACACCCAAACCTCTTACTTGTAAATCTGTAAGAGAGGGAAAAATTTTGCGTTAGCTCGAAAGCTAAGTAAGCCCAGATTTTTCATGACAGTCCCACCTTGTGGTCGCAAAAAAAGAAAACAAGTCAGTAAACTGAAAAGAGCTGTCCAATAAAATACACATAATGCAACAGGTAAATCAGATAATGATTTTTGTAACACATACAAGTTGTTGTAAATTTAGAGGACTGCTTTTGTTATTTAGCTGGATTTAAAAATTTTAAATTTTTCGGAAAATTTGGGGTTTTGACATGTGGTATCTGAGCAATAGGTTCAAACACTAGGCCTTGATGCAGCCCAATTAGCTTCCATAGAACAGTAAAGTAAAATAATATACTAACATATATTCTATTTTATGTAAAGAACAAAAAAATTTCTTTTCTAAATTTTAACAGGCAGGTATGGAGAAGCTGGGAGAGTATGCTCAGGAGGAGTCTCCAGACACAGAGACAAGACAATTGCCCAGAGAACCTATGTTAGAGGAGGAGACTACCAACTCTTCAGAGCTGTTGCAGACTATAAAAGATTTGAATACTGAAATGGAATCAGTCAAGAAGGAGAATGAGAGGATTTTGAAGGCTTAGGAAGAGTTGAACCAAATTTTAATGGAAAAATTCCAAACTGAAGGAAGGGGCAGAAGAACAAAATTTGAGGATGTTAGTCATCAAAGAAGATCTAAAAAGATGAAGTTGGCAAAAACTAAAAGCATTTCATCATCTGAAGGGTTCGGTGAATGACAAGGCTACCACACTACTAGTGACAGTAGTGAGGATGAGTTGTATGATAGAAAGAAGAAGTACAGACCATATGAGGAAATTTTAGGGGAGTTTAAAAATATAAAGCCCCAACTTTTAATGGAGAGACTGAAAAAGGGGAAGAAGTAGAGTCCTGGTTATCTGGGATGAGAAAGTATTTTCATATATATAATTTATGTAATAAGCTAAAGGCAAGGATGGCAATATATAATCTCTCCAGAAAAGCGGATATATGGTGGCAAGATCTGAAGAGAGTCAAGGGTATTAGGGAAAAATAAGTTATTTGGAGTACTTTTAAAAGGTACTTCAAGAAGAAATTCCTGTTTGAACAATATTACAAAGAAAGAGCTAAATAATTTTACGAATTGAAGTTAGGTTCAATAACTATGAAGGATTTAAACAGTAAATTCTTAAGCTTGCTGAGGTATGTACCTTACCTAGTAGACACGAAACCTAAAGTACAGTGATTTCTCACCTGTCTACCATATCACATCAATGACAGAATTGAGTATGATAACCCGAAGATCTGGAGGAAGCCATGAGGAAGGCTAATTTCTGTTTTGAGCAAAACAAGAATAAAGAAGGCTTATCCAATTGTAAGGCTAAGAAAAACAACAATCAGCCTGAGTTTAAGAAGAAGGAATTTGTACCCCAGAGGAATTTCAAGAATAATAAGAATAAAAATTATTCTAACAATAAGAATTTCCAGGGAAATAGAAATGGTACTTCCAATAATTCAAATAACTTTAAAGGCAGGGAAGCTGCAAATAACCATGGGAATTTCACCGAGAGTTTTGAACAAAAGGAGTCTGTTAAGTGCTGGGAATGTAATGGCCCATACTATGCCTCGGTCTACCCAAATTAGAAAAAGTCAGTCAGCAATATTCACACTGTGCAGGAGGAAATGACCATTGGAGAACTCACGAGGACTATGCCTAGAATAAATGCAGCATTGGAGAACCGCCAAGCTGACTATCAGACTTCCATTGTGGAAGTGGAAGGTATGATTAATCAAACCCTTGTAACCATTTTAGTCGATCCAGGAGCTAGTCTTAGTTACATTGCACCTCAGATAGTGGGAAAATGTAATTTTTTTGTCGATAAGTTTGATAATTCCTGGTTAGGTCAATTAGCCACTGGGGCAAAAAGAAAAGTAACCTGTTTTGTGAAAGAATGTGCTTTACTTATGGATAAATTTAAAACTACATTTAAGCTTAATGTTTTGCCACTTGGCTCATATGATTTACTGATTGGCATGGATTGGTTAGAGCAGCGTAAGGTAGTTTTAAATTGTTACAATAAAACTTTCACATGTCTAAATAGTGATGAACAACCAGTAAAGGTAAAGGGTATTCCTTAAAAAACTGTAATCAGATAGATTTCTGCTTTACAACTTAAAAGAGCTGTCAGAAAAGGATGTAAAGACTATGCTGTAACTATTACAGATGAGGCAAGTAAAGCTGAAACAGATAAGTTAAAAATAGAAGATATTCCTATTTTAAATAATTTACTGATGTATTCATAGAATAAATTCTAGGATTACCTCCAAGGAGGGAATTGGATTTCACTATTGAGCTGGTACTAGGTGTGGTACCTAGCTCAAAAGCTCCGTATCGAATGAATATTTTAGAACTTAATGAGTTAAAGTCACAACTAAAAGAGTTAATAGATAAGAAGTACATTCGACCAAGTGTGTCTCCTTGGGGAGCACTGGTCATCTTTGTTAAAAAGAAAGACGGAACTATGCGACTATGCATAGATTACCGTCAGCTAAACAAGATGACTATTAAAAACATATATCCTTTTCCCCGCATAGATGATCTGTTTGATCAACTGCGAGGAGCCACAATGTTCTCAAAGATAGACTTAAGGTCAGGATATCATCAGGTAAGAATTAAGGATGAAAATATCTTCAAGACAGCCTTTAGAACAAGGTATGGACATTACGAGTTTGTCGTAATATCATTTGGGCTTACCAATGCCCCAGTTGTCTTTATGTGCTTAATGAATAATATAATGCATAAATACTTAGATAAATTTGTTGTCATGTTTATCGATGACATTTTAATTTACTCTAAAATGGAAGAAGAACATAAATAACACCTATAGATAGTTTTAGGAGAGTTGTGAGAACAACAGCTCTTCGCGAAGTTTAGCAAGTGTGACTTCTTTAAGGATGAAATCCAGTACTTGGGTCACGTAGTGACTACGGAAGGGATTTCAGTTGATCCTGAAAAGATTCGGGCAATCGAAGATTGGACGATTCCAAAAGATGTAACAGATGTTAGGTCATTCATGGGAATTATCATTTATTACCGAAGATTCATTGGAGGATTTTCAAAAATAGCAAATCCGATCACTTCCTTGCAAAAGAAAGGCAAGAAATTTGATTGGAACTCAAAATGTGAAGAAAGTTTTAAGAAATTAAAAACCTTATTGAAAAGTGCACATATTTTAAGAATAGTAGATCCTAATAAGGACTTCGTAGTATGCACTGATGCCTGTAATGATGGCTTAGGCAGTGTTCTAACTCAAGACAGGCATGTCATTGCCTATGAGTCCAGGAAGTTAAAAATTCACGAAAAGAATTACGCAACTTATGATGTAGAACTTGCGGCTGTTATACACGCCTTAAAAATGTGGTGACATCATTTAATAGGAAGAAAATTTATTTTAATGATTGATAATAAAGGACTAAAATATATTTTAGATTAGCCTAACTTAAATGCTAGATAAGCAAGGCGGTTGGCCTTCTTGAGTGAATACGATTTTGAAATCCAGCACAAAAAGGGTAAGGAAAATAAGGTGGCTAATGCATTGAGCAGAAACGAAAAGCTGAACTTTATAACAACAATCAACACTTATGCTTCTGATTTAAATGAACAGCTTAAAGAAGTGGTAAAACATGATGAAATTTATCAGAAATTACAAATTACAGCTAAAGAAGAACCTACAGAAAGCTTAATAAAAGGTTATAGTCTAAATGAAGATGGATTTTTATTATTTAAGGATAAACTGTATGTACCTAATGTGCCTAAGGTTAAGTTGTTAATTATGGACGAAGTCCATAAAACACCTTACTTAGGACATCCAGGTTACCAAAATACTATAACCATGCTAAGAAAAGAATATTTTTGGCCTAATATGAAATCCGAGGTAGCTGAATACATTGCTAGATGTTTGGACTGTCAACAAGTGAAAACTAAACACCAACATCCAGCTGGGTTGCTACAACCTTTACCCATTCCTAGCTAGAAATGGGAAGTGATTAGCTTATATTTTATTACTGGATTGCCCAGAAATCAGAATCAAAATGACTCTATTATGGTGGTGGTAGACAAGTTAAGCAAAGCAGCACATTTGATTCCTATCAAAACTACTTACAAGGATGCCAATATAGCTGATAAATTCTTAAAGCAGATTTTTCGGTTACATGGAGTACCGAAAGTTATAATTTCAGATAGGGATCCTAAATTCACAGGAAATTTTTGGAAGTCCTTATTTAAGGGATTGAATACAACATTGAATTTCAGTACCTCCTTCCATCCTCAAACAGATGGACAGACAGAAAGAGTGAATCAGGTGCTGGAGGATTTATTAAGGATGTATGTTAAAGATCAGCTAGGTAAGTGGGAAGACTACTTGCATCTATCAAAGTTTGCCTATAATAATAACTATCAGTCATCAGCTAAGTTTGGTCCATTTGAAATTCTATATGGAACTAAATGCAACACTCCTATCTCCTGGAATAATCCAGTAGATAGATTGGTGTTAGGACCAGAATTATTGAAGGAAATGGAGGTGATTGTGAAACAAGTGCAGGAAAATTTGAAGGTCACATAGGATCGGCAAAAGAGCCAAGTAGACTTGAAAAGAACTCCCAAGGAGTTCTAGGTAGGTGAGCATGTATTTATAAAGGTGAGGCCAAAGAAAAGCTCTCTAATACTCGGGAGTTGTGCAAAGCTAGCACCACGTTACTGTGGTCCATTCAAAATTTTATCAAGAATTGGTCAAGTTGCATACCAGCTAACATTACCACCTAACTTGAAAGTACATAATGTTTTTCATATCTCTGTGTTGAAAAAGTATGTTCATGATGCTACTCATGTAGTTGATTGGAATGTGGTACAGGTCGAACCAGAAAGAGAAATTCTGGTGGAATCGGACTGTATCCTCAGGAGGAGGGAAATTACTCTGCGGAACCGCACCATTGGACAGGTGAAGCTGCAATGGAAGCACCTTAGTCCTGAAGAGGCTACTTGGGAACTAAAAAGTAACATGCGGTAGGTATACCCGAATCTATTCCAGGAAACTGTAGAGGATGAAGAATAAGTAACATCGAGGACAATGTTACATTTTAAGGGGGTGTGTATGTCACATACCCTAATTTTGTAAAACAATGTTAATTGTTTTAATTTGATTTCCTAACACATTTTGTTAAATTTAATGCTAAGTAGGAACTGATGACTCAACAAAGTCAAAAGAAGTGGAATGTAATTCTGAATATTTTATTATTAATAAATAAAAAGTGGAGACAACAGCATGGGAGAGCTATTAATAAGAGGTTATTGGTCAAACTGGTTGAAGGAACTAGGTGGAGGGCAAAAGACAAGTGGTAGAATCCTCAAACACTTCCTATGTGGCAGGTGGCAACTTCCCTACATTTGGGGCCATGATCCCGCAAGAAAGTGGGATCAAAGCAGGTGGCTCAATAAATGACAACTAACCAAAAAAATACCTAGGTAATCTTTTAAAAAGTACCCAGTAAATAGAGTTGGCACTGCTAAGATATTTTCCCAGAGAAGAACCATTCAGGAGGAATGCTATTCAGGGAATTCATTGGGGAAAAAGGGAAAACAGTAAGGAAGGTGTTTTGAGAGAAAATATGCAGTAACTTGGTCTGTTACAGCTGGTAAGCTGAGAGAACTTATTGATAAGTTCAGGATTGGTGCTGAGTCTGAAGATTGGTACTTGATTATTGCTGCACCTAGTTCCAGCCAGGGAGACCAGAGCAAGCTCGGGGGTCATGAGGATTCGCTGTTTGAGCGCTCTCCACGATTTGGTAGGGAGGAACGACCTCCCATTGCTGTTGTTGTCCAAGCTCAAGAACATGTTCTGTCATCTAACAGTCTTTGTTTTAGTAACTGTGTATGATTGAATGTTATGTTTGTAGTTTATGATGTAAAGATTTAGATGGTTAGTAACGAATTTGTTTTTAGTTTTTTTAGTAATAGAATCTTTTGATGAAAAATAAAACCCCTCCTGTGTTTTTTCTCATCCGGAGTGACCAGACCGTACTCCAGCACAGGGGTGAAATTATGAATAAAGATAGTAGGATGAAATTGCAGAATAAAATGTTAATGGAGTTATAGAGTATTTTCTTTGTGTTGTTATTAGAAGAAATATCCTTTGTATCAGTAGTATTAACCTATACTGAAACTATCAGTCTTTTAGAAATAGAGAAAGAAGCTATGTTAACTACTGATAGTAGCAGGAATGAGTAGATAAAATAGTTTTTGATATAGTAGTTACTTCAGTAATCTCATCGCTTAATTGAATTCAAGAGAAGAGTATAATAGTTCACTAGAGTATGATTAAGTTAAATAAAGATGCTTTACAGTCTACTTCTTTTTAGATTTAACTAGTGCTTGTATAATAAACAAAATTGAAAGAAAGATTAGCTAGAATGATTGATTGTTTCTACAGGTGACTTATTGAATTTTAGACTTTATTTATGGATAGTAATCTATGTGCTTCATTTATTTGGTTTTATTCAGTTATGCATAAATAAATTCTACAAATGCCATCCTATACTTTTAAGTTGTCAACAAATGCAGTACTTAGTTCTTTTACTTCTATTTTCTAAATATTAACCTGTAACGTAATCAAGACAATCTAGAATAAAGAGAGTACTTCTGTAAAGTATATAGCACAGTAAGTGTAATAACATAGTAATAAATTTCTAAGTTCATTTATGATTATAAATAAACAAAGAATAAGGGTAACAATTTTATAACAACATTTACAATTCTTTTAAATAAACTAAACTAAGTAAAAGTAACAATAGAAGCCACAGTACTTACAGGTAAGACAACAGTCTTATAATATATTCTTTCTATTATATATGTTGCATGGACTAAGTATGCAAGATATATACTAACTATAGAAACAGTATTATTATAGTGTTCTATCTAATTTTAGTAACATGAAATAAAATATAACTTCTATACCTAAAAAAAGAAGAAGTAACTGTTAGTTACTTAAGCACTCCACAAAGAAACATGAATTGTTTTATTTTATTCTTTTAGTAAAATTTTATAATAACATTGACAGTATTTATAAAACAAACTAGATATAAAAGTAATGTACAGGAAACCCTAATAATAATATATAAAATTATTATGTGTTAAAAGTCAAGTATATTAACGCACTGCCATTAATTCAACAGAGTGACAGAATGCTCGACTTATCGATATTAAGCAAATATTATACAACCTAACTAATAACCTCATAATTTAGAGAGGTATATTACAAATCAAAGGTAAATGCTACAAATATTTTCTTACTGTCGAGCTTCAAATATTATAATTATAACACAAATAAGCATACAAATTTCAGTACTGTATTATAAACAAAGAAATATTTAAAAGGACTGTCTTAATAACTTATATTTTGGAGTTAGGGTGAAAACCCTGTATTTTAAAAATTACAAACAGAAGTAAGAAATCGAGGGTTGTAAACCCCTTTCCAACTTTAGCTCACGACCTCCTGTTTTACATAGTAAAGATTAACAAGTCGGAAGGAACTCCAAAGATCTTGACTTCTTCAAGTATTTGAGAGTATGACATAACTTTCCTCTGTCTCATTCTACTTCTTACACAGCATTTTAACAAAAAATAACATATACAATCACGGCCGAAGCCGGAGCACCCTCGCACAATGCAGGGCCTCTTCAACTACCAAAGGTATCAAACAAAATAATAGGATAAATTGAATCCGCATGGGTTGTAGGCCTCACTACACCAACCCTCAAAAGTTCCAAAGGGACCACACAAGGATAAGGTGCCATGGTTAAACCAGGCTTACCGTGAACTTGCAACCATTGCCCCACTTTGTACCAAAAGCCATGCAGAAGGGAGGGCCGAGACCTGTATCCAACAAAGAAAACAATAATATTAAAATTTGTAAGATGGATAAATATTTATATATTAAAACAAATAGTAAAATGGAGGAAGGACTTACAGTCTTCCTACTTTATCTTTTATGAAGGCGCAACCGCTAGCAACAATAAAACAACCACCAATGCGAGAAGGAAACCCTTCTGCAGGAAGGGAGAAGAAGATTAACAATACAGTAAACATCCAATCGCTATCCAGAAGGATAAGACCATGGATCTCATTGAGAAAGGAGTTTTTTTCAGTCAAGGGTTCGGGTTTGAGATAGTAAAACATAGAACCCATGAAGGAAGAACAGCTAACAGATGACCAACAGCAACACTTGGGACGACACTGCTTAAACGTGCTATTGAACGAGCCCACAAAAAGATAACAAGCTGGAGGATACCATTGTAGAGGAGTGGCACAACAAGGGTGCACCAGCACTATCGTAGAGCGGCATGAGGCCGAATACTACTGGAAGGATAATGAGAATAGGGTTTGAAGGAGGGACCTTTTTATCCAAGTAGCACATGGTCACAACGATGCCACAATACCACGTTAATAATTTTCATGCACTGGGTGTTTTCCCATAGTCTCGATGGGAATTCATGAGAAAACGAATTTTAATAATCATTTACTGCCTTTCAAAGGTTCTTCTATGATCATCAAGCCCGAAGTCAACCTATAATTAATGCATGATAAAAAAAGAATTGTTATATTATAACTATGATATAAAGCTTACGGACGGTGTGAAAAATGAATGCCCTATCAAATACATTATGGTATTTGAAAACAAACAATCATAACATTGATATTAATAAAGCCATGTAGAAAGGTTTAAGAAGAATTAACAACATCTATTCGTTCAAGATCTTGTTTCAACTTTTATGCATATTTATTTCTGAATGGTAACATGGTAAGGGTTATGCCCTTATTCCTTTTAACATAAGATCGTTTAAATAAAAAGTTACACCCTAACACTAATCATAGGCAGGGTCAATAATATTACTACTATAAGACTAACACATTATTCATTCCTTCAATGGTTATAAGTCCATCCAGGGTTATGTCTCGTATTGTTTATAAATAAAAAAATATAGTGGAATCTTCTATAATAAGATGCCCATCTTGCTAGGATTCTTCTAGCTACATATCAATGTAATTACATCTATAAAATTTTAAGTAGTAACAAAGAAGTTAAACATTACAGTATCCATCAGGTTTAACTTTATATAACCTTAGATGAAGTATTGACCATAACTGGATTATAATGAGTCACATAATTTGTGTGTAAAGGAATTCAGTTTTCTCGTACTGACTTAGTCTAATAGACAACAATTTATACCAAGGAAATAATATAGTCAAACTGTAAAGGCTTTGGAAGTAAGAACAAAAGTATAAATACTTTTAGTGTCGCACATGATTACTTATTCCATGGATTTATAATTTAAACTATGTTCTAATTGTATCCTTTCTGCCATCTTTTAACCTGATTGCAAGAAAAGATTTAAGATACTTTCACACTTGACGACTAGGGTGGATTTCAAGAGTTCAAAGGATATAAGAATTATAATTTGAAGGAAAATAGCTGTCGTCAATACTAATAGAATCAAATCTCTTTCTATAACATCTTAAAAGGAAAAACAGTTTAATGCTTTACCTCTATAAGCTTGGGAAACTGACTAGCATGTATATTCTTCTACTGAATTAAAATTTGTACGATGAATTTATATTGAATACTTTAGAATTTTGATAAGCACCACCCGAACCTCTTACCTGTAAATCTGTAAGAGAGGGAAAACTTCTGCGTTAGCTCAAAAGCTAAGTAAGCCCAGATTTTTCATGACAGTCCCACCTTGTGGTGGCAAAAAAGAAAACAAGTTAGTAAACTGAAAAGAACTGTCCAATAAAATACACATAATGCAATAGGTAAATCAGATAATGATTTCCGTAACACATACAACTAATTAAACATTTAGTTGACTGCTTTTGTTATTTAGCTGGATTTAAAAATTTTAAATTTTTTGAAAAATTTGGGGTTTTGACATGTGGTTACCTTCACTGAGAATACTATAATGGAGGGTACCCACAAGGACCCAAAATTCATGGCTTCAGTGAACATATAAGTTGCAGAGGACAGCAATGAAAATGTTGATAGGTTGATATACAATCTAGAGCATAAGTTGTAACAAATAAAATATGCTCAAGATAAAGGATAATCTGGTAAAATTGTGAGGAGAAGGGATAGAGTTAAAGAGGAAGCATTATGCCATTGTCTCCAAAAAAGAGAGACTACTAAGAGAATACCAGGTTATGGGGACAAAAGAGGAGGCAATGAATTTACAATTAGTGATTATGGAAGGAGATAAAAATGACTTTGAAGCATGAATCTATAAACTAGAAGCCAAAGAGTTAGCTGCGAACCAACATATCCAAGAGTTGAAAACTAGAGTGGAAGAGGTGGTTGATCAGAAGGAATCTTTGAGGAAAAAAATGGAACTAGATGATAAAAAAAAGACAGGACATTACTCATTTCTATGATCAAGCCTGCAAAAATTCAAGAACAGATGCATCATGCTCAAGTTAATCTCCCATGAGAAATCGACAAAGTGAGGTTGACGATGACAAGACTAAAGGTGATTGTGGCAGAATCCCTGGATTTTAGATAAGGATTGTTGGAGGTCGCATAGAAGGTCAAAATCCGGTTGAACTAGATGGAAACTAATTCAAAATTTCCTCACCATCTTCCCCAAAATACAACAGAAAGCTTAAAATCAGAAATGGCACTTTTAGAGTTTTATTGGAAAGATGCCCAGAGATTAAGCAACTATATTTCCAAAACCATGGGAAAATGTCAATACTTTTATAAGAAAATACATCTAGTCCATGAAAGGTGCGGCATTCGTTTGGTTTATAAGGTCATTGAACATCTAGACAAAGACCAATGTATGGCATAGTTGCAGAACAGGTTGCACAAAGACATAGAGTACATAAGAAAAATGGAAGTTTTCACTGAAGAAGATATTCAACAATTTGTTGGGAAGCTTCTATGAATGCCTACCTCCTGGAAGACATGTGTAAGACCACAGAAGAGGAAGTGGCACAAATAGAGACACAATTGTTGATTCATGAAGTGACCTTGCAAGTACTGTGGCAAATAAAGTACAAAACCATTGCAGAAGAGGCAAATGCATGGGCATCATATTTTTCCAGCATGGCAGGTCCTACCTAAAAAATTTTCTTGTATAGAATTTTTTGGCATTTTTCTATGTAAAGAACTAAATGACAAATTTTGGAATCCCTAGGGTTAGGGTAAACGAAAAGTCACTAGATGACAAATTCTTATTGTAATATAAATAGAGATAGGAAGTAAATAAGTGGGACTTTTGCTAGCGTAAAGAAGGATGTACTATTTTTGTAAGAGAATTGATTTTTATGCTAATAAGGAAGACCTATTTGTTGGGGAAAGGCATGTATAGAAATTTTCTTGGAATGTATAACGTGGAATTACTTCTTCTTTCTACCATGCAATATACTGTGCGATCATTCTAACTTGTTTGAATTAATTCATTAGTTATGAATGGCTTGATTTCTTTGTAAAATGTCTATGTAGGAAATGAGTAATAAATGGTTTATCATATCATAACTTTCTTTAATATTATTTCTAGTTTGAATGCCAATATTAATTTGAAACAACTATCTCTGAAATTTGTATGAACAGTTACAATATATTACTCTACTTCAGAATTTGCTCCCTATGGGGATAAGATAAGCTAGGATAGGATAGTTATTTTAATTTTAGATTGAATAGATAATTGATAAGGTAGGAGCGATAAGACAAGAGGAAAAAAATTGCACATCGCTGGTGTAGTTTCTGTCTATCGATTATATGCATTTAAACTAGGCACTTGCATTTCATCTTTTAAAAGAAAACAGATAAACGGTGAACTGAGCCTTAACAGGTAAAGATTTTAAAACAAATTAATATACAGTAGCCGGACTGTTAAACCGGATGGATTCTCCACACCAAATGTTGAATGATCTAATTAGGATCAATTACCAGGGGGAATCCTTGTTGTTGGTGCTTGGGTATTTTTCAGGAATCAACATAATTGTTGCTAGAAGAAGGGAAGCTAGTGCATGGATGACAGAGGAGATCCATTTGTGAGAAAATATTCCACTAGAACTACATTTGAAACAACTTTCCCAGAATATTTCATTCTTGAAAATGAAGAACAAGAAAGGGATAGTTCTGGAGAAGAAGATTTAGAACCTTTATACGCTACCCCATTTGAAGAAATTGATCATTTTCATAGGAAGACAATATCTTACGTTAGGAAACATGGAGAGTTGAAAGTAATTACTGCATTCCCTAGGAGGTGAGATCCCATGAAAGCGATCTCATACACTCAAGATTCAGTGCTTGTGGAAACTTTGGAAGAACTGTTAGATTTCTCTCTCCAAGAAATCACTCAACCTCTTGATTAGTTGGGACCCAAATCCCCTATGGCTCAAGTCTATTTGTATTCTTCACCAAAATCTCCAGCTTGAGTTATGGAATATGCTATTAATAAACCTTTGTGGAGATCCAGAATGCCACTCAACTTTATTGTGCCTTTAAACAATATACCTAAGCACCCAAAAAGAGTGCTACCAAAATTTGATCCTCGAAAGGGTGTTTCTGCTACAGATCATCTAATTTCTTATCTCCCACTAAACCTTCTAAACGTTGAACACTGAGATGTTGTCTGCAAACTGTTCCTGTATAACTTTCAGCCTAGAGTGTCTTCATGGTATTTTAACCTATAGGCTAGCTCAATAGAAAACTTAGATGGTTTTCAAAAAGTGTTTATAAGTAAATTTCGAAACCAGAAAACTGTAGCCACACTCATGAAAGAATTATTTTCTATGAGGATGGAGAAGAAAGAGAAATTTCAAGAACTAAACCAAAGGTTTACTACTCTTTTAAACAATTTTAGTGCTGCGACAAAACCAATGGTGGAGTCTTTGGTAGAATATTATATTACAACACTATATCTACCCATAACAATGTTTGTAAACAGGTAATTCAAAGTTACATTAATAGAAAATTATGAAGAAGCTAAGAAGGTAGAGGATGAACTATATAGTATCACAAGACATACTTTAGAACTGGAAGTAAAACCAACAGCTGCAAGAAGCACTTTCTATTATCTTGGCCAGAAGAAGAAAATTCAAATAAATTAGAAAATATGGTCAAAATGGTATAAAAATTATCCAACAGGATAGTAGATTTCGAAAAGGATAAATGGGCTAGTTCATTGAGAAATCCATTCAAACCATTATATAAGAAAAGGGAAGAAGGTGGAAAAACCCAACCTCCTTTACTTAATTATATTTTTCTTGGATTTCATTGAAGTTGGCATTGATCATTTCTGCACTTCTCATCAAGAACACCACTCTAAGAAGAGATGCCCGAAATGGATAAATTCAATGAGTCTGGTAATAGATCAGTTATTAGATGCACAATTGACAAACCCAAGAGAAGAAGAGGACCAAATAAATGAGTAATAAGAAACAACCGAAGAAACCACGATGGTATTATTGTATTAGGCGTCCACATTAGGAATGAACGAGGAAGAGCAGGCTAAGGAAACCCAGTTATCATTGATAAACATTGCAATGAGAAGTGAAGGACCGATATTGGATCAAATTTTAGTGTTTCCTAAAGAAAAGAGAATAAAGGAAACCATGAAAAAAATTATCAACGGCACTCAAACAAAACACAAGGTGAGTCCTGAAAACATAAAAGAAACAATCCTAGTGATAAATAAACATGTGAAAACCATGGCAAACAAACTAGGAAGTACTAAGAAAGGCACATAATAATATAACATGTGATACGATATTGTGAAAGATATTAAGAAAACTAAAGAGAGTATTTATTTGTTTGAATTATGTAATATCCCTTGGCAGAGAAAGAAACTATTGGAGGCATTTGATTCATAGGAAAGCAGTAATGCAGAGGTGGTTGAATCAGATAAAGAGATAAATGAAGCAAGTATTGGCAATAAATCAAAATCCCAGACCTTGCCTTTCCTGTTAACTTTTGAATTTTTCAATCACAATGTGCATAATTGTTTGGTGTATTATGGATCCTCATGTAATATTATTCCACTATCCATTTGGAAGAATATCAATGGTAAACCGATACCTTCCCCTTCACAAATCATTCAACTAGATAGGTCTGTTGTTAAGGTTATATGAGAAATGAAACATGTGCTTAGTAGATTGTCTGCAGATCCAAGAGTATGCCAATTAATAGATATCATGGTGGTGGATATAATTTTGGCTTATGGTTTGATATTGAGCAGGGACTGTTCTATGAAAATTAATGGTTATTTTGTGACTGATCGGTATCACCTATGGCTTCTATACCAGAATAGTCATAACAAAATTAAGATACTGAAAGAACCCGACATGAAACGGAATGTAACTCAGTTGGAAGAAAATAATGAACGAGTAAATTTCTCATATTTAGTTTTCGAAAATTACTTTTAGAACTTGAACCAGGGAACTAACAAGCCAAGGAAGTCAGTTATGAATCAAATACACAGTTTGATATCCTTCAATTTTCACAGGCTGATGACATTGATTGTAACATAGTAAATTTAGTCACTAATGTAGGAGACACTACTAACCAAATAGATTTACAGGATGTATTTTGGATTTTGTATTTTGATGGTTCTAAAACACAAAAACGACTGGGAGCAGGTTACGTCCTTCTTAATCCTAAAAGAAATAAACATTTTCTTTCTTGTAGGCTAGAGTTTGAATATATAAATAAAACCGCCATATATGAAGCTCTAGTTCAAGGTCTAAAAAGAGCCATTGAGTTGAATGTAAGAAATTTGGATTTTTTGGTGATTCTGGAATAGTTGTTAGAGAAATAAGAGACACCATTCATTGTTTATCTCCACATATTAAAGGGTACCAATCTGAGGTATGAAATTTGATAGCGCACTTTAATGCCTTTAACATAAATGAAATCCCTAGATTACAAAATGGTGTAGCTGATTTATTAGCTAATTTTCTTCTAGATTAGTGACGAGTAATAATAAGAGCTCTATTGAACTATTTTTTAGGCCATTAGTACCCGAAAACATTACAAATATGAGGGCGTTCGATGATGACGAACATATTATTAAATTTTTGACCAATGATGAAGATTTCAAAGAATCTATAATTGACGAAGAAGAACATCAATCAGATTTACAAAAAAGAGAGATGGTCAAAGGAAATTTCATTGCTAAAAGAGTAAGAATGATTGAAGGAATGTTTCATTGGAAAAATAAATTCAGAAAACCAACTAATGTTAAAACAAATAGCTCATCAATACAATATGAGCTGGTGAATTTAGGTACAAAAGATGAGCCCAACTATGTCAATTTGGGAAAATGTTGGTCGCATGGAGAAAGATGCAAGTTCATTAAATTCTTTCAATATTATAAATACATCTTCTCCTAGATGTATGAATATTCGAAGAATTATGATACATGCATCATCTAGCATGTAATTTCGATAAAAAAAATGTGTGAAACCCTTTCAGCAACAACTCAGAAAAATGCATCCTAAGTTAGAGCCTTTTATCCAAAATTAAGAAAAGAAGATACTAGACGCAAAGATTATCTTCATAGTTCGACACTCCAAATGGGTAGCAAATATAGTTCTGGTAAGGAAGAAGTCAGGAGAGATAAGATTGTGTGTTGATTTAAAGAATTTAAATAGAGCATCAGGAAAAGATAACTATCAGGTTCCACAAATAGAACAAATTCTGCAAATTGTATTAGGCCAAGAATTGTTCTTCTTGTTAGATGGATTTTATGGTTATAATCAAGTACTAGTGGCAGAGCAATATCGATTAAAGACTACATTTCGTACAAAGTGGGGAACAAATGCTTATATGAGAATACCTTTTGGGATAATAATGTGAGAGACACATTCGAGAGGGCCATGTATATTGCATTTTGAGTTTTAGTTGGCCACTGTGTAGTATTATATTTAGATGATGTAATAGTTTTATCCAAGAAAAGAGAAGACCATGCTTTTCACTTAAAACAATTTTTTGATCGTTGCAAAAAGTTTGTTATATCTTTAAACCCAAAGAAGAGTATTTTCACTATTCTTGAAGGAAAACTGTTGGGTCGCATCATCTCAAAGAATGGAATATCGATAGACCCATAGAGAGTTGAGGATATAACTTATATTCCCATTCTCAATAACAAAAAGGCTATGCAATCATTTATGGGAACAATAAATTTTGTTTGAATGTTTGTAATTGATCTCACGCAAATTGTGAGTCCTTTGAAAGAGTACAGTTCAAGTGGGATGACATTGAGAATTTTTCCTTTAAAGACATAAAGAAAGAAATAGCTCATGCACCTTCTTTGAGAAGTACATATTTTTAAATGGATTTTATTCTATACACCTTTGCTTCAAATAACTCACTCGCAGCAATGCTTCCTCAAAAAGGAGGATTGTGAGATGAATATCCAATATCATTTATGAGCACTGATTTACAAGGGGCTAAATTGAATTACCCATCCATAGATAAACAAGAATATGAAATATTCAAGGCAATAAAACAATTCAGGGCCTATATTTTGAAGAATATAATGAATGTTATCATTCCTCATTCGGTTGTCAGGTCTCTCTTTGTGCAGAAGGAATTGGGTGAGTGAAGAGTAAATTAGGTGACCACACTATAGAAATACAACTTGGAATTCAAACCATCTACCATTATTAAAGGTCAAGGGTTGTGCAAGTTGCTCATGAAAAATCACACTCATTAAGACCATGATTGGGAGAATGAAGTTGAATTGAACTTAATTCACTACTCCCGAATCTTTGTACAAATATTTGGTGCATTATATCAAGAAAGGATATCTTCCAGAACATTGAAACCCCAAGCAGAGAAGGGCAACTCGATTGAATTCGACTTCTTATCAGATAATTAATGGATTAATTTTTAGAAAAAAAACTATGATGGAGTTTTTGTTAGATGTCTAGAGAAAGAATATGAATTTAAAGTGGTCAAATAATTGCACGACAGTCCTGTGGCAGGAAATTTTTCTAGGGATACTACAACTCATAAGATACTCAGAGGTGGGTACTACTAGCCAACTCTATTTCAATATTCCCATGATGACGCAATAAAGTGTGATGTATGCCAAATGAGTGGTGGCAGATTGTTGAAAGCAGAAATACCATCACAGCCCGTTATTATTTTAGAAGCATTTAACCAGTGGGGAATAGAAATTATTGGAGAGATTAACCCAAAATATTCACTGCAACATCGATATATCCTAATAGATACAGACTATTTTACACGATGGGTGGAATCCATTCCTTTGCACAAAGTGAATGAAGATGCAGTCATCAATTTCCTACAAGAGAACATCATAACCAGGTTTGGTGTTCCAATTTCTCTTGTTTTTGACAATGCATATTATTTCTCATATACCAAGATAATTGCATTTTCTTGTGAAAAAGGAATGAAATTGCATTATTCCCCAAATTATTATCCATATGGAAATGAGTTAGCAGAATCAACAAATAAAATTCTCAATCGAATTTTAAAGAAAACTGTTATTGAGAGTCAAAGAAACTAGCATATAACCCTTCCTAATGCACTATAGGTAGATAGGGTTACCCCAAATAATTCCTTAGGAATTTATCCTTATAATATAGTCTAAGGAAAGGATGCCATGTTACCCCTAAACATTCTGCTCCTATCCTTGCAGTTATCTCAAGCCTCAAGAGGATATAGTAGAAAAATTTTACAAGCATGAATTAATACTTTGTTGAAACTTGAAAACTCAAGACAAAAGGCCAAACATAGATTCAATCAACATCAGGATATTATCCATATATGGTTCGATAATCGAAATTTTTGTAAGAGTAAGTTCGAAATAGGATACTTAGTCTTAAAGTGCGATCATCCGCATGATGAAAAGGGAAAACACATGAAATTTCAACATTTATGTATTGGCACCTATCAAATTAATGAAAAGCTTGGCCCCTCAACTTACAAAATTCAAGATTTACAAGGACGGGAAGCAATTTTTCCTGTAAACCACCTCGTTCTCAAACAGTATTTTACCTAAGATATTGGAACACCTTGTAGATAAATAAAACATTTATTTTCTTGATTGTTTCTAGTTTTTTTTTTCATTTTTGTTTGGATTGATTCATAGTTCTTGTTTTCTTATAATAATCCAGCTCAATATTTGATGCTTGGAAGTAGAGGAATGTGAATAATCTTAAAGGTCTTTGAAAGTCAGGAACTACTTCTAGTAAGGCATGCATGGTAAAGTTTGATCATTATGAGACTCTTTAACTGTTTCCTAATTATGGAAAGAAAAGTTAACTTCAATCCCACATTTGAGTCATTATACAACCTATAAAATAACTAAGACTCACGAGGTCTGGATTATTATCTTTGGGATCCATCCATTCTCACATTAATATTTGTCTTAGGAATCCTACCATGATAGACCCACAAAAAGGAAGAAAGTATGACAGATGTATGGCATTGAAAATAATTCCATGTTACAAATAAAAAATACAAAAGGCTTATATTGAAGAGTCAAAATCCTGAAATATTTAGTCCCCATCAAAGAAATGATGCTGAAGGAATAAACCATTAGATCAGAAGGGCTTCCTACAAAAAAAATATCAAAAGGGTTATTCTCCATCCATGAGCATGAGAGCAAACAAATTTATCACTCACACAAAAGGAAATTATGGATGGAAGAACCCATACCAAAATCTCAAAGTGAAGGAGGCAATCAAGGAAGACTTAGAAGAAACATTTTATTCATAAATGAAGCATCAAAATAATGCTTATAGCATGGGAATGATGAACAAACGAATACATCTATATGACTCTATTACAATCCTGCAGAGTCTATCTAGTGTAAATTTAAAGACGAAGATCAAATGAAGTTCATACTTTGGCCCCAAGAGAGTTATCAAGACTCCTAGTTTTGGTTACCTTTCTCCCCAAAATGTGATGAACAATGTGATGCACTAAAGTTATATCCCTAGATATGTCTTGTTTTTGAAAGAGTTTGAAGGAGTATATTGAAAAGATTGTTGCACACTCAGAATCTAGTAGCATGTAGCAGTTTTGATTTCAAAAGATAGATTTTCCAGAGATCTGTGTTCACCAGCTAGTCGCCAATTATTGCTTCAACAACTACTTCCCCCAAAAAATTGGTATTTTAGGGCCCCTCCATCTACTTTGCTTAAAATCATAATTAGAATAGTTTTCTAGCTCAAACAAGCCCCCCCCTGAACACTTAGTTTTTCTAAGGGATTGAGCACAAGAATTTTTTTTGGCTAAGTAAAACTCACATTTTTTCTACGACATTTCAGAGGAACTCGACCAGTTGCTCTGATGTATCCGAGGAACACAACCAGCTGCTCTGAAACATCCAACAAGATTAGATTTATTTTATTCTCGCGTTTTTTTGGAGAAACTTGGAAATCATCATCAAAATGGTCGAAAAAAATTGGGTAATTATCGTCAAAACGACCGGAAGCAAATCAACAAAATACATCGATACGGCTGCATTGAAAGTGAACTTACCATTAAGCCAAGCATATGAAAATTTCATCAGAGGAACTCGGCATGTGTCATTGAAACGTTCGAAGGGGACTTGGGGAATTCCATTGAAATGCTTGCAGAATGAAAGAAAAGGAAACTGCGATAGCGTTGGTCGAAACAATCGCAAGAGAAAATAGGATAGTGACGCCGATACGAGTGGAGGAACTCAAAGAGTGTCACTGATACTGTCGGTGTCACTATTTTATTCATACCGACAGAGACTGTTTTCACGCCAAACGACGTTTAATGTCCAACCACCACATTTATGATTTATTTTTCCATTTTTCTATAAATATAACCAAATTTTGTTTTATTTTTTATCGCAAAATTGAAGTTCGACCTCTATAGCCAATTGCTGAAGGACAAATTTGCATCCGCTGATGCTCACCACCTTCCCACGACCACTAAATGTTTGACAGGTAGGCACCGTACATCATGGAGTCTCTTTGTTAAAAACAATTATATGTGGTGGTGGCTATATTATATTTATCATGGTTTTTTTATATCCAACTAGGGTTATTCTTTTCTTCCTACCTTTCCATATATGTATATATCCTTCGTATACATATTCCAGTAATGCGGTTACCCTAGCATAAGTTCAACACTTTTTCTCAACATACACAGGCGAGGTACTTATTCCTAGTATGTGTGGACACGTGGGTATATTTTTTTTCGTTCCTTTTGACGGATGGTTACACACTGCAGCTAATAAAGAGAGCACCTTTAGGGCATAGGGTGTTTCTTCTTTCCTCGGTTTTGAAAGAACCTTTGGTTAAACCAACTCACATAGAAACCAGTTATTCATTTAGGTTTCTTAGGGGAGAGGCTAAAACTTAGAGCATTCTAAAACCCAGACCAGTCAATGCGAGTCTAAAAACAATATATATGGTAACTCATTGGAATTATATTTTAATGCCTTCAGTGTCACCATTTTTTTCATGTCCATAAGGAATCTTTGTTTTCTAGATTTTCATTTTTCTCCTTATTGCGGTTTTTTATCAAAGTAGTGTTTTTCCATTTTGTGTTGAGAAGTGATTTGAAAGGTTAAAATGGAAAACATTTTTTAGCTTGTGATGAGAGGTTGCATTTTAAAACTATTGCAAGGATTGGTTAAATTGTTGGATTCAAATGCTATATTGATATCATGTATCTTACCACTAAAACTTTGTCAATATGTATGGGTGGAAAACAACGGTGAGGAGAAACGATGATTTTTAGGAAAGTTAGTTGTAAACCAAAAGTCACCTTTATGGAGACGTATTTTTCTCCCTTCTTTAGGTCACCCAGAAGTAGTTGAAAAATTGAAAATGTGTTGCTGCAATCTGTGTGATGTAGTGAAGAAGCATGCATGATGTTCTGTGCACAGGTATCCTCGGGCCTGGCATGTAGACTTCTCCATCTTCTCCCAAAATGATGATGGAAGGAAGGAGGAACGTAACCTTTCTCTCTAGCTGGATGAAGAGGTGTATGATCAGCTCTATTCTTCTAAATGTAGTGAGATTGATCCCTTTCCATGTAGCATCTTACAGGGAGTCTATTGCATCTCTATGAAGGAGGTAATATTGCATGACATAGCACAAGGGTCTTATCCTTCTGAGTGTTAGATGGTTTTCTAGTCATCTTCCTAGATTCCATTTTGGAAGTAGGGACTGGATCTAGGTCTGAATCACCCTGAACCTCAATCTCATAAACTGATATAGCTCAATCTACAATACTAGTGGAAACTGTATAAGAAGTAGATGAAATGTTTTTACCTTCCCTTACAAGTGGCTGCTGAGAGTTCACTAGTTGTGAAAATGGAATGAAGTGTGAGAACTCATATTCCTTGGAGGCATGATTTGCAACACCCTTCGCTCTAATGTTCCCAGTAGAGATATCTGTGATCTCTGTTGAGTCAGGACCAAATATGACTCGCTTTGGAGAGCCAATATGAGTCATATGGTATACAAATAATAGGTTTGTAGCTAGGGAGGAAAAATAGAGCACATCTTTGAACTTTCCATGTTCAATCTTGATAGAGCCCTTCCCTTTGGTTTGAGCTTTACTGTTATTTCCCATATGAATACTAGGACCATCAAAAGACTGCATGAAAGATAATGATTCTCTAGATGCAACCATATAATTGGAAGATCCAGAATCAATGAGGAAGGCATGTGCCGGTGAGAAGCTAGACTTCAATGTATGGCATATCTCTTCATATTATTCAGTTTCTTCTCTATGGTCATCCTTCCTTACACTAGCAGGTGCTGCAATGTCATGTTTCTTCAAACGAAGAGTCATTTCATCAATTTGTCTTCTAATACAAGATCTTTCTTGATGAAAGACCCTTCCATGGTAGGAACAAGGGGTATTTCCTTTTCCATTATTCTTGCTTCTCTTCGAACCTAAAGGATCATTTGACTACTCTTCTTCACAGGAGACTCATCCTTTTGCTTCTCTTTATCATTCGCTACCTTAGGTCCTCTTGCAACCAATGCTTGATCTCTAGAAGATTGAATGATCCCCATTTGGATCAAAATGTCATGCTCATGAGTGAGAGATTCAATAAAAGCATCAAGAGTGGGAATCCTCCAATTTGGAATGGTGATATTCACCAAATGAAAAGTTGATACAAAGAATGAGTAGTCTAAACTGATTTTTGAGAGAATTGCAAGGATGAGTTGATCATCCTCCTTCCCAACCTTGCATAGCTTCAACTGGAATATCGAGTTCTTGAATTTTGTGAAGAATTAACTTAGTGTTTCAAAGTTGGATGGATGAAGAGATATCAGCTCATTCTCTAGATGATAAACCCTCAGATCATCCTACTTATGATATAAGGAAGCAAGCTTATCCCAGATCTCCTCGGGAGTCTTCAATCCCTTGATGTGGAATATAATATCTCGAGAGATTGAGAGGAACAACAATCCATAGGCTTCATCAAGCCTATTCCAGTACTTTTCTTTGTCATGATTAAGAATTGGCTCTACCTCTATCTTCATTGTGAGTCTAAAGAGCTTCTTAGAGCGAATTTGTGTCTCCATGTCCTCCTTCCACTAGTGGTATTTGAAGGAAGTGAGTTGCTCCATTGGAGGGGCCATTTTTTAATGCAGTGAAGAAGACTAAGCTACTGTAGCGAATGCATTGAAGGAGACTGAGCTCTTGTAGCAAATGCAATGAAGAAGACTGATAACCTGTAAATCACACAATCAAACATACAAAATAAGGTCGACATTCTGCACTTTTGGAATTTCCTTCACACCTAGCATAGTTGATCAAGCAATCTTGATCAATAATTCCTTAACTTGGGATATTAAGTGGTAAATTCTCCACTTTTGGTGCAGTACTGGAAGGAACAATTTTTGCTCAATTTTTTTATTTTTGATCCAATTATGAATATTCAGTAGGAGAAGTGCCTTGTCTTGCCAAGGCTCTGATACCATATTAAATTGAGCACATAGATCTATGGATCAACACACAACTCACACAATAGATCACACAATTTTACTCAGGAATTGAAGAATAAAATAGTGCAAAAAATGGCTTGCAGCTGTGAATGCTTTCATTAATCAAAAGTAATTGGATAATAATTACAATGAAGTACAATGGTTAAATAGCCACATGCAATTCGAATCCATGCGAGGAAATTCGAATTGATTAGACTTTACTTAACTGAATGGTTAACTGACCTTGTCTAAATCATTATCGGAGTTCATCGGAGTTCTAAATCACGATTCAGGTGTCTAATTTAGTGTTAACTAGTCTAACTGACTAAGGTAGGTGAGTAAATCCACCTCACCTACATGCAGCCATGCAATCCTAGCGCTAACTGAGTAGAACTGAATGTAAGGGATTAGAATTGAATGTAACTAACTCCTAACTGAGCTTGACTAGTCACCAACTCAACTCAACTGACCTTGGTTGGTATTGACACTGCCAGTGGCTCCTAATTTGTAGGGATTGATTTAGGAGGCTCCTAAACTGATACATGCAAGTACAATCAGTGGCAATAGGACTCAATTAGTGTTCCCCACACTTTAGTAACTGGAACACGTGCCCCAATTAGGCCAAGTGGACCCAATGGTGCTAGTGACTAAAAATAGACTGGAAGGACTCCCGATAAATAGACATGACTCCATATTTAGACATGTGACCAAATTGGACAAGGGAGGAATAATAATCCTAAGACTACCCTAAGAACAAATGTTATTCTAAATCAGTGTCCATTTCTCATGGGATTCCTCATACTTCATTTCAATACACATCTATGAACTCTTGTAACAATCAATAATAATCTATCTTTGGGCCTTTTCCTCTAGTAAATCTTATATATGGGAATCTCTTTCACCACTCTCATCCTTCCCTCTTCATCAATTTTGTGAAGGAATTTTTCATAACAATATACGTGGAATCTACGTTTTTCAAACAAATCCATACCATTAAGAGAATAATAAGTTCCTAATGGTAGGACATTGAAATCTATTTTTGTGAGTATTCCATTCAACTCTATGGGGCATTCCATCACTACTTTACTTACTCTTCTTTTTATTCATATGGCTAATTGAACTATCCAAGACTTTTATGCTTCATTTTTCTAAGAGAACAACATTCAACTAATTTTGGCATAATATAATTATGATTAAATGTTGGATCAAGCAAAAAAGAAACGGATTTCTTAGCAATCTTACCTTCAACTTCCATTAATGTCGATTAAGGATCTTCCTGATGGTTATCTGACACTGCATAAATTTGGGGAGTTTCCCTTTCCACATCCTTCACTATAATTTTTTATTATAAGTTATTCAAGTCTCGAGGGTTCTCTTTTCGATGTGGTCAGTCTTTAACCATGAGGTTTACTCCAAATCCTCAACACTAAAGTTGTACTTTTGTTCTTCTTCCTACTTCTACTACTACCTTGATTCCACTTCATGCTTTTTCACCTTTATGGAAACTCTTTGGATGAATTCTAAATGGTGTAGAATTACTACCTTGATTCCACTTCATGCTTGTTGACCTTTTTGGAAATTCCTTGGATGAATTCTAAATGGTGGAGGATTTAAACCACTTTCCCTTTGATCAAATATTCCCTTTGGATTTCCTTTTCATAGTTAAAGCAATGGATTTTAAAGTCATATTTGGATGAATCAATTTCTCTTGTAAATTCCCCTCTTGCATTTAGAGGGAGAACATAGTTAACATTAGTTTTAATGAATGTTGGTTACACTGTGTCAAATGAAGATGCCTCAATATTTTAGCTATAATTCATTATTTTTAATTAGAAGTATTATTCACATGCATACTTTTGGTTCTAAGTTAGATTCATTCAATAAGAGACTGCTACTAAAGCATATGAGAAGAAGCAAAATAAATGGTTTGTAATAAATGCTCCTTGCCTTCTGGTTTAAGAATTCACATGCACACATGGTTACACTTACATGAGACTTTTCTGGCGAGACCTCATCCACATACTGTAGAGTTTTTAAACAAAAAGAATTGAATTTAAATAAGTCACACAATCTAATTATTTGTGTATTTTAGTGTGAAAATAGCTTAGAGTCTAATTCAACAGAAAAACGAAGGAAATTTTCATAATTCAACATAAAAACGAAGGAAAATTTCAAAATAAAAGGTTATGCTCCACTATACACACACATACACAATAAAGATAATTCCCCATGATGTTTTATGGAGTCCGATGCATTTAACCAGATGGACAAGTCGTTGCTGTCGAGGTATTTTTTTTTTCTTTTCTAAAGTCCATTGAGTTTCAATTGAAGCATAAATGTTGAAACACCAGTTAACGACTATTGATTATGTTTAAAAACAACAAAATATAATTCACCCCGAAAACTTATACAAATGAAACGGTTCTCACACTTTTCGTTGCCATTCAAGCAAAGATGATGAAACATCAATTAATAACTTCCAATGAAGTGTTCCCATAACTAGTAAATGAAACAGTTTTAAGTATGGGCATACCTTAAATCACCAAGCTTGAAAAGAGTTCAAGCAAACTCAACAAACATATGGACAATAACATCACACTATAACACTGGATTTAATTAAGCTTATGCAAAGAGTTAAATTTGAACCTAAAATAACGGTGAACAGTTGAGGGTAATGCAATGAAAGAGTTAACCGTAAACTTTACACATAAGCTCTTGGCCCCACTTTCCAAAAGTTGTGTCTCCGTCTTGGCAATACTGCTTTAGAGTACCATTCAATAGTATTCGCGAAAAATAAATATGTAATGGAATAATTAATTGATAAATTAACTAACTATCCTAAAAAATTTAGGATATGTGAAGACATAGAGTCAAAGACCTAAACCAATTGTGGTCACAAGTAACATTTTAACTTTAAATAACCAATTTTATTAAATATCGACCAAAGATATTGTATGTCTTATTTTAAAAAATCATTGAAAATAAAAGCAAATAGTCCTTTAACGCATGTTCATGTCCTGCTACTTTCTTTAGAGAATAAAATTGATTCCAACGAAATTTCTTAATAATGTGAAAAGAGGTTAGAAAGATGAAATGATTCCAATTTCCAGCAATTCTTGCAAAAGCATTTTCGAAGAGGTTATTCTAGAACGCATATTTTAGAAAAGGACTCCATTGCGTGTTTCTAAAAAAGAGAATTGATTTACACCGGGACTTCAATTTTATCATGTGAGGGCATTGAAACTGATTTCAATTTTAACCTGTGAGAGCATTGAAACTGATTTTATGGAAAATATTTTTAATTCTCTTTTTTAATAATAATTATAAAGATTATATATTATTAATACTAATGACTTAATAATAATTATAATAATAAAACTTATAACTTAGTTGTATAATTAAAAATCATGTTGATGATCATCATGGTGGTTAAGGTTTACTTAGAACAAACTTTGGTCATTCAGACCTAAAAAACCAATTAATTAACTTGTTTTATAGTATATACAATTATTAATTTATATTTAAAATATTTTATTTTTAAATAAAAATGTTATTTAAAAACATTAAATATTATTATTTTTATTTTAAAAAATTAATAATTAAATATATATAATACTATTTAAAAAAAATAATATAAAATGCAATTCTAAGTTTAATATATTATCAACGATCACTTTAATAAAATAATAACTAAATAAAGTAATAGGTAAATAGATTATAAAGTAGGTTTTAATTAAACCATAGAATCAGATATCCATACCATAGAATCAGATATCCATAATAAATCTATGGTTTGTGATAAATGTGTGTGGAAATTTTGAGGATATGACGAGGACTTTAAAATATCCAGAGCCTACGACCGGAAGAGCATAACAGTCTTTGAACAGACACCCTTTGTCACGTGTTGACCGTTCTTGTTGAATCCTCAAGCCATCTTCGTCGTCAATCGGCTCAGCATATTTCTAAATATATAGACACACATACATAGAGAAAATTGTTTGTGTATATATAACATTATATCTAGGGGTGTTTTGTATGAGCGGTTCATATAGCCATGCAGGAAAAAATATGCAAAGATGGGGTGGTACAGGTAGAGTTAATGGACTTTCCAGGCTTCAGATCCCATCCCACAGAGGAGGAGTTGCTGGGGTTCTATCTGAAGAAAAGGATCGAATTAGGCGCAGGCTACCCATTGAACTTCGATAAAATCATACCGACTATAGACTTGTATCAGTATGAGCCCTGGGAATTACCCGGTAAACTCCATTCTCTGTTGCTTCGCTGATTTAAATTAGAAATTATTTTCAGACTGTATTGATTAATCTATTGCAGGTTTGGTACATGATGTTGGGGAGCGACAATGGTTCTTCTTCGTGCCAAGACATCAAAAGAAATGCGCTCGGCCTAACAGATTGACTAAGTCGGGTTACTGGAAAGCCACTGGTTCGGACAGAAATATTCGCAATGGCCTGTTTCACTGCATAGGTCTCAAGAAAACTCTGGTGTTTTATAATGGAAAAGCTCCCCTTGGGAAAAGGACGGACTGGATCATGAACGAGTATAGAATGCCAGATTTTAGCTCGTGCGCTCCCAAGGTGATCAAATTTGTAAGAGAATCAATTGTTATGGACTATAGTTATATTAAATTAAAACTTTATAAAACATAATATTGAATTTGATCACTGTCTTTTTATCTTTTTTTTACGAGAAATTTTGTTGATATTAAATTCGATCACTTCTTTTATGTATATTAAGATATTCTCAATTCATCTTCCAATCCTGTTTAATATCAAATACTATTGTAAAATAATCACCAAATCTTATCTACTAAGTACTGAAAAGTTTAGTGGGTAATCATATTAAACATTTTATTCTGGTGGTTTTCTTAAAGGAATGTATGTTGGGATGTGCAGAAGAAGAGCAATATGGTGTTATGCAAGATATACAAAAAGGATACCAGTCAGAAGTCCATGGAACAACGAGCAAATCATAGTCTCGAAGTTGATAATAAAGAGTTCGTTGATTCAACAGATGAATATCAAGAGAAGTGTTATTCAAAGAGCGTTAATGTCAGCTGCAACTCAAATCGAATGACAGATGCCGACGCCAATGATTGTTCCTTACATTATCTGGATCACGAGGGCGACTGTTCCTCTCTATTTAAAACGATGGATGAATTTAATCTCTTTGATTGCCTGGAACCGATCATGTCTTGGGAAGAAAGTATGGTGTTGAAGACCCCTCAAAGTTGCAAGCCACCGCAGTTAGAGTTGCCCAAGTTGTCGATGGACTTTTTGTTTACTAGCCGATAGAAACTCCTTATGCTCTTTTGTTTACTTATTGTTCTCTGAATGTTTTATTTTTTAAAATATTTTGACGATAAAGTCAAAATGGATTTAATGAATTGTTTTTATATAATAATTAAAATACTGAGAGGAATTAGAACTAAAGTAGTAGTACAAAGAGTGTTTTCTGACCCATAAGGAGAAAATACAAGTGGGGAAAGCTTCAGAGTGAGAAGTCAAGTGATGCATGAAGCATCTTCCAAAAAATAAGGTCAAGACTCTTTGTGGAGTGCTAAAGAATAGGAGGCTAATAAATGACCAATTCCTAGGAAAAATACTATATAATAGTATGTACATCAAGCAAGTATGAGGCTAGTGATGAACGAGTAATTGATCAGTTAATGAAAGAGATGGTGCATTTATCAAATTTTGTCCTTGTGGTTGAGCAAGTAATTGATCCGTTAATGAAAGAGATGGTGCATTGATCGAATTTCATCCAGGTTGTGGAGGAAGTAAGACTCTGCTTCTCTAGGAGTTGGTTGGTAGGAATGGAAACTTCAGTTCTATTTTCCCAAGAGTGATGTCAGGTTCCCTATTCTATTTCTCATGTGTTCTATTTTTCATATGTTTAAGTATTGATAAATCATAGATTGAGTACACGCATGAATCGTAATTACATTTTATATTAATTTATACTTGTATCTATTCCTAACATTTCTTACTTCATATTATGATTTAATATAAACTATTCTTTAGTAGCAAAGAAATCATAGATTTATTATCATATTATATTTCAAGGGATTCGATACCCAACTTAGAGTTTTAAATTAGAGTGGATGTAATGCTAGCCTAACTACGAAATTCGAGCAAGGATATTATATATGTGGTTAAATATTTTTAAATTGTGTTTGCATATGTTCTCTTAAAATATTTCAAGGTATTTTTCAACTAATCATATTGCCTAGAAGTCGATGTTTTCATATTGAGGTTATCTTTGTTTTTAAAACTATATTAATTCTATAACTCATTACCATTTAAAAACTATGCTTCCATAATGCCTATGATTACATCTATATTCCCTTAATATAAGTTAAGTAACTATTTTACAGAAGGAAATTTCTAGCTAAACAAGACATTACATTCTAGCTAAACAAGACATTACAGAAGGAGCTACTATTTAAACCCTGAATTGAATAACACAAAAAATAAATTAAAAAGTATAAATAGTAAACAAATAGATTGTAAACATATGCATAGAATTCCTTAGAATATGTAGAGTATATCTGAAAGGTTTACATTGAAAACAAACATTTAATTCATGAATCCCTAGGTTAAGCTGTTCACTTAGTGTTAAGAAATTACATGACTAATGTTAGTTAGGTAATCATACACACTCTCAACTAAATTGACTTTGGATTCATTTATAAATCAATACATATCGGGTCACAGATCCATAACATAAATACAAACATTTAGTTTTGAATACTAAGTTAAATAACAAATAGATCTAGTAATTGTATAGTAAAACACTATCAGTATTTAAACTTAAACTATCAGTCCCTAATCATGAGTATCACATCTTGTGATATATGGATCTGTCCAAAAGACTCTTCAACCCAAATCGAATCACAAAAATATATTAACATTTAATTTTTAATGAAAAAGTTCTAACTGATAAAAAATGTGTGGCTGTAAACCCATTAAAATGGTATCCCTCGTTTAAAGAATCAACGACTTTTACATCCGAATGGATGGTATGGAAACATAATCGAAAAAGAGGCTCTGAATCCATATCCACAAGAAAGTATAGACCCATAAGGGTTTAATAAATACATTTCAACTTATCTTCCGAGGTAGTGGTGAAATCCCTATCAACATGTTGATATGTGAACACAGTGGGAAACCACTATAACCTACATTGTCTTTGAATGTTACCATTTGGTTGTCAACGGATCCGTGGATGTAGACCAAGCCCAACCACAACAGAGAAATACATGCATATAAAACTAAACCAAGAAATGTTAATTTGAATTCTAGCAACATGTTAAGACTGTATTCGTTCAAACTAAACAAAGTTGGAGGAAATTTCCTCACCTTTGGAAAGGAAGAAGGAGGGCCAAGAGGAACTGACTATGTCGCCACTCTTGTTGGCCAGGTTTGCAACCAATATTCCACCTCATAACATAGTAAAAATGTGTAATTGAAAACTGTAACAAATAATATGCATAAGGATGAAAGGGTAAAAACCATTACCTAGCCAACTGATGCATGGTCAGGAGATGGAAGCTAGTTTTCATGGAAATATCATATATTCACCCAAACTCTACCTGCACATTAAAAGGGAAGAAGTTAGTGTTATTTGTAGAAACTCGAATTAATCAAATCAAGGAAACTTGCAGCCCAAACTTACCTTAAATGAATGAAAACAGGTCCAGGGATCAGCTCCTCCTAGTCGCCCTTATATCTCCGCTTCATGCACAATGATAGAAAGGGAATAGAGTTAAAAAAAAAATTGTTTTTCATTTATTTAAAAACCTGTAATTAAGACAACAATAAGAACTTGCAGATGGACTTTAATCTCTACCTATAGAAAAATCATAGAAGGATGGAAAGATTCACAAAAGTTCAAAGAAGGACCTGGTTCTTTCCTCAGTGTGATGAACCAGTTAGGCCAAGCCGATAATGGCGACCTTTTCCTCTTATTAAAAAATTCGATAAAAACCTCAAATGCAAGAAGAAATTTTTTTCATTAAAAGAATATGTAAAGGATTGAGAAAGGAAGTGCAACGCAACCATGAATGGCCAATCTTTCTCCCTTTGAATACTTACATACCAAACTCATCAAAAAATAAAATCTTAGAAAGAGTAAAAATGCATTAAAACCCTTGTCAAAACCATTGCATAAGATCACGATAGGTGGAGGGATGAGATCCCTCTCGATCCACCTTTTCATGCTTTCAACTTTCCATTGAATGCACCTGGATGCATTTTCAAATCATAGACATGGAAGAGTTATTTTGATGGCTCAAGACCTAATTAAATGCACTGACAACCCTTGTATCTCCCTTTAATTTTCATTGCATGCCACCTTCGCACTTATCAACCCTGTGGAGTCATGAGGACTTCACTTAGTGAACCTCTCACATAGCACGTGCGATCATGGGGTATTAAAAAATACCCTTAATTTCGAGAGATATTGACCCAAACCCTTTTTGTTGAAACCCCCTCCTAATACTTAAAACCTCCTCCCCACCCTTTTTTTTACCTCAATCCTTATAAACCATCCTACCCACCCCCACCTTAAACCCCTCATCCCCCCAATACCTGCAATATATTGGTTCATTTTTTGATAATTTTAAAACCCACAATATGAACTAACATAATAGGATATTGGCCAACAAGTGAAGCCCCTATGCGTGGAGTATGGTTGTCGCTAATGTCACAATCATGGTTCACATTGCCACCATATCAAAAACACTAAATCAAACCTAAAACCAATATCACGTGTTAATGATCCCATACACCTTTAAAATTTATTACAACTCTTAATCACCCTTGCGAACTTATAGTAGAGGGTGGAGGTTAAGCTAGTACTAAGCCATAAATTTTAGGCTTAGGTATCTAGAAACACAAACTTAAATTAATTATAAAAGCATTTGGTGAGTGGATATAGGGTCATCGTCACCTGGTTACAATGCCACATGTGGTTAAAATGTCCACATGAACATTATGGCCAATGCAAGCTACTCACACACATAATTACTTATGACGACAAATTATTTCATGCTGCAAGCAAACAATTACATATTACGACAACATAAATGAATAATAGAATAAAGGTTTTGTTTATTTATTTTATATTTTATAGGTTTGTGACAAATATCTAGAGAGAGAGAGAGAGGGTGTCAAATATAGATGGGATAGGTGTGAGCGATGGAAAGAGAAGGATTTTGGGTGAGAGAGAAGCATGGAGATAGAGGGTGAAATGAGATAAGGAGAGAGGGATACAAGTTGAGAGAGAGAGAGAGAGAGAGAGAGAGGGTATGGGAGAAAGATAGAGGAACAAAGGGTTATTAATTAAGGGAAAAGAAAGGGGGAGAGTAACATAAGGAGGAATAACGAGGGAGGTAAATAGAAGGTGGAGAGAGAGGGAGAGACAGAGAGAGTTTGTGAGAGAGGAAGTGGAAGACACATAGACAGACACACACATAGATTTTGAGTTAGAGAGGGGGAGGGGCGAGTGACAAAGAGAGAGTGGGAGAGGTGACCAATAGAGAGATAGTGATGGAGGTATAGAGGAGGTGGAGAGAGGTTATGAGAGAGGGAGAGTGAGGGAGGGACACACACACACATAGAGATAGAGAGAGAGAGGGAGGAGAAACACACACATACATATAGATAGATAGAGGGGGAGGAGTGACACACACACACACACAGAGATAGAGAGAGATATTGTGTGGGAGAGAGAGGGGGAGGGTGAGCGACAAAGAGAGAAGGGGAAGGGGTGAATGATAAAGAGATAATGATGGGGGAGGGATAGTGAGGGAGATATAGAGAAGGTGGAGAGAGGTTATGAGAGGGGGTGAGGGAGGGACACACACATAGATATAGATAGAGAGAAGGGGGAGGAACACACACATACACACAGACATAAAGAGAGAGATTATGTGGGATATAGAGGGGGAGGGGTGAGCGATAGAGAGAGAGGGTAGTGGGGTGAGAGATAGAGAGAGAGAGGGGAGGGGTGAGATATATAGAGATATTAATGGGGGGTAGGGATAGTAATGGAGGTATATAGAAGGTGGAGAGAGGTTGTGAGATAGGGGACTGAGGGAGGGAGACACACACACACACACACACACACATAGATATATAGAGAGAGAGAGGGATGTTGCAAGAGATATATGGGGGATGGACACACACACACACATATCAAAAGAGAGAGATATTGTGGGGATTAGAGAGGGGGATGACGAGGAACAAAAACAGAGGGGGAAGGCGGGGAGGTGTGATAGAGAGAGAATGATGTAGGGAGGGATAGTGAGGGGGGTATAAAGAAGGCGAAGAGAGGTTATGAGACAGGGGGAGTGAGGTAGGGAAATAACCACACATAGATATAAGAGATACAGAGGGAGGTTGTGAGAGAGAGATTGTGGGGGGAGGCACACACAGATAGAGAAATATGTAAATACACAGGTAGGGATGGCTAGTGAGTAAGGGGCGTGTGTATTCATAGATACAAAAAATATTATTTAGGGATCAATTCTTGGATTTCCTCCCTTTACGATGTTGAGACCTTAATATGAATATCTAATACTCAAATCCTATTAAAGGAACATGCATGTTTCATTGGATACAAGGAACACCCTGAGTAGGACATGTGTGGTGCTTCAAATAAATTTTCATTAACATGGGTTCCTCATATATTCCTTTATGTCCTAAGGTATGAGGATATTCCTCAATCATGTCTCATAGGTCGCATACCTACTACTCTAAACCACCTAATTCCACTAACATCCACATTCATAGTCTCAAATATACCTATTAAGCGTCATTTGTGATTTTTTAATGAATCCTTGCTAGCCTTGGATGCCTATAATATTTAGTTTGGACCTAAGGCCATAGTTTCCTCATCTGACCATGTCCATGGCCTTGTGACACATACCTAGTACTCAAAAAATGACGATGGCATGCATATACCCATTAAGATTCAAAGGATCCACTTTCAATGTCATGTGTGGTGGTTGGAGGCATCAATTTTGGCCATAAATGGTTCCTTTAATGCCTAAGGACCATGTGTTTCCCCCCACCCATATCAAGGGGCCTAATATTTGTACTTAGTGATAAAAATGTTCTAATGGCACTAGTATCCCCATTTCAAGGTAAATGATACCATGGAAGCCTCTCTTGAGGTTGCTCAACACATAATTCTTGGCTCTAGATGCTTGGAAGAATCTTCTAGGGGCTAAGGCTTAGGTTTCCTCCCTTTATTATGTCTAAGGTCCCAATACACATCCATAGTACTTTGTGTTGTTTCGTTACACACACTTGGGAGCTAAACATAGAAAACATATTCAAGCTGCTAGATGTGTCTTTGGGGGAAAGTAACGGGTGCTAAAATCTGTCATTTTTCATGATTTTATTACCATTAAGTTTACACAACCAATTCTCCCGCAATTTAGTACATCTACCTTTAAAATGATTATCTTTTATGTTACTGAAGTGGTTATAATTCATAAATGTAAAATATGTTTACATAATTATTTTTGATGTATTAAATAAAATTTTGACATTGTTTAACTGATCCTCAACTTATGAACCTTTGTCCTCTAAAATAATATCAAATATTGTGCAAACACTAAGCATTTTGATACTCATTCTGGCACTTCTTCCCATAGTGATATCTGCACTAGTTTGGTTTATCTTCATATTCTCATTTTGGTTAGTCATGTCATAGCTGCATATGTAAAATAAAACCATATTTTGATGATACAATTTTCATTATTTTAAAATGTAAACACATAAGTAAAAGAATAAAAAAAATTAATAAAATATTGAAAGGATTATTATTTTATTACATTTAAAACTTGTTTAAATTTAAAAACATTCATAAAATAATTAAGTGGCACCATGGAGTTTAGTATGTTATCCATATGAAATTTAAATGGCATATGAAAATCATAAACTTGTATACCATTTAACCTATCAAAACACATTAAAAAATTTAACCCTTTATATCATTTAATAAATTAATCATTTAACATAATATGTTAAATGACATATGATAGTTTACACTTTATACCATTTGACAGATTCGATTTTTCTTAATGCAGGTTGAATGCATCCAATGCACATGATTATCATGGGGGAGGAAAAAAGATCAAAATATTTTTCAATTCCAACACAGTAACCAGCAGTCAATTCAACATACTATTTTTACATTCAGTTCAACAAATGTCTTTGATTCCAGCATCGTCTAGCACTTGATCCCGCACTCTCGTCATCATTTCAGGAAGCAAAATTTAGGATCGATTTTTGAGAAATCCATGAATAAACTGATGAAACGGTTCAAAACCCACTTCCCAAATATGGATATTTACCCTTAAGTGTGAGTTATTTTCATAATTCTGAAACATATAAGGAGAAATCATTTCCCATTCACACAGATTTTCCCAAATTTTGTGAGGGCTTATTTTTTAAATTTAGAAATTGGTTTTAAGAGTTCATGAATTTGGGATTTCATTCTATCCTTCTTCACTAGATTTATCATGTATAAGTTTGACCTTAGAGGTGTGTGGGAGGGTGTGGAAACTAGAGTTTTGAGCTCAGAAGATCAAATGTTTTGTAACTTAGTTTTATTCCGAATGAATAATTGATTTCTGGAAATTAAGTTATGTGCACAGATTGTGTGTTTGTGAGGTTAGTGAGGGTTGGCCATCCCATGGAATGCATTTTTCTTTGTAAATTCGTTCATAATTTTGTACATGTACGAATTTCACTTGTTATTAGAAAAAACATTTTATAGAATCAATTGATAAAAGTAGGAATTGTGAATTGGATGAAAAACATTTTTTCTCTGTAAATTGAAATCTGTATAACCCAAACGCATTGTGAATTTATGTATTTAATTATTTTGTATAGATTAATCATATAATTTTTACTCATACTTTGTTCCTGTAAATAACAATTTTCCTTTTCAATTTCATTGAGTGATTTTGTCTTTTAAATATCCTAGCGATGGTGTACTTTATATTTTCCTCTTACATCATTTGAGATCGAGTCCAACGTTGAATTGACTCTAGAATTCACTTTATGTTACATACCCCAAATTGCAAAAACATTTTATTTTTAAGAAGACATTATACTTTATTTTTATTGTAAAGTTTGTGATTATTGACCAAGTTGGGTCAAGGATGAGTGTAATTAGCTATGTTGAATATTTTATTATTTAATAAATAAAAGATGAGACAAACAACTTAAGGAGGATTTTGAATGAGTGTCTACTGGCCACTAAGTGGAATAGACTGGGGTGAGAGAAAATGGACACATTAAAGTATCCTCAACCACTTCTAGCTGTTGCAGGAGGAAAATTCCCTATTTTTGTGGTCATGTTCCCGAGTAAAGTGGAAAAAGAGCAAGTGGCTCATTAAATGAAAAAGACTAACCAAAAGAAAAAGGCATGCTTATAATTACCCATCAAATTCAGTAGGCGGTTGTTCAATCTAGACTTGTGAATTTTCTAAAGTGAAAAGTGTGCACAAGGTATTTGATCAAGGGGAAAGGCAGAAGTGGTTTGAGTGTGAGACTTGTTTTATAGAACTAGTGAAACTGATTTGCTAAGTTCTTTACGGTAAAAAGAAAATGTATTACTGTGGAATACTTTTATGGAGTTGCATGGGTTTTATAATCCATCTAATCACCTAGGGCTTTCAACCAGGAGGACCAATAGACAGGCTCGGGGATTCGAAGATAAGCAACTAAATCTATCTTTAGGAATTGGTTGGGTGGAAGGGGCTCCTTAGGTTGTTGTCTCCTCTACAAGTTTCTCAAGTTCTAAATTTTTTTTTATTTTACCTTATGCAAGTAAAAGTACTAGAATGAATGAATTTATGAATTGTAAATTACCCAATAATTTTTTTTCTTTTCGTCTTTGTGTTTCTTTGCATGATACTTCATTCTGGTTTACTTTCAAAAAGGTATTCCACCCTTGATAAGTTATATGTGAGTCTACATAGATAAAACACTTTCTTATTATCTCTACCCTATTGAAATATTGTAACTTCAAAGAATATTCTATATGTATCTTTTTGTGGTCCCCGATCGTCCTACCGAGAGAACCACTTGTATTATCTTGTACCCTGTTGCTCCTAATAGAAAGAACTAATAAGAGTCATCAAGTAGTCCCCTCTAATTGTAAAGGTGGGTCATTAGCACCCCAATGTGGTTACTTGAGCCTACATGTGTAACCTGAGTCTACATGATTAACTTGAGCCTACATGATTAACTTGAGCCTACATGACAGATGAGTTAACTTAAGTGGACGGATGAATATAAATAGAGTTGTAGTGGTCCTCATTTGCAACACACACTCTCACTTGTGTAGTGCATTAGTGGAGAAGAGAACTAGCTGGAGAAGGAGGAGGATTAGGCTTTGATCTCCTTGCTAGTTTTAACATTTATCTTTTATCTTTTTGGGGCATCTATATTGAGGAAGCTTTTGCTGGGTTTTTCCCTTTAGGGTTTTTTCAGGATAAATATTTGTGTTCCTTTTGTATGGTTTTGCATGTCTATCTTTCAATGATTATGTTTATATGCTTTTGTTATGAAAATGAAATGAAGTACTGATGTCTTAGCTAAGCATATGAAAAGTTAACATGGTATCAGAGCCACCATGAAAAGAAGACATTGTGTAGCTATAGAATCTATGGATTCTTACTTTTTGGTTCTCTCTCCACAATCGATCAGCAAAATAAGGCTAGGATGACTCTCCATTGAAGGGCACATCTTTCTGTTGAAGCGGAATTCGATTCCGAGCATTTTCAGTTTTCAGTGTGGGAAATTAGGGCTTCTTGCAGAAGAAGAATTGTTTAGTAAGCCCAACGTATGATTGATCTCCAAATAAAAATCGAATTTTAGAGACCTAGATCAATATTTTTGGTTGGGTGAAACTCCAGGAAAGTCAAACCCTAGTTTGACCCGGAGCTAGAAATACCCTAAATACTAAAACTGCTACGTTTTGGTATATTCTCTATATCCCAATATTGGCAAAGTCTCAGGAGCTGAAAATTTCAGAGACTAAATATATAATATTTAGTAACATTGTATCCAAAATTCAGCCTCAGATTCTCTATATTATAGGAGATATGATCCCTCCAAGTTAGGGTTCCATCCTCTTCCAGAATTCATCCCTAAACAGGACACCTAGAGCAAACTGGTATAGCTTGGGATACAGAGATCCAAATGGAATTCCTGAAGATGCTCCAAAAATAGCACGGACTATACTTTCTGTGGTCCAAATTTTAGAATCTTAAAATGAACCAATGACACGTGGAATGCCGTACAACGTCACTGTTCTGAACAGTCCTGTAACAGGTCACCTTGGCCAAATGATCATAAATCCCAATTGGCGAAACCAATTCTGATGAAACCTATGGTTTTGGATCAAGGATTTGTGAGGTTACCTTAGTGCCAAATTTCAGACATATAGGTGTATTAACTTCGGAGATATCAAAGAAACAGTAACATGCATTTTTGCAAAAGAAATTGGAAAACTAGGGCATCTTGTTCCGGGAGCTTCCCTCCACTATTTTCAGAAAAGGAGTACATTGGAAAGCTCCATTTGAAGAGATCTATCTTTCTGTCCAATCAGATCTGAAATATTCCAAGTTTTGAAAATTAGGGTTTCTCTGACAAACCCTAGATCATCCAGCTCCAGAAGTAGGATGGACACCTCAAATTGGTAAGATCTAATCTTTTGGTATTTGCAATTGAGGTTCTCATTTCAAATTAATTTATCACATCAGCTTGATGATAAGCTTGGTGAAGTTGAAAACTTCCAATCATGAAAGTATTTGATCCCTCTAAAGAAAATGAATTGGACACCTACGTGAGTAGAGAGGTTCCAGTTCTAGATGGAGATGAGCCTCAAAGCCTTACACAAGAAGAACTTGATCAAGGCCAAGAAGATCACTGTTGATTCAATCATGGATAAACTTGTACCACAAGTGTCTTCCTTAAAGACATCGAATATGTTGGATTCCTTGATCAAGCTATTTGAAGATAAGAAGATGGATTTGAGAAAATAGTTGAAGAATGTGAAGATCCAAAATGCATAACATCTTGAAGTAGAAGCAGATAATGCAGAAGTGGTGATAGCCACCTTGAATGGCCTCCCATGATGATGGGATTCATTGATGTGAGGAATGTGTGCCAGAAGGAAGTAATTACTTTCAGTTGACTTTGGGAAGAAGAAGAAGCTTGTCTCATAAGAAGAGAAGACGAAAGATGGGAGAAAATTGAAGATCAAGCTCTCACCATTCAAAGAAGATCCCTCAAGTGATGAGGAATATGAAGAACTCAATTCTTGATGAACCTCTTATCCATCTTATCATTTGGATAAGAAATGATTATTTCATGAATGAAGAAGATGATGAAGAAGAATGATCAAGAAGGAGTCTACCCACAAAACAAACAAAAGATAAGTATTCAATTGCCATTTAATGATATTGTTTTGTTCTGTATATTCAGTTGATGTGTTACGCATGATAGATTGTTTGCATTAATGACTGTATACTACTAATATGCATGTGAGCGGTAAGTAACTCATGGTGCTATACATATCTCCATTGCTACTTATCTAGAATGAAACCTCTTTACATGACATCTTCAATTAATGCACAATCTCAATGATGTCATCTAGAAAGTTTCCATGAGATATGGATGAATGTTGTATTGGCTAAACAGTTGCATGATGCATAAGAATTTGTCGTTATGCATATGTTTTATGAAATAGTTCTAACCATGCAATTGGTGCATTTGAATTGTAGGAAAGGTCCTCAACAACCTCCTACAAGAAAACAAGGATGAGACTTGTTCCGAAGAACAAGTGATGACAATTCAATAAACATGAATCTGAAGCTCCCAGGGTCAGAGACACCATGGCAAAAGAAAGAGCTTCAGAGAGTGGTAGATCCACCTCGAAGGATGAAGACCACCATGGGTATAAGAGATAACTCAAGATGAAGAAAAGAATGCTATGATCAAAGAATAATAGTTGATCATGGGGAATGATGTATACAATATGATTTCGAGACATAAAGGGAAGTACGTAGTATCTTCCATATGGATCTACAAGAACAAGTGTACAAAGCTAAGGTTCATGATTTGCCTCATAAATAATAGACTATGACATCACATACTCTATTGACAAGTATATATCAAGTATAGAGCCACATGTACAAAATGAAGAGGGAAGATGATACTCCACTTCAGGGGGAGTGACTATAGAAGATATCTAAGTTCGACATGGTACGACATCATGGAGAACTTCCTGCTGGATCGAGACTTTACCAAGAGTAAAGAGGGTTCCAACCTTCAAGGTTGAATTCAGAAGACTAGGATATGTTGATGACCCGACAAGATGAACTCATGGAAGATGTTATGATGAAAGAATACTAGAATGATGTTTGGGATACAATTCCCAAACCAGAAGGAAAGAGTATAGTATCCTCCAAATGGATATGTAAAATAAATCATGCAGTTGACGGAAGTATTGAGAAGTATAAAGCAAGATTTGTGGCCAGACGTTTCTCTCAAAAATAGGGAATTGATTATGAAGAGACATTTGCCCCAGTAGCATGGTATACTTCAATTAGAGCTACCATGGCACTTGCATCCATGATGAAGTGGGACTTACACCAGATGGATGTGAAAACAACTCTTCCAAATGGTGTGATCAAAGAAGAAGTATACATAGAACAGCCACAAGGACTTGAAGTTGAAGATAGACATACTCATGTATGCAAGTTGAAGAAGGCATTATATGGTCTTAAACAAGCTCCTTGAGCTTGGTATGAAAGAATAGATGGTTTCTTGTCGAGCATGGGATTTACCAAAAGTAAAGCTGATCCTAACCTTTATATCAAGGTTGTAGAAGATGAACTTGTCATCCTGTTATTATATGTGGATGAATTATCCGTGACAGGAAATGAGAAATAGGTCATGGAAGGCAAGAAGAAACTAGCAGAAGAATTTGAGATGAAAGACCTTGGGTTAATGCATCATTTCCTAGGTTTGGAAGTATGGAAAAGTTCAAAAGAAATCTTTCTCAACTAGGGAAAGTATGCAGTAGAGATATTGAAGAGATTCAATATGTTGGAATGCAAAGTCATGGCCACACCCATGGACTCCAACCTGAAGCTGTTAGCTGATGACTCATCAGAGTTAGTGGATATGACTCATTATAGACAAATCATTGGGTCATTGATGTACTTAACAAATACCAGACCAAACATTTGTTTTTCTCTGAACACCTTAAGTCAATATCTTGTTCAACCAAGATGGGTTCACCTAGTAACTGCAAAACATGTGATGAGATATCTGAAAGGGACTATAGACTTTGGTTTATATTATGATGGTAGCCATGAGTATAGATTGTATGGCTACACAGATGCAGATTGGGCTGGAAGTATCTCAGACAAGAAAAGCACATTAGGTAGATGATTTTGTTTGGGGTATGCTATGAGTTCATGGTTTAGCAGGAAATAGTCCAGTGTTTCTCGTAGCATGGCTGAAGCAGAATACATAACAGATTGCTCTGCTAAGTTGTGAAGCCATATGGATTTGAAAGCTGACATCAAGTCTCCTTGAACTGAAGATGGATACTACATTGATTCTATGTGATAACGAGATTTGTGATAACATAGAAACCCATGTTTCGTCGTAACACATAGAAATCTGGTATTTCTACATTCAAGATAAAGATGTAGATGATGATGTTTCAGTATTCACATACTAGAGATACAGATGGTGATAGTTCAGTATTCACATACTGAAGATGTAGATGATGATGGTTTAGATGATGATGTGTTGACGAAGCCTCTGTCTTGAGTAAAGTTAGAACGCTTTTAAGACAAGCTTGGTGTTGTTTGGAAAGACCTTCCTCGAAAGGGGGAGTAGTGATGTTGCACTGGGATTGTATCATCCCTGGGAACTTACTCCAAAAGTGATCGGGTGACCTCGGTCCTCGACAATGAAGAGGGATTGTATCATCCTGGGACATCTGTCCAAAATAGATCCGGTGACTTTGGTCTTCGTGAATGTGGTGGGATTGCATCATCCCTGAAATTTGGTTCAAAATGTATCTAGAGGTCTCAGCCCCCGTGAATGTTGTGGGATTGCATCATCCCTGAACTTCGATTCAAAATTTATCCGGAGGTCTCAACCCCCATGAATGTGGTAGGATTTCATCATCCCTTAACCTCGGTTCAAAATTTATCCGGAGGTCTCAGCCCCCATGAAAGTGGTGGATTACATCATCCCTGAACCTCGGTTCAAAATGTATCCAGAGGTCTTGGTCCCTGTGAAAGTGGTGGGATTGCATCATCCATGAACCTCGGTTCAAAATGTATCCAAAGATTTTGGTCCCCATGAATGTGGTAGGATTGTATCATCCTTGAACTTCGGTTCAGAATGGATCCGGTGACTTCGGTACTTGAGAACATGTGTTGATCCCGTAATTTCAAAAGGAAGGATCGTTAGTAACTCTGTAAAGACCTAAATACCGTAATTCCGAAAGGAAGGATCATTGAATTGATCCCGTAATTCCAATATGAAGGATTGTCTAAGTTCCACATCTATGTTGATCCCGTAATTTCTAAAGGAAGGATTGTTAGTAACTCCATAAATACCTGAATCCCATAATTTGAAAGGAAGGATCGTTAGTAACTCTGTAAAGACCTAAATCCTATAATTCTGCAAGGAAGGATCATTGAATTGATCCCTTAATTCCAATAGGAAGGATTGTCTGAGTTCCACAGATGTGGTGATCCCATAATTCCAATACGGAGGATTGTCTGAGTTCCACAAATGTGTTGATCCCATAATTCCAAAAGGAAAGATCGTTAGTAACTCTGTAAAGACCTAAATCCTGTAATTCTGAAAGGAAGGATCATTGAATTTATCCCATAATTCCAATAGGACGGATTGTCTGAGTTCCACATATGTGTTGATCTCGTAACTCGAATAGGAAGGATTGTCTAAGTTCCATATCTCTGTTGATCCCGTAATTCCGAAAGGAAGGATCATTGAATTGATCTCGTAATTCCAATAGGAAGGATTGTTTGAGTTCCACATATGTGTTGATCCTGTAATTCCAATCGGAAGGATTGTCTTAGTTCCACATCTCTGTTGATCCCGTAATTCCGAAAGGAAGGATCATTAGTAACTCCGTAAAGACCTAAATCCCATAATTCTGAAAGGAAGGATCATTCAATTGATCCCGTAATTCCAATAGGAAGGATTGTCTGAGTTCCACAGATGTGTTGATCCCACAATTCCAATAGGAAGGATTGTCTGAGTACCACAAATGTGTTGATCCTGTAATTCTGAAAGGAAGGATCGTTAGTAACTCCATAAATACCTAAATCCCATAATTCTGAAAGGAAGGATCATTAGTAACTCCATAAATACCTAAATCCCATAATTCCGAAAGGAAGAATCATTGGTAACTCTGTAAAGACCTAAATCCCATAATTCTTAAAGGAAGGATCATGTTGATGTTTTGATGATGTTGATGATGATGATGTTTTCATGATGATATCTGATCGAAAGATCAGAGTATTATGATGATGATGATGATGCTGATCGAAAGGTCAAAATACTGAAGATGTTGCTGATCGAAAGATGTTGCTAATCAAAAGGTCAAAGTGCTAAAGATGTTGCTAAAGATGTTGCTGATCGAAAGGTCAAGGTACTGAAGAGGTTGTTGAAGTTGTTTCTGATCAAAAGATCAATATACTGAAGTTGTTGCTGAAGATGTTGCTAATCGAAAGATCAAAGTGCTGAAGATGTTGCTGATCAAAATGCTGAAGATATTGTTGATGATTGAAAGGTCAAAGTGATGAAGATGTTGCTGCTGATCGAAAGGTTAAAGTGCTGAAGATGTTGCTGATCAAATGGTCAAAGTGGCGAAGATGTTGCTAATCGAAAGGTCAAAGTGTTGAAGATGTTGTTGCTGATTGAAAGGTCTAAGTGCTAAAGATGTTGTTGAAGATGTTGCTGATCGAAAGGTCAAATTTCTGAAGATGTTGCTCAAGATGTTGCTGATCAAAAGGTCAAAGTGTTGAAGATGTTGGTGATCAAAAGGTCAAAAGATGCTAATGTTGATTAAAGAGTTGCTGTCGTCGAATATTGAAGACGAATACTATATGATGTTGAAAAGCTTCCAATGATTTATAGATGTGTTACCCTAATGATGTTGATGATGTCCTCTCCTACTATTGTTGTTGTTGATGTTGTTGTAGAATACCCTTCTCGTTAAGGGGGAGTGTTGAAATATTGTAACTTCAAAGAATATTCTATATGTATATTTTTGTGGTCCTCGATGGTCCTACCGAGAGAACCACTTGTATTATCTTGTACCCCGATGCTCCTAATCGAAAGAACTAATAAGAGTTGTGAGGCAGTCCCCTCTAATTGTAAAGGTGGGTCATTAGCACCCCAGTGTGGTTACTTGAGACTACATGTGTAACTTGAGCCTACATGATTAACTCGAGCCTACATGATAGATGAGTTAACTTAAGTGAACGGATGAATATAAATAGAGGTGTAGTGCTCCTCATTTGCAACTCACACTCTCACTTGTGTAGTGCATTAGTGGAGAAGAGAAGTAGCTGGAGAAGGAGGAGGATCAAGATTTGATCTCCTTGCTAGTTTTATCTTTTATCTTTTATCTTTTTGGGGCATCTATATTGAGGAAGATTTTGCTGGGTTTTTCCCTTTAGGTTTTTCCCAAGATAAATCTTTGTGTTCCTTTTGTATGGTTGTGCTTGTCTATCTTTTAGTGATCCTGTTTATATGCTTTTTTATGAAAATGAAATGAAGTACTGATGTATTAGCTAAGGATATGAAAAGTTAACATACCCTTCCTGTAGATATGCAATGCATTATTTATTTTATGCAATACTATGGAAACATAACACTATAAGTTACTGTCGTTGCTATGTTCCTTCTGGAAAATTTCTCTTAAGGGTCCTACTGTTGGCAGGGTAGATCTCATGGTTTGAATTTTTTGCTTACTTAGCTTTGGCTTACAACCTTATCCTTATGATAGGTAATGGAAATTGTGACGGTTGCCTAGGTAGAAAAAGAACCATACATTCCTTGTGAAATTCTTTCTTTTAATGGGCCTAGAATAGAAATGATCAGCCTAACTACTTGACTATATTCTAATGTAGCATTTTTGTGCAAGATGGCCTTTCCCAAGAGAAAAAAAGGAATCCTAAAAACTTCTAGCCAAGTTTGGGCCTACGAAGCTCTGAATACTAAACTTTCACTCTCTAACCTATAGTTCAATATGCAATGATATCGGTTCTAAGATATTGAATTAACTTTAATGAGTTCCAATCTATATGAAAACTAAGCTGAGTTACCCTTTTATGCTGGTTACGAGGATTCCCAAAGTCACGTGGGATAAGATGAGGTGTCTCCTATTTAAAGACTCAATGTCCTTCCATAATAACAATGGCTTTTAAAACTTTTGTACTGGTGGCCTCTTGGCTCTTGATGAATTGACTTTTTCGGTACTGACAGTCTGGTGGTAAAAGGTATGCCTTGGTCTATGTTCTCCAAAATATTTTGAGCCAAATACAATGAAGGTATTAAGGTTTCCTGAGGTGAAGAAATTTCTTCGATGATCTGCAACACTCCATGCATAGTAGAGTTGGTTCGAACCAGCTTGAGACTGGAAAGGCTGGGAAACTTCATCATCTTTGGTTTTTGTTAGTAGGTACAAATTTCCTGCACCTTTTTTTTTACAACCTACCATAGAGGATATTTTCTAGTTTCAAAGATAAAGTCTTATTAAAAATAAATCTGTCCATTGAATCACAAGTTTTGTGTAGAGTATCTCAGTCAAGTATAAAGGCTCACCTTGTGGTAAGTAGAAATATCGACCCTAGATTGAATCCCCCGTTGGTTGTAGGACATCCACTTAGAGAGAAACCCTTTGATGGTGCCGATCAAGGGAGTCGAGGATTCCAAAGTTATTTGACTAGAAGGATCTGATATTCACCGGTGATTTTGATCTGTTGTATAAAATGTAATTGGGTTGAGGAAAGGGCTCACATGATGAATGATTCCTGAGCTTAAATTACGGTATTGCAAATTAATACTTTTCTCTGTCGCATCTACTAAGAAGTTTAAATACTATCAGCTCCTTAAAGATTTGTCAAATCCTTTTTTTCTTTCTAAATTATGCCGAGGAATGTTAGTAAATATTTGTGGTGATATTTCAGCCCTGCCTACGCTTTCTTGTGCATTTAGGAACTTTATTTTGGAGGCATAAGCCTCTCTGCATGATGTAGAATGTGTAGTGAAATGTTTTCTGAATAAATTTTCCTAGGGTTACGCTCTTCTCTTAGTTTTTTTACAAAATTATCCAAAGAGCGCTGAACTCTCCCAAAAGTTCTTTACCTTCCAAAAGAAATATTTTGTAAGAGTAAGAAACCATGGTAATGGAAAAAATTCATTTTCCGCAGGCCTGAAAAACACAATGGGACTCGCCACCCTTTGAAACATCTCTCTCTTAACCAGGCTAGGATGAAATATTTGCACATGATCTCGATAGGGTAGCTCTATTGGAAAGTCAAATAAATACTGAGGGGAGTGGAGGGTTTTGTTATCCTTGGCTTGCAAGGGTCAAGAGCTCAAAAAAAACTTGTTGCCTCCTCTTCATGAGCTGGAGGTGTGCGATTCCTTCCCAGGTTTTGTTTTCTTTGTCCATCACAAAGATGGATCCCTCCTATCTATCATATAACGTCTCTTCTATTATTTTCTTTGGCGAATAAAATTTTGAGTTGATGAGCCCTTAGGTTTGGCTACCGAGTGGATGTGATAGCGGCGTAGGAATAGGTACTCCTAGAGTTATACAATAATACCTAGCTCTACTACTCCTACATTTCAGAGCCATAAGTACGATTTGTGTGCAGTGAGTAGGGTTATTTACAACAGATTCATTCTTTCATTTTTATGCTGGTCATTCTAAAATGCATACCTTTGACTGATAATGGCTTGTTTTCCCATAACTATGTGTGTTTTTAAAATTGATTCCTACCTTCCATGCTTGAATAATTGGGAAACAAACACCCTTGGGTTAGAAGCATATAAAACAAAACTATCAAGCATAAAATACAAATTTTAGTCCTTGCACGCCAATGATCATGAGGCATTTCTCCTCACTTAGCATAGGTTAGATTTTGCAAAAAAATTCGTAAAGGCATACTATCATGAAATTTTATGAGAAGGATCTGGATTTACTAGGCTGGATCTTCGAACTTGTAAATGTGCACTCGTTAGAGCTCTTGGAAAAAGTAACACTTACCGCATAACATTCTTATCTAGGGTTATAAGTTCAAACTTTCATTAACAAGGCAGTGTACAAGTTGGCATAAGACAAAATTCGTTCTACAAACACAACCTTAACTTCCTCTATTATAATCATAGATAATATGTTGGATTAACTTATGTATAGAACCATAAACATTGTCTAAGCTCGATTCCTCCAGATTAATTTTTTGTATTGTCTAATGAAAGGACTTGTAATGGAGATCCTAAAATATTAGATATAACAATCAAAATCCTCATTCTAATAGTGGAACCCCTTAGATAATGAAAATAATTTCAGTTACAACATATGTATATAAAAATTCTCATCGAAACAATGAATCGCTTAGATAGGGAAGACAATTTTAGTTACAGCATAAATATAATGATAAAAGCAACCCTTATTTAAAATAACCTGTAAATCCAAAGTACCTAAATGCGGTGGAAACAACGACGTTCCTCCCAACCATAGACTACGTTTATCTCCTCTGCTTCCTAGTCACCCCCGAGCCAAACCACGCATGACAATAGTAAGGACGACTAACTCTAGCTTCAAATCTCAGTCTGCTACCAGACCCTCTTGCCTAACACTAGGTTCTCACACATCAAGTGTCAAAAGCCCAAATTTTCACAAAAAAATAAAATTTTGAGATAAAAATAAATGCTAAAACCTACGGTCTACTAACAGCTAATGGTTTGCAAATAAATAAATAGTCAAGTAATTAGTTTCACTAAATTCTAATAACTTAATAGTTCATTTTTGTAACAAGAAGAAAGTCTTCTTGCGTGTTGTTTTACTTCAGTTTTAGGAATAGTCTTTTCATGTCAAGTAGGTGGAATCTACTTTTCAATCTGAATCTTACTTAGCAATCATGCTAACGCAGATGAATACTGTTTCTTACAGGTTTATAGGTATGATCGAACGAGTACGTATTAAAATTTCTTTAAAGTGTCAGCAGTATTTTATTTGCAATTTAAAAGCTTAGTAATTAAGATTCTAAACTCTAGACAACTCGTGTAAGGTAAAACCATTTGGCTTCCTTAAGTTTTTCTAGTAGTCAGGTTTAGAAGTAAGTAACAACTATAAGATATGTTTGTGACTTTAAGCTTTAGAATCTCAGTTACAAATTATTTCTACTTTAGTCTAAGTAATTTGTAATGTTATAATGATTGCTTTTATTTGCATTTATGCAATAGTACATTATCTTGTCTGAGTAACAATTATCCCACATTTTGCTTCTACAACATAACTTACAGTCCGATAAATTTTTGGATAGTATAAGTTCGATTGTACAAGCTACAAACCATCATACCTTCCTACATAAGATCATCATTTTCCTATACTTTAATTTTCATGTTAAACCATGAGGTTCTAATAACTTTTGGACTCAAAAGATTCATTCCTGTTCTAGTTATCTTGTTTAGTTCTATAACTACTTATTACCCAATTGACCTAGTGAATCTTTTAGGAATTTCCAATTTGAGTCATAACTCAAAATTCATCAACGTATTGTTGCTATGAACTGTGTAACAAAATTCCATAATACTACTCTTTCAATAAGTTTTGTATCACTTCAATGTTCTGTTATTATTTGAATTGTTAGTTTTTGTGAGTCTCATAAACATGCATAAACTATTGTTTGATAGACATTTAGTCTATACTTAGTTTATGCTAATAAATTTATTCAAAATAGAGTTTATATTCCTCTTAGCTATTATGTTATGCTATTTATAAAAAAAACTATAGTTTGTGGAGTCCTTGTATATAAGATTTCTTATGTATAAATTAAAATCTTTGTATAAAAGGAGACTATGGTTGATGAGTGATTTAGCATGAGCTCTTCTATGCAACATAGATCTCTTATCTATAGTAAAGAAAACCTTCATCTCTATATATATAAATAAATATGCATTATCTGATTTCTATTTTATAATAACAACATCGTTTAAAGGGAAGTTATGCAACCATTCATATTGTAATTGTGATATTGTAATAATATAAGGTTTATAGTGGAAAAGAGTCTTATGGAAGAACGATTATCGGGCTTTAACAAAGGTTTAAGTGTCACCATAAACTAGGTCAACGTAACCCTCACGTAGATAATCTTGTCATTATACTAACATATGATATGGCGCATATGATTAACAATTTGTATGGCAAATTATTGGTTTAATAATATAGCTCCACGTTTCAATGGTTAAATAATTGGTTTTGATTCTATGCAGGCACTATAGAACACCAACCTCTTGCATGGTTTGATTTAATGGCTATGTGGTCATCTCCTGACCAAGTGTTGGGGATATAAAACACTGCTTGAGACCTAACCCTTATCATTGTCCTTCCACTATTTGCAATAGCCCTTAAGGCTGCTCTGCTTGGCCTTTCCATGGTGGCCGTCGTTCTTCCTCGCTCTGGTTGGCTTGTGCCTTGATGTAATGCTGCAATTGTCACTAGTGTGTGTTTTTGAATGCCATTGTCCATGGCTAGGTTCTCACTCTACACATAGTGGATATTTTTGTTACGCTTAGCTCGCTGTCTGTGTAATCTCCCATTCGCTGTCTTCATGGCTTGGTGTCTGCTTTAGTTAGCTTCTTCTGTTCTAGTGGCTCACCAATGTGTGAGGTTTTTTTTGCCTTATAGGCTATTTGGGTCTTCATTTTCCTAGCCTATAGGTGACAGTGCTTCGTTGAGGCTGCTCATCGTTCTCTTCTGACAGGTAAATAATAACTTGAGTTCAATTACTTCGTTGCCAATTTATTTTTCTGTTACAGTGGTTTGTATTGGTATTATTAACTGACAGTGGTCTATTACCTTGCTTGCAAGTGCTCATCGTTGTAAATCTTATACAATGATAAATAGACAGTCACCAACAAAGGCCGTGGGTCATGGTTCGTTTTCGTGTAAGCCCCATGGTCCAAATGTTGGATTTTTCACTCTACTAGTGTTAGGGTGGTTGATGGAATTGCCAAGGGTTTTGGAAAACCCTCCCTTGAACTGCCACAAGTTATGTTGTTGTGTTGTTGTTTCGAGAGGTTAATGTTGTAATACTTAAAATCAAACCCTCGCTAGGTAGACTCGGTTTATCTGAGCACTATAATTAGCTGAAGCTTTGGCTTTACATCCAGGTTAAAGCTGTAGTTTTTGTAATGACAGTGCTGTTTTGAAATGCATTTTGGTTTAACAGATGTATATATTATACTCTCTATAATATTAGGGTTTTTACCCTTCTTGAATATAATGAAGTTTATACTCTGTTTGAGTACTCTGTAAGGGTTTATAAATAAAAATTCAACGCTGATGCTTACAACCATAACTTAATTCTTGCTTGTTTTGATTGAAGTTATAGATTAGGGTTTGACTTGTAAAACCCTTTGTTTTGATATAAATTATTCTTGTTATAATAATTATACAGTTTTTCTATTTGTACTTAAAGGACTGTGAGTAAATTATATTAACCTGGTTATTAATGGTTACATAACTTATGTAAATTTGGTTTTTAATGATTTGGTACTTGTAAATGTAATAATTTTAAGGGTTTTAACCCTGACATTTATTTCTATAAGTGCATGCTGTTAGTAGAAGAAAAGCATGGTTTATTTTATAAATACATTTATACATGTTGATCAGTAATGTAATTTATTTCTGTGTATAAAATTTTTAGTTGGTTCTTTAATCGTTTTTAAAAGAACTAACTTATGTTTAACCTTGGTTACTACAGTATATAAAAATACAAATAGATTACACTCAGGATATGAGCTAGGTTTTATCCTATTTAACTTTTATAGAGTATTAATTCCTGTATTGTTATTTTGTTAATTCGATTACTGTCACACAGTTTTCTTCAGTTTGTTTTTAAGAATTATTAATTTATAAACATCACTGTTTATTGTTAATAATAATATTATTATCTATGAATAATGTATCCTCTTAAGTTTATGTTGGTGTTTATATATATATTAAATAAGACTGAGAGCAATTTATAATACTTGTGTTTATTTAATAAAATTATTTCTGTAACCTTACTGAAAGAAAATAAGAACTTCCCTACCTGTCAATACTCTTTACATTTATACTGTTTATAAGTGTATAAGGATAGTTCCGTATTTATAATAACTTAAGCATAGGTCACTAATGTCCTTTACTTATTAATACTAAGAAAAGAATACTGTAATATTTATCAAATTCTTATTTAGAGTTCAGATAGTTGCCGGTAAATTACTTAGTACTAATGGAAAAGAGATAAACTAACAATATTATTTTTACATCTTTTCTTAACATAAATGATAAACATTCATCTGATAATACTAGTTCTTATATTTCAATATAAATGTACAGTTTATAGAAGTAGATACTGTGTAGAAGAATGAACTATATACTTAAACATACTACTATTAGTAGATAATATGATTCTTGTTTCTTTTCTGATATTTTAATTACTCCGTCTAGTTCTACCAATAACTCTATGAATAGATTAATAATATTTCTCAAAAAATAACTATCTACTTAAAGAAAACGTTTCAATACTCTCAAAAAACATAAGTATTCTATTCATTCATATTCCTATCATACTTCATTCATTTAAAGACACTACCTGTGCTAGAGTACGATCTGGATTACTCCAGATGGGGAAAAAAACAGGTAGGATTTATTTTTCATCAAAGAATAGGTTCATCTTAAACAACTAAGAGATTACAAAATTAACAATCTACATCATAACATATAATAATTCATTATTTGTTCACACACAGATATAAAATATAACACAGAAATTAAAAGATAATGGAACCTCTTTTTAAAACTGGAGGACAACAGCAATGGGAGGCCATTCCTCCCTACTAACTCCTGGAGAGTGCTCAAACAACGAATTCGCAGGACCCCCGAGCCTGTTCTGGTCTCCTTGGCTGGAACTAGGTAAAGCAAACGACAAAATACTAGTCCAAAGACTAAATACCAACTTTTCACACTACAGTAAGATTTTTTGGTTGTAAGCTATACTAGGTCACCTTCTTGCAGTTTACCCCTCAAATACCTTCCTCCAAATTTCTCTTCCCAATGAATTCCTTGAAGTGCATTCACCTGAATGATTCTTCCCCTGGAATGAGCAGCCTCAGCTCTCTACATTGGGTAATTTTATTAAGATTACCTAGGTCTTTTTGTGTTAGTTGTCATTAATTGAGCCACCTGCTCTGATCCCACTTTCTTGGGGGATCATGACCCCAAATGTAGGGAGGTTGCCACCTGCAACATAGGAAGTGTTTGAGGATGCTGCCACTTGTCTATTTTCTCTCCACCTAGTCTCCTCCATCAATTTTGACCAGTAACACTCTTTTTAATAGCTCTCTCAAGCTACTGTCTCCACTTTTATTTATTTAAAATTAAAATGATCATAATGACATTCAACATCCTTGACTCCATTTAGTCATTAGTTTCAACCTAGCATTAAATTTAACATAATGTCTTGGAATAAAATCAAAATAAAATAACATTACTTTACAAAATTGGGGCATGTGACATACACACCCCCTTATAATATAACATCGTCCTCGATGTTATTTATTCTTCATCCTCTGAAGTCCCCTGGAACAAAATTGGATATGCATCTCACATTTTACTTTCCAATCCCCATGTGGCTTATTTAGGACTAAGGTGTTTCCATTGCACCTTCACCTATCCAATGGTACGGTTTCGAAGTGTAATTTCCCTCCTTTTGAAGATACAGTCTAGTTCCACTAGAAATTCTCCATTTGGTTCCACCTATACAACATTCCATTTAACAACATGAGTAGCATCATGAACATATTCCTTTAAAACAAAAGTGTGAAAAAAATTATGTATTCTTAAGTTAGGTGGTAATGCTAATTGACAAGCTACTTGTCCAATCCTAGACAAAATTTCAAATGGGCCACAGTAACGAGGTGCCCATTTTGCACAACTCCCCAATCTTAGAGAGCTCTTTTTGGGCCTTACCTTCATGAACGCATGTTCACCTACCTGAAACTCCTTTGAAGTTCTTTTTAAGTCTGCTTGACTTTTCTGCCGATCCTGTGCCACTTTCAAATATCCCTGCACTTGTTTCACAATTTCTTCCATTTCTTTCAACAGTTTCGGACCTAATACCAATCTATCTACAGGAGTATTACATTCTCGTCCATATAAAATTTCAAATGGACTAAATCTAGCTGATGCTTGATAATTATTATTATAATCAAATTCTGCCAGATGTAAATAGTCCTCCCATTTACTTGGCTGGTCTTTCGCATACATTCTTAATAAATCTTCCCATACCTAGTTTACCCTTTCAGTTTGTCCATCTGTTTGAGGATGGAAAGAGGTACTGGAATTTAATGTGGTGTTTAACCCTTTAAACAAGGACTTCCAAAAGTTTCCTATAAACTTAGGATCTCTATCTAAGATTATGACTTTTGGTACTCCATGTAATTGAAAAATCTGTTTTAGAAAAATATCAGCTATGTTTGTATCTTTTTAAGTAGTTTTAACAGGTATAAAATGAGTTGCTTTGCTTAACTTATCAACTAATACCATGATAGAATCATTCTAATTTTGATTCTTAGGAAGTCCAATAATAAAATCTAGACTAATCACCTCTCATTTCCAGCTAGGGATGGGTAAAGGCTGTAGCAAACCAGCTGGGTTTTGGTGTTCATTTTTTACCCGTTGACATTGTAAACACCTTGCAATATATTTAGCTATTTCTGTTTTCATATTTGGTCATAAATACTCTTTTCTTAACATGGTTATAGTCTTTTGATAACCTGGATGACCTGAATATGGTGTTTTATGAATTTCATCCAGAATTAACAACTTGACGTTAGGTGCGTTAGGTACATACCATTTATCTTTATACAGTAAAAATTCCTTTTCATTTAAACTGTAACTTTTTATTAAGTTTTCTGTTAGATTTTTCCTAGCTTTAGCTTACAAATTCTGGTAAATTTCATCTTGTTTTATTCCTTCTATAAGTTGTTCATCTAAGTCTGAAACATAAGTGCTGATTGTTGTTGCAAAATTTAGCCTTACGTTCCTACTTAATGCATCAACAACTTTATTTTCTTTACTTTTATATGGTGGATTTAAAATTCATACTTGCTTAAGAAAGCTAACCACCTAGCTTTCCTGGCATTTAAATTAGGCTGATCTAAAAGATACTTCAATCCTTCATTATCAGTCATTAAAACAAATTTTCTACCAATTAGGTGATGTTTCTGAATCTTTAATGCGTGTATTATAGCTACTAATTCTAGGTCATATGTTGCATAATTATTTTCATGAACATTTATCTTTCTAGACTCATAGGCAATAACATGACCTGCTTGAGTCAAAACACCACCAAAGCCATCATTACAGGCATCAATGAACACTACAAATTACTTATTAGGATCTGCTATTCTTAAAATAGGTGCGTTGGTTAACAAAGTTTTTAACTTTTTGAAGCTTTCCTCACATTTATGATTCCAGACAAACTTATTTCCTTTCTTCTGCAAGGAAGTTATCAGGTTTTCTATCCTTGAAAAGCCTTCAATGAACCTCCGGTAGTAACCAATAATGCCCATGAAAGATCTAATATCCATCACATCCTTAGGAATCGACCAATCTTCAACTGCCCATATCTTTTTAGGATCTATAGAAATTCCTTCCTTGGTCACTACGTGACCTAAATACTGGATCTTATCATTGAAGAAGTCACACTTAATAAACTTTGCAAAGAGTTGATGTTCTCACAACTATTGCAAAACAACTTTTTAGATATTCTTTATGTTCTTCTTTAGTTTTTGAATATGTTAGAATGTCATTGATAAACACGACCACAAACTGATCTAAATACTTATGCATTATGTTGTTCATTAAACACATGAAGACAGCTTGGGCTTTAATAGGCCCGAATGGCATTACGACAAATTTGTAATGACCATATCTTGTTCTAAGTCTGTCTTGAAGACATCTTCATCTTTAATCCTCAATTGATGATATCTAGACCTTAAATATATTTTCAAAAACATCGTGGCTCCATGTAGTTGATCAAACAGATCATCTATGCGGGGCAACGCATATCAATTTTTTATAGTCATCTTGTTTAGCTGACGGTAATCTATGCAAAGTCGCATAGTTTCGTCCTTATTCTTGACAAAGATGACAGGTGCCCCCTAGGGAGACACACTTGGTCAAACATACCTTTTATCAATTAACTCTCTTAATTGCGATTTTAATTCATTAAGTTTCAATATGTTCATTCGATAAGGGGCCTTTGAGCTAGGTACTACACCCGGTACTAGCTCAATGGTGAAATCCAATTCCCTTTTCGGAGGTAATCCTGGAATTTATTCTAGGAATACATTAACATATTCTTTTAAGACTGGGATGTCTTCTACTTTTAACTTATCTATTTTAATTTTACTTTCCTCATCAATAATTGTTACTCCGTAAGCTTTACATCCTTTTCTAACAGCTCTTTTAAGTTGTAAAGCAGAAATCTGCCTTACAGTAGTTTTTCTAGGAATGTCTTTAACACTTACTGGTTTTTCATCACTTTTTAAGCATGTGAAAGTTTTATCTCACAGTTTAGAATTACTCTATGTTGTTCTAACCAGTCCATACAAATTAGCAAATCATAAGAGCCAAATGGAAAAACATTAATTTTAACAAAAGTTTCAAATTTATCTGTAAGTAAAGCACATTCTTTCACAAAACCAGTTACTTTTCTTTTAGCACCAGTGGCTAACTGAACTAACCATGAATTCTCAAGCTTATCGACTGATAACTTGCATTTTTCTACTATTTGAGGTGCAATATAACTGAGACTAGCTCTTGGATCAATCAAAATAGTTACAGGGGTTTGATTTATCATACCTTCTACTTCCACCATGAAAATATGATATTCAGCTTGTTGGTTCTCTAAGGCTGCGTTGATTCTAGGCATGCTCCTTGCTAGGTCCCCAACGGTCATCTCTTCGTGTATAGTATGAATGTTGCTAATAGTCTTCTTCCAGTTTGGATAGATTGAAGCATAGTGTGGGCCATTACAGTCCCAGCACTTGACAGGCTCTTTGAGTTCAAAGTTCTTTGTAAAGTTTCCATGATTAATTGTAGTTTCCTTACCTTTAGAATTGTTCTAATTGTTGGGTGTACTGTTCCTATTTCCTTGGAAATTCTTGTTATTAGAATAGTTTTTGACCTTATTGTTCTCAAAAATTTTGTTAGGCACAAAATCCTTCTTATTTTGTTCAAACTAAGTTATTATTTTTCTTAGCCTTCTAGTTGGCGAAGCTTTCTTTCTTCCAATTTTGCTTGAAACAAAAGTTAGCCTTCCTCATAGCTTCCTCCAAGGTCTTTGGGTTATCATATTCAATTCTATCTTTAATATGATACAGTAGACAGCTAAGGAATCACTGTACTTTTGGTTTCTCATCTACAAGGTATGGTACATACCTAAGTAGACTTAAGAACTTGCTATTCAGATCCTTCATTATCATTGAACCTAACTTCAGTTCATAAAACTCTTTATCTCTCTCCTCATAATACTTCTCAAAGAGGAATTTATTTTTAAAATACCTCTTAAAGGTACTCCAGTTAAATTCTTTCTCTTTTATACCCTTAACTTTCTTCAAGTCCTGCCACCAAATGTCAACCTTTCCTGAGAGGTTGTATATATCCATTCTAGCCTTTAACTGGTTATAATAATTATATATTTGGAACTGCTTCTTCATCCCAGATAACTACGATTCAACTTCGTCCCCCTTCTCAGTCTCTCCATTCAAAATGTTGGTGGTTTTATCTTTTTGAATTCCCCGGAAATTTTCATATAAGGTTTGTATTTCCTCTTCTTGTCGTATAGATTGTCATCAATACTGTCACTAGTAGTATGGTAATTTTGTTGTTCACCAAACACTTCGAACAACGAACTAATTTCAGTTTTTGTATGCTTCATCTTTTTAGATTTTCATTGATGACTAGCATCTTCAGATTCTGACTTTCTACCCCTACCCTCAGTTTGAAACTTTTCAATTAGGATATGATTCAACTCTTCTTGAGCTTTCAGAATCCTTTCATTCTCTCTCTTTACAGACTCCATTTCAGTTTTTAAGTCTTTTATAGTTTGCAACAACACCGAGGAATTGGTAGTAAAATCCTCTGGTATAGGATCTCTTGGTAAATTCCCTGTTTCAGTAGCTGGAAACTCCTCCTATGCATACTCTTCCAACCTTTCCATACCTGCCTGTTAAACTTTAGAAAAACAATTCTCTATGGAATAACATTTAAAAATAAAATACATCAGCATAATAATTTAATTTACTGTTTTATGAAAGCTAGTTGGGCTTCGTCAAGGCCTGGTATTTGAATCTTGTGCTCTAATACCACATGTCAAAACCCCAAATTTTCACAAAAATTTAAAATTTTGAGGTAACAATGAATGCTAAAACCTGCAGTCTATTAATAGCTAACGGTTTGCAAATAAAGAAACAGTCAAGTAATTAGTTTCACTAAATTCTAATAACTTAACAATTCATTTTTGTAACAAGAATAAAGTATTCTTACGTTCTGTTTTACTTTAGTTTTCTGATTACCTTTTTCATGTCAAGTAGGTGGAATCTACTTTCGAATTCGTGGCTTACTTAGCAATCGTGCTAACATAGATGAATACTGGTTCTTACAGGTTTACAGGTATGATCGAATGAGTACATATTAAAAGTTCTTTAAAGTGTCGGCAGTATTTTATTTGCAATTTAAAAGCTTATTAATTAAGCTGCTAAACTCTAGACAACTCCTGTAAGGTAAAACCATTTGGCTTCCTTCAGTTTTTCTAGTAGTCATGTTCCGAAGTAAGTAACAACAGTAAGATATGTTTGCAACTTTAAGATTTAGAATCTTAGTTACAAAGTATTTCTACTTTAGTCTAAGTAATTTTTAATGTTATAATGATTGTTTTTGTCAGCATTTATGCAATAGTACATTATCTTGTCTAAGTAACAATTATCCCATGTTTCGCTTCTGCAATATAACTTACAATTTGATAAATTTTGGACAGTATAAGTTTGATTGTACAAGTTGCAAACCATCATGCCTTCCTACATAAGATCATCGTTTTCCCATACTTTAATTTTCATGTTAAACCATGAGGTTCTAATAACTTTTGGTCTCAAAAGATTCATTCCTATTCTAGTTATCTTGTTTAGTTCTATAACTACTTATTACCCAATTGACTAGGTGAATCTTTTAGTAATTTTCAATTTGAGTCATAACTCAAGATTCATCAATGTAGTGCTGCTATGAACTGTGTAACATAATTCCATAATAGTACTCTTACAATAAGTTTTGTATCACTTCAAAGTTCTGTTATTATTTGAATTGCTAGTTTTTGTGAGTCTCATAGACATGCATAAACTGTTCTTTGATAGACATTTAGTCTATACTTAGTTTATGATCATAAACATATTCAAAATAGAGTTTATATTCCTCGTAGCTATTATGTTATGCTATTTATAAAAAAAACTATAATTTGTGGAGTCCTTGTATATAAGATTTCTTATGTATAAATTAAAATCTTTATATAAAAGGAGACTATGGTTGATGAGTGATTTAGCATGAGCTCTTCTATGCAACATAGATCTCTTATATATAGTAAATAAAACCTTGATCTATCTATATATAAATAAACATGCATTATTTGATTTCTATTTTATAATAACAAGATCGTTTAAAGAGAAGTTATACAACCATTAATACTGTAATTGTGATATTGTAATAATATAAGGTTTGTAGTGGAAAAGGGTCTTATGCAAGAATGATTATCGAGCTTTAACAAAGGTTTAAGTGTCACAATAAACTAGGTCAATGTAACCCTCACGTTGATAATATTGTCATTATAATAACATATGATATGGCGCATATGATTAACAATTTGCGTGGCAAATTATTGGTTTAATAATATAGTTTACTCCACATTTCGACGATTAAATAATTGGTTTTCATTCTATGCGGACACTATAGAACACAACCGTCTTGCATGGTTTGATTTAATGGCTACGTGGTCATCTCCTGACCAAGTGTCAGGGATATAAAACACTGCTTGAGACCTAACGCTTATCATTGTCTTTCCGCAATTTGCGCTAGCCCCTGAGGCTGCTTTGCTTGGCCTTTCCATGGTGATCATCGTTATTCCTCGCTCTGGTTTTCTTGTGCCTTGATGTAATGCTGCAATTGTCACCAGTGTGTGGTTTTGAATGCCATTGTCCATGGCTAGGTTCTCACTCTGCACATAGTGGATATTTTCGTTACCCTTGGCTCGCTACGTGTGCAATCTCCGATTTGATGTCTTCATGGCTTGGTGTCTGCTTCAGTTACCTTCTTGTGTTCTAGTGGCTCGCCAATGTGTGAGGTTTTTTTTGCCCTTACAGGCTGTTTGGGTCTTCATTTGCACAGCCTTTAGGTGACAGTGCTTCGTTGAGGCTACTCGTCATTCTCTTCTGACATGTAAATAATAACTTGAGTTCAATTACTTTGTTGTGAATTTACTTTGCTGTTACAGTGGTTTGTATTGGTATTATTAACTGACAGTGGTCTATTACCTTGCTTGTAGGTGCTTGCCACTGTAAAGGCTATAGAATGATAAATAAACAGCCACCAACAAGGGTCATGGCTCGTGGTTTGTTTCCGGGTAAGCCCTGTGGTTCGAATGTTGGATTTTTCACTCTACTAGTGTTAGGGTGGTCGATGGAATCACTCAGGGTTTTGGAAAACCCTCCCTTGACTTGCCATGAGTTATGTTGTTGTGTTGTTGTTTCTATAGGTTAATGTTGTAATACTTAGAATCAAACCCTCGCTAAGGTTGACTTAGTTTATCTGAGCAATGTAATTAGTTGAAGCTTTGGCTTTATGGCTAGGTTAAAGTTTGTATTTTTTGTAATGACAATGCTGTTTTGAAACTCATTTTTTTTTAACAGATCTCTATACTATACTCTGTGTAATACTAGGGTTTTTACCATTTTTGAATATAATGAAGTTTATACTCTGTTTGAGTACTCTATAAGGGTTTATAAATAAAAATTCAAGGCTGATACTTACAACCATAACTTAATTCTTGTTTGTTTTGATTGAAGTTATAGATTAGTGTTTGACTTGTAAAAACCCTTGTTTTGATATAAATTATTCTTGTTATAATAATTATACAGTTTTTCTATTTGTCTTTAAAGGACTGTGAGTCAATTATATTAACCTAGTTATTAACGGTTACATAATTTATGTAAATTTGGTTTTTAATGTTTTGGTACTTGTAAATGTAATAATTTTAAGGGTTTTAACCATGAAATTTATTTCTATAAGTGCATGTTGTTAGTAGAAAAAAAGCACGGTTTCTTTTATAAATACATTTATACACATTGATCAATAATGTAATTCATTTATGTGTATAAAAATTTTAGTTGGTTCTTTAATTGTTTTTAAAAGAACTAACTTATGTTTAACCTAGGTTACTATAGTATATAAACATACAAATAGATTACGCTCAGAATATGATCTAGGGTTTATCCTATTTAACTTTTATAGAGTATTAATTCATGTATTGTTATTTTGTTAATTCGATTACTGTCACACAGTTTTGTTCAATTTGTTTTTAAGAATTATTAATTTATAAACATCACTGTTTATGGTTAATAATAATATTNAAGTCTATAGTAATTGTGTTTATTTAATAAAATTATTTCTGTAAGCTTACTGAAAGAAAATAAGAACTTCGCTACCTATCAATACTCTTTACATCGATACTATCTGTAAGTGTATAAGGACAGTTCCTTATTAATAATAACTTAACGATAGGTTACTACTGTCCTTTAGTTTTTAATACTAAGAAAATAATACTGTAATATTTATCAAGTTCTTATTTAGAGTTCAGATAGTTGCAGGTAAATTAGTTAGTACTAATGGAAAAGAGATAAACTAACAATATTATTTTTACATCTTTTTTTAACATAAATGATAAACATTCATCTGATAATACTAGTTCTTCTATTTTAATATAAATGTATAGTTTATAGAATTAGAAACTATGTAGAAGAATGAATTATATACTGAAACATACTACTCTTAGTAGATAATATGATTCTTATTTCTTTTCTGATATTTTAAATACTCAGTCTAGTTCTACCAATAACTCTATGAATAGATTAATAATCTTTCTAGAAAAATAACTATCTACTAAAATAAAACATTTCAATACTCTGAAAAAACATAAGTACTCTATTCATTCATATTCCTATCATACTTCATTCATTTAAACACTCTACCTATGCTAGAGTATGATCTAGATTACTCCAGATGGGGAAAAACACAGGTAGGATTTATTTTTCATCAAAGAACATGTTCATCTTAAACAACTAAGAGATTTCAAACTTAACAAATTACAACATAACATATAATCATTCATTATTTGTTCACATAGAGATATAAACTATAACAAAGAAATTAAAAGATATTGGAACCTATTTTTAAAATTGGAGGACAACAGCAATGGGAGGTTGTTCCTCCCTACCAACTCCTAGAGAGTGCTCAAACAAAAACTTGTCAGGACCCCTGAGCCTGTTCTGGTCTCCTTGGATGGAACTAGGTGGACCAAACAACAAAGTACTAGTCCAAAGACTCAATACCAGCTCTGCACATTGTAGGAAGATATTTCAACTGCAAAGCTATACTAGATCACCTTCCTGCAGTTTACCCCTCAAACACCTTCCTCAAAATTTCCCTTCCCAATGAATTCCTTGAAGTGCATTCACCTTAATGATTCTTCTCCTGGAATGAGCAGCCTCAACTCTCTACATTAGGTACTTTTGTTAAGATTGCCTAGGTCTTTTTTGGTTAGTTGTCATTGATTGAGCCACCTGCTCTGATCCCACTTTCTCGGGGGATCATGACCCCAAATGTAGGGAGGATTCCACCTGCAACATACAAAATGTTTGAGGATGCTGCCACTTGTCTATTTACTCTCCACCTAGTCTCCTCCGCCAATTTGACCAGTAACACTTTTTTTAATACCTCTCCCAAGCTGTTGTCTCCACTTTTATTTATTTAAAATTAAAATATTCAGAATTACATTCCACATCCTTGAATTTGCTGAGTCATCAGTTTCAACCTAGCATTAAATTTAACATAATGTCTTGGAATAAAATCAAAATAAGATAACATTATTTTACAAAATTGGGGCATGTGATAGCAAGAGTATTTTTCCATCATACTAAGCAACGTCCTGCCTCCACCATATGCTTTTGGTTTTATCCTTCTAGATCTTATTACCTAGGTATTTCCTCATTAGCCCTCTCCTCTTCCTCATGAAATTTCTAGAGCTAATACTATCCCTGAATTCCAGGGGTGTGTCTATGCTAATTATGCACTCCTAGCACTTATTTTCCAGTTCCTTGAAGTTAGATGGTCTTGTCCTTTACTGTTTCATGTAGGTTTCCACATTTAACCTGGTTGTTTCCACTTTATTGTTTTTTTTTAACTATTCTTAACCCCGAGTTTAATTAATTACATAGTCCTTCCGAGACTTTTTGGCAGATTCTCTATCAGTCAAAATTTATTAAACAATAAAAAGTTAACATTTATAATTGAAATTCACAGTTTGTACTTTGGGGGTTATTACATCCATGTCCCCTTATTTCAAACACTGTCCTCAGTGTTGTTCTTCTCCCATTGGCTTGAGAAACAAGATAGGGTACCTTATTCACATTTCCTCCTCCAGCTCCCAAGTTGCCTTCTGAGGGCTAAAGTGCTTCCATTGCACCTTTACCTAATCGATGACTCAGTTCCAAAGTACTATTTCTTTCTTGTCCAGAATGTGTGCAAGTTGCACCTGAAATTCTCCTTCGGGTTCCACTTGTACCACATTCCAATTGATAATGTGAGAAGAGTCATATACATACTTCTTTAATAATGAAACGTGAAAAACATTATAAATCTTTAAATAAACAGGTAGGGCCAGTTTATAAGCTACAGGTCTGATTCTCTCTAGGACTTGGAAAGGTCAATATAATCTTGGAGCTAGTTTCATGCGCCTCCCTAGCTTGAGGGAACTCTTCTTAGGTTTGACCCGTAGGTACACATGGTCACCAACACAAAACTCCTTATGTTCTCTCTTTAAATATGCATAGCTCTTTTGTCGATATTGAGCCGCTTTTAAAATTTTCTACACTTCATGAATAGTTTGTTCCATCTCCTGTAACAACTCAGGTCTTATTAGTACACGGTCCATAGGGTCATCCCAACTGATGGGGATATTGCATTTTTTTCCATACAATATTTAAAATGGACTCATTTTAGCTAAGTCCTGGTAACCATTGTTATAAGTGAACTCCACTAGATGTAAATAGTTCTCCAACTTAGTGGATCTTTTCATAACATACATTCCTTAACATGTTTTCGATGGTCTGGTTGGCACATTCCATCTGGCCATTCATTTCAGGATGGTAACTAGTGCTAAAGTTGATCCTGGTTTCTAAACCTGCAAATAAATATTTCCAGAAATTTGATGTAAATTTCACATCCCTATCCGATATTACAATTTTTGGCACACCATGCAATTGTAATATTTCATTTAGAAATATTTCTGGAATATCGGCTGCCTTATGTGTTGATTTTACTGGAATGAAATGTGTAGAATTTCTTAACTTGTCAACTACTACCATGATGGAATCATGTTGTTTCTGTGTTCTAGGTAAACCAGTGATAAAATCTAGAGATACAATCTCCCATTTCCACTAAGGTATTGGTAAAGTCTGTAATAAACCAGCTAGATGTCCACGCTCTATTTTAACTTGCTGGCACTCTAAGCACTTAGACAGATACTCCAGTAAATCATATTTTAAACTTGGCCAAAAGAACTGCTTCCTCAGAGCAGTTATCATTTCTTGGTAACTGGGATGACCTGCAAATGAGGGTTTGTGCATCTCATTTAAGATAAACAGCTTGATTTCCAAACTTTTAGGTATGTACAACCTATCATTAAACCAAACAAGGCCTTTTTGGTCGACTTTAAAAGCTGTCCCATTTAAATTTATCTCATTATTCTGTATTTTACTAAGAATTTTTGTATAATCGGTATCTTGAGTACTTGCTGTCTTGACATTGTCCAAGAGGTCACTCTTGGTCTACCTCAATATTACCTCACTAATCCCATGAGCTCTCCGACTAAGTGAGTCTGCAACCTTATTTTTCTTACCCTTGATATGCCTTACCTTGAAATCAAACTCACTAAGGAAGGCCATACATCTTTCTTATCAGGCATTTAGACCTGACTGCATAAATAAATTCTTCACATAGGTGTTATTAGTCAACAACACGAATTTCCTCCCTCGCAAGTAGTGAAGCCACATTTTTAGAGCATGCACCACGACTGCTAATTCTAAGTCGTGAACCGCATAGTTACATTCATGATCTTTTAAATTATGGGATTCATAAAAAACCACATGTCCTTCTTGGGACCAAACCCCTCCTACTCCTTCTTATATGGCATCAGTATAGACCGTGTAGTCTTTAAGGGGGTCTACTACTTTTAGGATAGGTGCCTTGGTTAGCAACTCCTTAAGTTTGTTAAATATTTATTGGCACTTTGATGACCAAACAAACTTTATTCCCTTTTTTTGCAAGGAGGTAACGGGGTTTGCAATTTTTGAGAACCATTCAATAAATCCCTGACAATATCCAGTAAGTCCCATGAATGACCGAATGTTTGTCACATCCTTGGGTACTGACTAGTCGGATATGGCATTGATTTTTTTTGGATCTATAGTGATTCCATCCTTGGATATAACATGACCTAAGTACTAAATTTCAGTTTTGAAATACTCACACTTTTCCAACTTGGCATATAGTTGGTGCTCCCTTAAAGTTTGCGGCACTATCCATAGGTAAAGTTGATGTTCTTCATATGTTTTAGAGTAAATCAAGATATCATCAATGAAGATCAGTACAAGCTGATCTAGATATTTGTTAAAAATGTCATTCATTAGGCACATAAATGTGGCAGGGGCATTTGTTAAACAGAAGGGGATCACTACGAACTCATAGTGTCCATAACGGGTCCTGAATGTGGTCTTGTTTATGTCCTCACTTTTAATTTGATTATGGTGATAGCTAGATCATAAGTCCAACTTGGAGAAGACTCTTTCTCCCCCTACTTGATTGAACAGATCATTAATTTTGGGTAGGAGGTACTTATTCTTTATGGTTACTTTGTTTAATTGTCGGTATTCAATACAGAGTCTTAAGGTTCCATCCTTTTTCTTAACAAACAAGACTGGTGTGCCCCAGGGAGACACACTAGGCCTTATACACCCTTTATATAATAGTTCTTGCAACTGAATTTTCAGTTCAGTCAGCTCTGGAATACTCATCCTATAAGGTATTTTTGACATGGGTGCAGATCCGGGTAGAAGCTCAATGGAGAAGTTAATTTCCCGTTGAGGGGGTAAACCTGGTATTTCCTATGGAAATACATCAGGGAACTCATCTAGAACCATGTGTTTTTTTTAGAGGGGCATGATTTTTGTTGAGGAGCAGGTCAGCAACCCTAACTGCATAAAGTTTGCAGCCCTTTCTTAGGCATTTCTTCAGTTGCATAGCAGAAATTGGTCTTACCGAGACTATTTTGAGTATGCCTTTTACTATCCAAAGGACTTGGTCTTCCACAATGTAGGTAAAAGTATTTGAAAAATAGTTCAACACTACCTTATTTCTTTCTATCCACTCCATGCCTATTATCATGACATAAGATCCTAAGGGAAAAATATTTAAGTCAATTCTGGTTTTATGATCCCGTAATTTAACCTCACAATCAACAATGAAATCATTTACCTTCCTTTTAGCCCCTCTGGTGGACTGAACCAACCATGGTTTTGCATGCTTTACCTTAGTGAGTTGGCAGAGCTCCATCACCCTTGGAGTAATGTAGCTTAAGGTAGCTCCTGGATCAATTAATATAGCAAGAGTGTGATTAGAACAGTACCTTCGATTTCCCATGGGGGCTTCACTTGTTGACCAATATCCTATCATGTTATTTCATATTGTGGGTTTTAAAATTATAAAAAATTGAACCAATATATTGCAGGTATAGGGGTAATTAGGGGTTTAAGGTGGGGGCAGGTAGGGTGGTTTATAAGGATTGAGGTATAAAAAGGGGTGGGGAGGAGGTTTTAAGTATCGGGAGGGGGTTTCAACAAAAAGAGTTTGGGTCAATATCTCTCAAAATTAAGGGTGTTCATTAATATCCCACGATTACACGTGCTATGTAAGAGGTTCACTAAGTGAAGTCCCAGTGCGACTTCCACTATAGCAAATTGATGGTCGGCTTGTCTATCCTCTAGGGACATATTAATTCTATGGAAATTATTGCCAATTTCACCAACCGTAGATGCCTCTTGAACATTGTGCAACATCTTTCTTACCCCATTGAAGCGGGGACAATTCCTTCTCAAATGGGGTTCTCCACACTCCCAGCAGCTCAAAGGTTCTTTAGGAGCCCCATCAGCCCCTTTTATTCTAGGATTGGTCGTCTTAACACCTTTTGGTGGGGGCTATCCATTTTTGTTGTAAGAGCTTCCTCTAAAATTCCTCGGTGTATTTCTGAATGGCGGTGGTTTGAATCCCTTCTTTCGTTGGATGAACTTCTCTTGTTTCCTGTTCTTCCATGTTCTTGAGAGATCATCCTGCTATTTATACTTCTCAAAACATAGTCCGGCTTTCCTCAGAACCTCATCCAAGGTTTTTTGGTTGTCAAATTCAATCATGTCCTTGTAAGCCAGCGGCAAGTAGCTTAGGAACCTCTACACTTTCACCTTTTCTTCCTTCATATAGGGTACGACTCACAGCGGGTTTAAAAACTTTTTGATGAGATCCTCCATGGTCATTTGGCCAAGTCTTAACTCATAAAACTCTTTGGTTTTCCTTTCGTAGTAACTCTCAGATAGGTATTGTTTCTTAAACAACCTTTTGAACTCATCCCATTCTAGATTCTTCTCCTTGAGTCCATGTGAGATTTTGAGATCCTACCACCAAATGCTAGCCTTTCCTTTAAGATTGTAAACTACAATTCAAACCTTCATGTCGCTAGAATAGTTGTAAATCTTGAAATATTTTTGAATGTCCAGCAACCATGCCTCTGCTTCCTCCCTCATCTTGGATTCCTTGTCAAAGTTAGTGGGTTTGATATTTTTGAACTCGCCTTCCCGATGATCGACCTTTCTCTTTCCGCTAGTGTTGACTTGATTTTCAGAATTTTGGGTCTCATTAGATGAACTAATATTTCTTTCTGTGCTCTCCTCCCTTTTTGGACCCCTTCTAGTCTTGGTTTGTGGTTCCTTGTCGTTATTTCTTTCATGTAGACTTTGCAATAAGATCTCATTGATTTCTTGCTGTTTTTCCTGATCTTTTTTTAGTTGTTCATTATCTAGTTTATAGATTTGTATTTTGATGATTAGATGCCTCATATTTTCAAGCACTTGACTCGCTTCAGAATGTTCTATTGCTGGTTGTGTGGCTAGTGGTACCTGTTCAGGGTTTTCGGGTTGGTCCTCATTTTCATTCAAAGAAGCCATTATAATTCCTGTAACAACCAAAATTTTGCAAGTATACAACACAAATATTTTGATATTTTATTAGAATGCTGTTAAAACTAACGTTTAGCAAACAAAAAAAACGAGATGTGCCCATTAGGCTACAGGGCTGAACCTGTGCTCTAATACCATATGTAAATTACCCCATAACTTTTTTCCTCTTTGTGTTTCATTGCATGATACATCATTCTGGTTTACTTTCGAAAATGTATTCCACTCTTGATAAGTTATATATGAGTCTACATCCATAAAACACTTTCGTATTATATCTCCCCTTCCTGTAGATATGCAATGTATTATTTATTTTATGCAATACGATGGAAACATAACACTATAAGTTACTGTTGTTGCTATGTTCCTTTTGGAAAAATTCTCTTAAGGGTCCTACCGTCAGTAGGTAGATCTCATGGTTTGAAATTTTTTCTTACTTAGCTCCAGCTAACCATCTTCTCCTTATGACAGGTAATGGAAATTGTGACGGTTTCCTAGGTTAAAAAAAAACCATACATTCCTTGTGCAATTCTTAATTTTAATGGGCCTAGAATAGAAATAATCAGCCTAACTACTTGACTATATTCTAATGTAGCAGTTTTGTGCAGGATGGCCTTTCCCAAGGAACATAAAGGAATCCTAACAACTTCTAGCCAAGTTCGGGCCTACCAAGCTCCGAATACTAAACTTTCGCTCTCTAACCTATAGTTCAGCATGCAATGATATCGGTTCTAAGATATTGAATTAATTTTGATGAGTTCCAATCTATAAGAAAACTAAGTCGAGTTACCATTTTATGCTGGTTTTGAGGGTTCCCAGAGTCACGTGGGATAAGATGAGGTGTCTCCTGTTTAAAGACTCAATGTCCTTCCGTAATAACGATGGCTTTTAAAATTTTTGTACTGGCGGCCTCTTGGCTCTTGATGAGTCAATTTTTTTGGTACTGATAGTATGGTGGTAATAAGTATCCCTTGGTGTATCTTCTCCAAAATATTTCAAGCCAAATCCGATGAGGGTCTTAAGGTTTACCGACGTGAAGAAATTTCTTCGGTGATCCGCAATCATTCCACGCATAGCAGAGCTGGTTCAAACTAGGTTGAGACTGGAAAGGCTAGGAAACTTCATCATATTTAGTTATTTTTAGCAGGTAACAATTTCCTGCACATTTTTTTTTACAACCTACCATAGACGATATTTTCTAGTTTCAAAGATAAAGTTTTATTAAAAATAACTCTGTCCATTGAATCACAGGTTTTGGGCAGAGTCTCTTGGTCCAATAAGAAGGCTCACCTTTTGGTAAGCAGAAATATCGACTCTGGATTGAATCCCCTGTTGGCTGTAGGACATCGACTTAGAGAGAAACCCTTTGATGGTGTCGGTCAGGGGAGTCGAGGCTTCCAAAGTTATTTGACCAGAGGGTTTTGGTATTCATTGTTGATTTTGATCTGTTGTATAAAAAGTAGCCGGGTTGAGGAAAGGGCTCACATGATGAATGATTCTTGGGCTTAAATTATGGTATTGCAAATTAACAGTTTTCTCTATCGCATCTACTAAGAAGTTTAAATACTATCAGGCCCTTAAAGAGTTGTCAAATCCTCTTTTTCTCTTTAAATTATGCTGAGGAAGGTCAGCAAAGATTTGTGGTGATATTTCATCCCTGCTTACACTTTCTTATTCATTTAGGAACTTTATTTTGGAGGCATAAGCCTCTCTGCATGATGTAGAATGTGTAGTAAAATGTTTTCTGAATAAATATTCCTAAGGTTACGCTCTTCTCTTAGTTTTTTTACAAAACAGTCCAAAGAGTGCCAAACTCACCCAAATCTTCTTTACCTTCCAAAAGAAATATTTTGTAAGCATAAGAAACCATGGTAATGGATAAAATTCATTTTACCTAGGCCTGAAAAACACAATGGGACTTGCCACCCTTTGAAAGATCTTTCTCTCTTAACCAGGCTGGGATGAAATATTTGCACATGATATCGATATAGTAGCTCTGTTGGAAAGTCAGAATAAAGACTGAGGTAAGTGGCGGGTTTTTATCTTCTGGGCCTGTAAGAGTCAAGAGCTCAAAAGAAACTTGCGGCCTCCTCTTCATGAGATGGAGGTGTTTTGCTCCTTCCCAGGTTTTGTTTTCTTTGTCCATCATGAAGACGGATCCCTCCTATCTATCATATAATGGATCTTCTATTATTTTCTCAGGAGAATAAAATTTTGAGTTTATGAGCCCTTAGGTTTGGCTAGCAGCTGAATGTGATAGTGGTGTAGGAACAGGTACTCCTAGAGTTATCCAATAATACCTAGCTTTTCTACTCACAGATTTCAGAGCCATAAGTATGATTTGCACGTAGTGAGTAGGGTTATTTATAGCAGATTCGTTCTTTCATTTTTATGCTAGTCATTCTAAAATCCATACCTTCAATTGATGGTGGATTTTTTCCCCATAACTATGTGTTTTTTTAAAATTGATTCCTATCTTCCATGCTTGAATAATTGGGTAACAAATGCCATTGGGTTAGAAGCATATAAAAAAAACTGTCAAGCATAAAATAGAAATTTTAGTCCTTGCACACTAGTGATCATGAGGCACTTCTCCTCACTTATCATAGGTTAGAATTTGCAAAAAAAATCGTAAAGGCATACTATCACGAAATTTTATGAGAAGGATCTGGTTTTACTAGGGTGGATCTTCGAACTTGTAAATGTGCACTCGTCAGAGCTCTTGGAAAAAGTAACTCTTACTGCATAACGTTCTTATCTAGGGTTCTAAATTCAAACTACCATTAACAAGGTAGTGTACAAGGTGGCGTAAGACAAAAAATGATCTACCAACACAGCCTTAAAATTCTCTATTATAGAAATATATAATATGTTGGATTAATTTTTGTACAGAACCATAAACATTGTCTAAGCCTGATTCCTCCAGATTAAGTTTTTGTACTGTCTAATGAAAGGACTTGTAATGGAGATCCTAAAATCTTAGATATAACAATCAAAATCCTCATTCTAATAGTTGAACCCCTTAGATAATGAAAATAATTTCAGTTACAACATATGCATACAAAAAATCCTCATCCAAATAGTGAATCACATAGATAACGAAGAAAATTTTAGTTACAACATATATATAACAATAAAAGCAACCCTTATTTAAAAGAACCTGTAAATCCGAAGTACCGAAATGCGGTGGAAATAGCCACATTCCTCCCAACCGTAGACTAGGTTTAGCTCCTCTGCTTCCTAGTCACCCCCGAGCCAAACCACGCATGACAACAGTAAGGACGACTAACTCCATCTTTGAATCTCAGTCTGCTACCAGACCCTCTTTCCTAACACCAGGTGCTCACATAGAAAGAGTATTTTTCCAGCATACTAAGCAGCATCCTGCCTCCACCATATGATTTTTCTTTTATCCTTTCGGATCTTATTGCCTGGGTCTTTCCTCATTAGCCCTCTCCTCTTCCTCACAGAATTTACGGAGCTATTAGTATCTCTGAATTACATGGGTTTATCTACGCTAATTATGCACTCCTAACACTTATTTTCCAGTTCCCTAAAGTTAGTTGGTCTTGTCCTTTACTGTTTCATGTAGGTTTCCTCATTTAACCTGGTTGTTTCCACTTTATTGTTTTTTTTTTACTGTTCTTAACCCCAAGGTTAATTAAATACATAGTCCTTCGCGGATTTTTTGGCATATTCTCTATCAGCCAAAATTTATTAAACAATAAAAGTTAACATTTATAATTGAAAATCACAGTTTGTACTTTGGTGGATATTGCATGAATTGATTTATTTATATAAGAAGATAAAATGTTTTTAAGTTTAGACTATGTACCACACTGGCAAGTGTCACTAACTGTTGTTTGGTTGCTTGATATCTTAAGTTTAGACTATGTACCCTCTCCATCTTAACCCTACACTTTACAAAAGAAGGGAACTTGAGGGTTTGAAGCTGAGGCTTACCCAAGCCATCGCGATAGCACCTTGCAACTTGAACAATGAAGATTACAAGTATTTGGTTCCACCTTTAACTGTGAGTTTGGATAAGTTTTTCACCTACGACCAAAACATTCAAACATTTTTACAAGCTGTTATTCTAAACTAGAAGTATCCTTACAAGTAAATAAACACTTGGATGTTTTTTAAAAAAATACACACACACGCATCAAAGAAATAAAACAAACTTACTTTCTCTTTTCGAGAGCCTACGATTGTAATGAATAAATTATTTGACCCACTATGTCAACTGCTTACTAGACTGTGCTAATCAATCTTCTAGCTTGGAGATTACCACACTAGTAAGTGTCACTTTTTTTTTAAACTGTTAAATGCCTCTCTCAAGTTGAAACACAACTATTGTTATGGAGGACGAGAAGCTTGAGAGCCTGTCGGCTCTACCCTCCTCTACGCCATAAAACAACGAAACAATTGTGAAATGAGGCGAGATTTTAGGTTAAGGTACATATTTTATGCTTAGGGATTTTGCTTTAAATATGTCTCCAATGTTTTGTGGCCACGTGGAATCCACTTTATAAGAGATTTTTGGGTCTTGACATAGTTCAAATGGTGTGATTAAACCTGCAAAATAAAAACTTCTGTTAATACTTTTTCTTAGTTTAAGTTGTAGGTATGTCATGAATAGTTCATGTAATATTTCCATGTATACTTTTAGAGTATAGATAGGATAATAGTTTTAGTATTTTCATCATTTAGGTATAATATAAATACTTTCTATTTATATATATATGTTTGTTAAGCATATTTGTTTCCTTGTATTTCAATGTTCATGCCAATACATAAAGGACATGCACCATTTGGAACTATATGCTTAGGCTAAGTTTTTGTAAATATAGTTAATATATAAAAATTAAACAATAAAATTGATGGCAAACTTAGAACTTGGAAGTCCTAGGTTTGAAACCATTACATTGTTCAAAAAGATAATTTATATGGAAAGAAAATAAATGTTCAAATACCTTCAATAACCAAGAGCTAATGATTTTACACTGCTCCACACCTATAACTTATTTATAAAAATTATATGACTTCTCTAGCATTTTTTTTTCTGTCGTCGAAACTAATAATCTTGGTGTTGGAGGTGGAAGTAAAAAAGTTTGCCTGTAAAATACATGTAAACACATTGTTGTATGCATTATCTTGAGAAAGCTATGTAAGCCTCAAAAAAAACCAAAAGTCCCTTCAGTAAACAAGAAAACAACTTTTAGAATAATACACTTAGTACAAGGTAAACAATTGATCTCAATGTATTACTTTTCTAACTCATTAACCTTGTAGGTGTTGTTAGTAACAAATGTGTTTAAAATTTATTTGGAATTATGCAGTTAGTTAGTCAAGGATATTAACTCTTAGTTGTTAGACTAACATCTCTAGGTGACAACTTAACTTTTAATGTCACACGAAAAAACATTAATTTTTTATGAGATTTTGGAGTGTTAGATATGGTATCAGAGCACACGTTTAGACACTAGGCCTGAAGTTGCTCAACTCATGTAAACAAACAGTAAATAGAATTCATGTGTACTGATTTATTATTTTTAAAATGTTGTTGTAGAGAGATTTTTTTGAACTAGAATTTCAGGTATGGAAGGAATTTAGGAATATGCAGAAGAAGGGTCCCCATTAAATGAAAAAAGTAATTATAGAAAAGAACCTGTTAAGGAAGAAATAACTAATAGTTCATCGAAACTGCTACAAACTGCTAAGGAATTAAACACTGAAATGGAAACGGTTAAAAAAAAAATGAAAGAATTCTAAGAGATCAAGAGGAGCTGAACCAAATACTGTTGGAAAAATTTCACACTGAAGGGAAGCATAAATAGATAGGATCTGATAATACGTCCTACCAACATAAAAATAAAAATTCCAAACATTCTAAAATTGAAAGTACTTCATCCTCTAAAATTTATGGTGACTTACAGAGGAAGACTTGCCAGTATTCTAGTGACAGCAGTGAGGATATTTACCATTCTAGAAAAATAAAATATAATCCGTATGAGGAGATTTCTGGAGAATTTAAAAATATTAAGCCCCCAACTTTCAATGGTGAAACATAGAAAGGAGAGGAAGCTGAAGCATGGCTATACAGAATGAAAAAGTGTTTTCAATTTTATAATTACTCCAATCAGTTAAAATCTAGAATGGCCATATATAACTTAATTGAAAAAGCATACATATGGTGGGAGGACATAAAACAAGTAAAGGGAATAAATGAAAGGAATATAAATTGGATTACCTTTAAAAATAACTTTAAAAAGAAGTTTCTATCGGATCAGTATTATAAGGAGTGAGCAAAATAATTCTATGATCTAAATTTGGGAACTATGAATATGAAGGAGTTAAATAGTAAATGTTTAAGTTTACTAGGTTACGTACCTTACATTGTTGATGAGAAACCCACAGTGTAGTGGTTTTTGAGATGTTTACCCTTTTGCATTAAAGATAGAATTGAATACGATAACCCTAAAACCCTTGAAGAAGCTATGCAAAAAACAAATTTCTTCTATGAGCATAACCAAAAAAGGGAAAGCATGCCAAACTGGAAGGCTAAGGGGTCTAATAATTTTCAACATAAAAAGAAGGGTTTCACACCTAATCTAAATTTTATGAATAATAATGCATGTAATGTTCCCTAATAAATTTTTTTAAGGGAATAAAAGTAACTCCCAACAAAATCCTACTTGTCCTGATGATGGTTCCAGATTCAGAATCGAAACGTCAGCTAAAAATGTCTACTGCGGATTGTCCAGAAAAGCCCTACAAAAACCCTACTAGCCCTAGAAATAAAGAATTTGTAAATAATCACAACAATTACGTTAAGAGTAATGAATGTAAAGAACCGATAAAATGTTAGGATTGTAATGGAACTCACTATGCATTAGTCTATCCTAACATAAAAAAGAACATCAACAACATTCATACAATGCAAGAAGAAATGACAGTTGGTGACTTAGCAAGAGGGATGCCCAAGATCAATTCGACGATGGAAAATAGACAGGCTGATTATCAAAATTCCATGGTGGAAGTAGAAGGTATGTTGAACCAAAAATCCATTTCTATTTTAATCAACCCAGGGGGATAGCCTGAGTTATGTCTCTCCAAGTTTAGTGGAGAAAAGGAAATTACTAGTATAAAAATTTACCAAGTCATGGTTGGTTCAATCATCTACAGGAGCGAAAAGGAAAGTAACTAATTTCATGAAAGATTGTACCTTGTTTATGAATCAGTTTGAAACTTCTATAAAGATAAATGTACTTCCATTAGGCTTTTATGATGTGTTAATTGGTATGGACTAGTTAGAACAACATAGATTAGGGTTGAACTGTTTTGATAAAACTTTTATCTATGTAAATAATGAATGAGAAACAGTAACGGTAACAGGAATTCCTAGGAAAATAAGAATTAAACAAATTTATTGCTTGCAACTAAAGAGGGCTATTCAGAAGCGATGTAAAGATTTTCCTGTAACTGATGAAGAACACATTAATAAGGAAGATAAACTAAAATTGGAGAATATTCCGATCTTGGGAGGATACTCAGATGTGTTTCGAGAGGAAATTCGAGGATTACCTTCGAAAAGGGAACTCGATTTCACTATTGAGTTGGTACCTGGAGAAGTGCCTAACTCAAAGGCTCCTTACCAGATGAACATGTTAGAGCTTAATGAATTAAAACCACAATTAAAGGAATTGATTGATAAAAAGTATATAAGACCAAGTGTGTGTCCTTGGGGAGAACTTTTCATCTTCGTTAAAAGGAAAGACGGTACTCTATGCTTATGTGTTGATTACCATCAGCTTAAGAAGATGACTATTAAGAATAAATACCCATTTCCCCACATATATATTATATTTGATCAATTGCATTGAGAAACAATGTTTTCAATGATCGATTTAAGATCTAGTTATCATCAAGTTCGGATCAAAGATGAAGATATTTTTAAAACAACTTTTAGGACGAGATATGGTCACTATGAGTTTGTTGTCATGCATTTGGGCTCACTAATTCCTCAGCTGTATTTATGTGTTTAATCAATAATGTATTACATAAATATCTCAATGAATTTGTAGTGGTTTTTATTGATGATATTCTTATTTATTCTAATACTAAAGAAGAACACGAAGAACATTTAAAAATTGTTTTACAAGTGTTAAGGGAACATCAGCTTTATGCTAAGTTTAGTAAGTGTGACTTCTTTAAATATAAAATACAATACTTGGGTCATGTAATAACTAACGATGGGATATCGGTTGATCCACACCAGATAAAGGCAATTGAAAAATGGTTGGTCCCAAAGGATGTGACGGATGTGTGGCCATTCATGGAGATCATCGGTTACTATCGAAGATTCATTGAGGGATTTTCAAGGATCTCAAATCCCATAAATTCTTTACTAAAGAAAGGGAATAAATTTGAATGGACTAAAAAATGTGAAGAAAGTTTTAAGAAATTAAAAGATTTATTAACTACTACACCAGTCTTAAGAATTGTTGATCCTAACAAAGACTTTGTTGTATGCATTGATGCATGCAACGATGGTATTGGTGGGGTCTTGACTCAAGAAGGACATGTAATCACATACAAGTCTAGGAAACATAGAATTCACAAAAAAAATTACACTACCTATGATTTAGAGTTGGATGCCATGATACATGCTTTAAAAATGTGGCGCCATAACTTGATTGGAAGATTGGAAGAAAATTTATGTTAATCATGGATAATAAGGGTTTAAAGTATATATTGGATCAACCATTTCCAAAAGCAAGGCAAGCTAGGTGGCTAGCTTTCATTAGCGAGTATGATTCCGAGATACAACATATCAATGGAAAAGAAAATAAAGTAGCTGCTGCTTTGAGTAGGAATGAAAGATTGAATTTTATGGCAGCAATCATTACTTATAACATAGATTTAGAAGATCGGCTTGAAGAATAAGTAAAATTGGATGAAAATTATTAGAAATTACAAGCTAAAGTGGCAGCAAATGTAACTAAAAGTTTAAGTATATGGTACAGTCTAAATGAAAAGGGGTTAATACTTTATAAAATAAGATATATATACCTAATGTACCTAAAATTAACCCATTGATTTAAAATCAAATACATAAGACTACCTACTCGGGACACCCTGGCTATCAAAAGACAATAACCATGTTGCGAAAAGAGTTTTTTTTCTTGAATATGAAGAATGAGTTGGAAGAGTATATTGCTAGGTGATTTGAATGTCAACAGGTTAAGACTGAACATCATCATCTAGCTAGTTTATTAAACCCGTTACCAATCCCTAGCTGGAAATGGGAAATAATTAGTCTTGATTTTATTATAGGTTTGCCTAGAAACCAGAATCAGAATGATTCGATAATGGTAGTCGTTGAAAAAATTAGTAAAGCAACCCATTTTATACTAGTAAATACCACATAGAAGGCTGGTAATATTGTTGAAATATTTATGAAACAAATATTTTGTTTATATGGAATAGCGAAAGTTATAATTTCTCATATAGAAACCACTACCAAGCTTCAGCAAAATAAATCCCATTTGAAATCGTGTATGGCAGAAAGTGGAATACTCCCATCTCATGGAGTAACCTAGTTGGCACGTTAGTACTAGGACCTGAGTTATTAAAGGAGATGGAATTAAACATGAAGCAGGTACAAGGTAATTTGAAGGTTGCACAAGACAGATAGAAGAGTCAACCAGATCTTAAACTAACTTAGAAAGAGTTCTACGTCGGTAAACATTTTTTCATAAAGGTAAAACCTAAACATAGTTCTTTAAAGTTGGAAAATTGTGCAAAGTTAGCACGCGGGTACTGCAGGCCTTTCGAAATACTGTCACGAATTGGATAGGTGGCATACCAACTGGCCTTATCACCAAATCTTAAAGTTCATAATGTTGTTCATATCTCTGTTTAAAAAAAATCTACATGATTCTACTCATGCTATAAATTGGAATGATGTGCAGGTGGAACCCGAAGGAGGTTTTCTGGTTGAACTGATTTGTATCCTCGACAATAGGGGGATCTTGCTTTGAAATCACATGATTGGGTAGGTGAAGGTGCAATGGAAGCACCTTATTCCAGATGAATAAACCTGGGAATTGGAGAGTGATATGCAGACAACATATCCAATTTTGTTCGAGAGAAGCTCTGAGGAATATGAATAAAATAGCATTGAGAATGATGTTATACTTAAGGGCATATGTATGTCAAATACCCCAAATTTCAAAAACATTTTATGTTTAAGAAGACATTATACATTATTTCTATTGTAAATTTTGTGATTATTGATCAAGTGGGGTAAAGGATGATTGTAATTAATTATGCTGAATATTTTATTATTTAATAAATAAAATATGAGACAAACAACTTTAGGAGGTTGTTCAATGAGTGTCTACTGGCCACTAGGTGGAATAGACTGGGGTGAGAGAAAATGGACACATGGCAGTATCCTCAACAACTTTCCTATTTTTGTGGTTATGTTCCCCAAGAAAGTGGAACAAGAGTAGGTGGCTCATTAAATGAAAAGACTGACCAAAAGACCTAGGGATGCTTATAACTACCCATCGAATTCAATAGATGGCTATTCAATTTGGACTTGTGAGTTTTCTGAAGTGAAAAGTGTGCACAAGGTATTCGATGGAGGGGAAAGCCAGAATTGGTTTGAGAGTGAGAGTTGTTTTAAAGAAGTAGTGCAATTGATTTGCTGAGTTATTTACTACAGAAGGCATAAGTATGACTCTAGAATACTGTTGTGGAGTTGCAGGGGTTTTATAATCGATCTACTAACTTAGTGCTTTCAACCAGGAGGACTAGTAGATAGGCTTGGGGGTCTTAAGATAAGCAACTAAATCTATCTTCAGGAATTGGTTGGGTGGAATGGGCTCCTTAGGCTGTTGTCCCCTCTACAAGTTTCTCATATACTAAATGTTGTTTTATTTTACCTTATGCAAGTAAAAGTACTACAATGAATGAATTTATGAATTAATTTATTTATATAATGGGATAAAATGCTTTTAAGTTTAGATTGTGTAATCTCTTTTTATTCAAAAGTAAAAATTTCTAGTTAATGTATATCTCAATAATTGATTTAGGGTCGGAATATATTGTTTTGAGGATAAATCCCTTTCTTTATTTTTCCACACATCCAAAGATGCTTACACTAGATAATTTAAAATAAATGAGAATTATTATACGTGAGTTAGATAATTTGAGTTTACTTTGAATAAAATAGTTTTACTGTTAATATAGTTTGGTTAAGATTTAACGAACTTGTTATCTTTTATAATTCTTTTATATACTAAAGCAGATAGAAGTATTACATAAGTAGTATATTAGTAAGTCTAGGTTAAACATACATTAACAGGTTGGTGTAGAAAGTATTTAAAATTACCTTTGTCCTATCAGTGTGATTTTAGAAAATAGTACTAGTTGTAGTACTTAGTAAAAACTAAATAGTCTACAATCTTTTAAACTATTATCATACTTGTAAAACTATATTTTTAACTTACTATGTTTCCTATTATAATTTAACCAATATATTAAGAAATAAAAAGATTAGACTTTACATATTCTTCTTTCTCTTAAAAAGAAGCACTATTTTAGTATTATTTTCCTATTAATGAAACATAAGTAAATATTTTACCAATTTTCCTAACATTTAGTAAATATAAACCCCAAAAAAATGTTAACATAAGATTTCATCAGAGACTTCTTTCAAGATAAAGAATACTTCACCTTATCCAAAAACCTTTTACTTAAAACAAAATCAAGAACTTAGTTAAATTTTATTGATAATTTGCACCTCTCTTAAATAAATAAAAAATTCTAGACACAAATAGAGTTTAATATATAACAAGTATAGATCCATCTTAGGGATCAAGTTCTCTTGAGATGCAAACTCTTTTTAATTTACAAAAATGTCTAATAAGTATTCGTAGCTGGAAATGGTCAACTTGATTAAGTAATTTCAAAAAAGGGTAAATATCAATAACAAAATGAGGTGAATAACATTAATAATTATTTAATCAAATAGATTTCCAAAAATTGTTTTACTTGTCTTTTTTTTAAACTAATAATGAATGTCAAGAGTATTTAATGAGTAAACTAATCCATATATATTTTTTAAATTTAGATTTCGAGAATAAATTGGAATTTGAAAGTCATTTTACCATTAAATGAATATTTTAAACATTTATTCAAATGTTTTTGAGAAATGACTTGTTTTTCTTTATAACTAAAAATGAACATTTGCATGTTAGGGTTAACCTTGACTAGTGGTTTAAAGCACATGGTTTTAGTGGCCAGCGGTTTCTTGCTAGTTGTATTTTTCCAAAGTGAGAAGGAGAGATGATCTTAGCCTTGGTGCACCAATAATAAATCTATTCTTGAAGTTTGGTTTTTTCTTACGAGTTTTTATTAAATTTTATATGTTCTTGGTTTTAGAATATCTTCTTACCAAAGTCAATTGAATTTACTAGTTAGTTTGTAACTATTTCCCTAATATAGTTGTATATTTATATGAGTATAATATTTTTATTTTTTAAATTATAAGGCGACATGTTATAACTTTTTTTGTTTTACTTTTAATTATTATTATTTTAATGAGGCAACAACTTTTTTTGTTTTACTTTTAATTATTATTATTTTAATGAGGCAACATGTGCCATGTCAGCGTTACAGACGGGACACATCTCACACACGCATTTGAGCTATAGAAAGCGCCTCTCGACGTAACTAAAAATAGAGTAAAAAGAGTTAAAACAATCTTCTTTAACATTTCAAAAATCAAGATAAACATAATCTTGTTCAGGTCACAAAGTCAAACTTTTTGACCTAGAAAGTCTTCCCTATTGTGTTAATTTATAACACACATAGTCTTGGATAAAAACCCTATTTTAATCTTTTACAAACAACTATATAAATTATTTTTAATAACAAATAAATTTATCATTTAAAAACTTAAAAAGAAAAAACTAAGGATTTTCTTAATAACAGAGTCTTTATAACAAAGATTGTTTTCACGCAAATGTCTTCATAAAACCAAAAGGAACCCTTAAGTTATTATACCTGCCACACCAGGTATATTGTAATCCGTTGATTTTGACCTTCCTATTAGTTGCCCTTTGACCAAAAATTAAAAAGCTGTTCTCTAAAGTTTAGTTTTGGAGTTTGCCAAAAAATATTTTAAATTTTAATAAAAATATTTGCCTTTGCTATTTTGTCAGCTTCTAATTGGCCAATCAGAGATGATGTCAGCCTTGGAGTTTGGTATCTCGTTTTCACTTGACACATGGCTACTATGACATCAGCATTTATTATATTTTATTATTATGTTATTCATAATTCAAAGATTGAATTTGAACGTTCAAATTTCCACGTGCCCACCTTCCAGCGAATCGTTCCGTCCATTTTCAGGCTCAGGCTCAGCAACCCGTTCTGTGTCTCGTAATTCAGAAGGTTCCTGTAGCGAACCAGCAATACGTGCAGCAGCAGAATGGAGGAGGACACAAGGGACCGAATTTATCTCTGTCGTCGCCCTCTGTGGGAATGAGTTTGGCACAGGATTACAGCGGGCTCGAGCTGGTGCTGCCATGGCTCAGAACAACATCAGATTACGGCGGATCGAGCCATATGGACAATATCCTGCATCGTATTATATCTCATGAGAAGGCAAATGTTGAAGCTTTCTCGGCCTCTTCCGTTCAGAACTTTCTGCCTCTAACAGGCTCAATGAGTTCCAGAGAGCTCGGTAGCTCGCAATGGATGGTTGGGAACAGTGA
>LPNX010068143.1:29084-71768 GCA_001517045.1 Pseudotsuga menziesii | reverse complement strand
TTGTTCAAAGTCTGATTCCAGTGTATCAGTTGATCCGTCTGCTTGTCTAGCCAATATTGGCTAGTCACTTTTATATTTGAATAATTTTGACCATGGCCCCGCTGGGTTTGTAATAAAATGTGCTAGTAGGATATTTTTGAGTGGTTTNTAATTACACGATTTACAATATGAGATGCTTCAATGAATCTTTGTGAAAAAAAAAGCATTTCCTTTTAAGGGTTTTATTCATGTGAAACTTTCATCATTTAAGGACTACTTTCTTACAATTTGCATGGTGCAAGTCCTTGGTTCATGGGCAAAGTGGGTCTCTTCTTGATGTAGTGGATTCATGGCTTTAGCCTACATTCTTAATCATTTTTTTTGTTATAATATAAGTAAAATTACCAAGAAATTTGCAATAAAATTCTCCCATGCAATGATACTCTTAGTAAGTGTATAACCTTGGGCCTTGAGAACATGGTTAAGCTAGCCTCTATCATTGTTTGAATCTATATCGATGTTTATTTGAGTAAAGGATAGCCTAGAAGAAATGATGTTGGAGTATGAGGATTGACATTGGTCACAAGTGTTAGACTATAATTATATAGCTTTCTATCGCAAGAACTTCTTCGAACAAGGTCACCCAGTAACATTTTCCCAAAGTAAAATGCTTTGTAGCGAAAAGAAAAACTACTAAACTATAGAACCATTTAGCAGAAGGAATCAATCACTATACACCTTTAGAATGAATCGATTCAAAATGTAAATGAATTAGAGTTAAGAGATAATATAGTGAACTTGGAGAGTGACAATTATTGCAAACAACTTTAATTTACACAATGATGAAGTTGGAGATAATTCTAAATTACATCTAGAAAAAGAACTAATTGGAGATAATTCTAAATTGCATATGGAAAAGGCGCCAACTCTATGGCGATATGCAAGTTGTTTGCTTGCTGGCTTGGGACCCTCTAATGGTCGCGAAATTAGATCTTCGCTTCAAATTAGGTGATTAGCTTTGTTTCAGTTCAACAGGCGAGTCAAGCTTTCAAACGAGCCAGTTTTCCATCTCTGTACTTTCATTTATTATTATGCCAACAGTTTTGTTCTGTCAAATCGAAGTGAAGTGATGGACAGCGGTTAAGGAGTCCCATTGCATCGCTTAATTTCAAAAGAAACAATTGTACACCCAGGTTTTTGCCTATTTTAATTTTCAATCGCAACAGAATGCGCTTTGCACGTAATGATCGGCATATGCTGCGCCGAAGTAGGCATCCCAGGGATTCGGGAACCCTTTGAGCAGGATATTATTACACACAGTAAAGACTAATTTGATCTTAATAGCTGTTTGATCTTGATACCAATACGTAATAGCTGTTTGCTCTCAATACCTTTTCAATACTGCTTGTTTCCTTGTCTTAGGGTAATTTGTCTTACTGGTTTATTATATTGTGTTCAGTAACTTGTCTTTCGCATTTATGGTTTACATTGTGTTTTTATTATTATGTAAGATTATTTTTTATTATTTTAAAGTTATTAAATAATTTTTTTAAATGTAAATAGGTTTTTATATATAATAAATATGTAAATTATTATTATTTTATATATAATAAGTTGTTGAATGGTTTTTATTTGATTAGGTTAAATTAATTATTATTACTATAGATTTGTTTTAATTATGAATTAACTTAAAAACATATATAGAAAACATAAAAAATGAATGTGTAGATATTTAAAAGATATCGAGGTAATATATATTTTTAGTTTATTATATAGATGTACATATATTCTTAGTATCATATAGCTTATTATCAATACTATGAATACATTATATACATAAAAGTTATTATTATATTTCATTTTAGAATTGGAATAATGAATGTAATTAATTTTTAATTGAATGATTATGTTTGGTTCATCCATTAATAAGCATTGAATAAAAATTTATTTAGACTAAATATTCTAATTTGACTAAGTATATTTTTACTTAAATTATTAAAAATTTAATTTAAAATCAAAAAATAAAAATAAATATTCTAATTTTATATATCAAGATATAAAACTAAAGCTTATTTATAATTTTACTTTATTTTCCATATAATACAATAAATATTTCACAAATTTATCATTAAAGTATTTTTATCCAAATTTACTTAATTTTTCATATAATATAGTAAATTTTGAACAAAACTATACCATTAAAACATTGTTATTAATGATTTAAAGAGCTTAATTGTATGTCATCATTTAACAAATATATATATAAAATATTAAAATTAAAATTATAAATATTAGTTATTAAATTTATATAATTTAAGTACAATAAATATATTTGAAAAAATACATCTACATATTTTAAGACTTAAATGCAACATTGCAAAAAAACAAATATGATGCTTATAAAGACTTGGTGGATTATATTTTTACTGAAATTTATTTAAAAAACATTAACAACTTAAACATATTCATTTACTTGCCATTTAAGCCTTAAATGACTCTTGAGTTATGAATGGTCCACTACATTGCGTAAATTATATACATCTCAATCAATATATCACTTACTACTTTATTGTTGGGTGCATAATGCTTATAAAAAATAGTTCTCGTGACTATGAAGGGCTATGTATGCCTTAAATCGCTTATGAGGCTATGGATGGTAGTGTCTAGTGTTAGGTGTTTCATGTCTACCAAAAATTTCTCATAAGACTACGAAGGGATACTTAATGCCTAAATCACTCATGGAGTTGTAAATGACCATGAATGATGTCCGATGCTAATTTACTTTACATTGTTTCTTACATAAGTGGCAGCAACTGCCTTGCTTATTCCACTTGTTTTATTATCTTTTCCAGTTACGGAACCACAAGGCCAAACAAAACCAGAGCCATATATTTTACATATCCTCCAACAAAGCTTAGGACTGAAGTACTTATCACTTTTGAAATAAAAATAATAAGAATAATAATTAAAACTATTTGAGTTTTCAAAACCCTATGATTGGGATTAACAACCCATTTATAACACTACTAAGCCTTACGTCTTCTTAAGATATCAAGCAACCAAACAATAGTTACTGCTATGAAACTCTCCTTTAAGTGCGGTAAACTTTCTCCACACACCTTCTCCATATTAAACCTAGACTTTACAGAATAAGGGAACCTCAGGGTCTAAATCCAACGCTTACCTAAGCCGCAGTGCTAGTAGCTTTCAACTCGAACTCTAAAGATTACAAGTATTTGTTTCCACCTTTGACTATGAGTGTGGACAATTTTGTCACCTACAGACAAAACATTCAAATTTTTTTACAATTTGTTAGTTCTAAACTAGAAGTATTCTTACAAGTAAATAAACACTCAGAGGTTTTAAAAAAAATAAACACACACGCATCAAAAGTAAAAATAAACTTACTTTTTCTTTTTGATAGCCTACAACCGTGATGAATAAATTATTCGATCCACTCTGTCAACGCCTGGAGCTTACCAAATTTATCTACGCTTGAACACTGATATCTAAACCCTTTCTATTCACTGTAATAGTAAAAGAATAGAACTTAAAACCTGCATTTTGCCATGAATGAATGTAATTTTTTGTAAAACTGTTGGCACAACCCCAGGTTGTCAACTTGCTAATCAATCCTTTAGCTCAGAGATTACCACACTCGCAAGACTCATTTTTTTTAGACTATTGAATGCCTCTTTCAAGTTGAAACACAACTATTGATACGGAGGTAGAGAAGGCCGAGAGCCTGTCCGCTCTACCCTCCTCTCCACCATAAAACAATGAAACAATGGTGAAATGAAGCAAGATTTTAGGTTAAGGTAGATATTTTATGCTTAGGGTTTTCACTTTAAATATCTCTCCAACTTTTCGTGGCGACATGGAATCCACTTTATAAGAGAGTTTTGGGTCTCGACATAGTTCAGATGGTGTGGTTAAACCTGCAAAATAAAAAATTATATTAATACTTTTTCTTGTATACTTGTAGAGTATAGATAGGATACTAGTTTTAGTATTTTCATCATTTAGGTATAATATAAATACTTTGGATTTATATATATATGTTTGGGTTAAGCATATGTGTTGCCTTGTATTCCAATGTTCATGCCAATACATAAATGACAGGCATCATTTGGAACTATATGCTTAGACAAAGTTTCTGTAAATATAGTTAATATATTAAAATTAAACAATAAAATTGATGGCAAACTTGGAACTTGCAAGTCCTAGGTCCAAAACAATTACATTGTTCAAAAGTATAATTTATATGGAAAGAAAATAAGTTTTCAAATACCTTCAATAACCAAAAGCTGATTACTTCACACCGATAACTTATTTATAAAAATTAGATGACTCCTCTAGCATTTGTTTTTGATGTCGAAACCAATAATCTTGGTGTTGAAGTTGGAAGTAAAAACGTTTACCTGTAAAAGACCTGTAAAAACATCATTGTCTACATTATCTTGAGAAAGCTAAGTAAGCCTCGATAAAAACCAAAAGTCCCTTAAGTAAACAAGAAATCAAATTTTAGAATAATACACTTACTAGAAGGTAGAGATACACTTACTAGATGGAGTGGCGAGAGTCGTTCTCCCATGACGATCTGAGAGGTAAGGTCATTCTTCGTTATGCAGGCTTACTTCGTTCATTCGGACTAAGGCACCTTTTCCATTGATTCATAGGTTACTCCTGCGACATCGGGATTATTGGTTACTTGTCACAATTCAGTTCTTAGTTATACTTCCCATTCTGCCTTGCACTTTTGTTACTGTTATGTTTTATGACTCAGGTACGCCCTATGTTGTAATTACCTTTCTTAATTAAATTACTAGATGCTATGAATGATCTTACTATCCCTACCATTATTATTATCTATCTCTTAGTTATTTTATTTACTCGTCTCTTGTTTCTATTTTGTAGGTTTACCTTGCTTACGAGCTTGTAAACTTATGCTTGTTCTTCCTAGCGAGGGCATCATGGCATACTACATTTTCCATGATTCCTAAATGCTACAAACCTAGACTACGACTTATGCACAAAGGATACCTATATGAACTAGCATAAAGGGCATGTGATAACATTATAGCTTTGATGCTAAGGCAAAACAATGCAAATACTATATCATAGTGTTAAGGACTGTGAATACTATAAAGTTGGAGACTATGGTATACATACCATGTCATTAGCACTAAGCCTGCGCTAACTTTGGAGAGTGGTGAAAACTATAGGATAGAGGGTTTAACATATGACTTGGTTGATATAATGGCGATCCAAAAACTTATGGTGAGGGTTTATGGAGGCGTTAATGGCCACCAGCTGGTTCCATTAATGCCATCAAGGTTGTTGAAAAGTCTTGGAAAAGGACTTGGTATTCGATGTTTGTGCATTATGGTTTTGGCATTTTGGTTTAGTGTGGCCTCTGTGCAATTGGAGAAGGGAGGCAACCCCCTCGATTCGCAGGTAAGATTAGACCAGCTCTGTGGGAAATGCATTTGCTTCATTGGTTCCTTCATGGCATGGTCATGCTTCTCATGCCATCGTTTGTTTGTCTGGAGGTGAATGTGAAGGTGCTCTGAGGTTTCCACGGGATACAGTTGTCGAGTTCGGATTTCTTCTTCATGACCATGGTAAGCCTACTAGCAAGATTTACTTTCATTCTCTCGTTATGGGCACTACTGAGTTGGATTGTTTATAGGGTTGGGGTTTCATGTGGAAATCATTGACTCTGCCTTCGGGGTTTAAAATGTAGCTTGTTCTAGTTTTAATGGACTCTCTTTGGGATATTTGGCATTTTTGGGCCGTGGCTGCAACATTATTTATATTGGTACCATAGCCCTTGGCTTTGCCATTTATTAGTAATAATACTTTGACTCTTTGTAAAGAGGATTCATGCCCCACTATGTAAATACACCGCGCATTGGTTTTTAGATGAAGATTGTAATGTATTTTGGGTAAGAGACTTTGGGACTGTGTAGTTAATTTGATGCTGCATTTTAACATGTGCACTTTACTCGGTTTGATCGTGGCCTTAAATTTTGTAGAATTTACTCTGTATATTTATAAAGGTTTGGGTTATGGCAGTATGCACAACACTCTATTTATTTGGTTTGTATTTTAAGTCAAGAAAGCTTCTAGAGCTTGGGGCGTTATGCCATGGGCTACACAATTGTAGAAATGGTGTCGTATCCCATTGTCTTGGCACCACATGCTCTACGTTAGCTTATAAATGGATACTGTTTTTTTTCTAAACAGAGTATTGCACTCTTACTTTTGTATTGGCTTAGCGTGGGTGTAGGCGATGCCACAAATGGCATGTGCCTCTCCCAATGACTGCGATTGCTTTAGTTGGCATTTAATATGTAATTTTTTTATTTTAAAAAGAATAGGTCTGCAACAACCAGGCTTATGACAACCCACGATATCGATTTGGTTTAAAATCATGACTATGTGATTAAATTGGAACTTGGCCAAGGCCGTAGCTAGGGCCTTCATGACTTCACTACGAACGTAAGCATTGTTTGTTTATGGAATCTTGGTGTAGCTTAAAAACGTAGCGTGCATATATTAGATGTATAGCATGGGATATATAGAGATGGTTATGCAATTTTTTACTGCTTGGGTATGAAATGCTTATGGTTTTATTAATGTTATTTCCTTGAGTTTGGACATCACAATTCGATTTTGCGACCTCTTGGTGGGAAAATGGGTTTTAGTTGTTTAAATGTTTAATATGATACATTGGTTGTAGGTAGATTTAAATGGGACCTTTAAAGCACTTTAAGTATTTTGATAAAGAATGACTGTAATAATAGGACTGTGGAATTTAACATTTGCGTTATGTAAATGGATGCGATTATTGGCTTAACGGTTTGGACTATGGAATTTATATAATAAGACAGAGTTTTGATATTGGACCACATGGATGGTGATGATGCCTTCTCTGTTTGGTTAATTATGATTATGTTTATTTAATGGAACGTTATGATAATTATTTTTTACTTGTTGAGACAGACCTTGAAGGTATTTAATGAGTTATTATCTTATATTTAGTTTTCTTTGTCCGTACCTAGTTGATTTAGTTTAGAATATTTAAGTTATGTACTTTAGCTTATAAATAAATTGAATAGTACATTAATTATAAAACTATTTGAATACTGATATATATGTATTTCTATATATATATTTAACCTGTATTTCTGAACAAATTTTGAATTTAAAACAACCCTTTGCTGATAAATGAAACATGTCAACAGAGTAATGCAACCTGTAGAATAAGCTAACTGGTAACAAAACCTAGGTATAGTGCACATAAAATAAACATGGAGATAATTATAGAATTCAACTCAAAGTACAAACCCTGGTAATGTACAACATATAATAAAGTTTCTCGAGCCTATGATTAGTAAATTGCAAATACAAACTCTAGCAGATTGATAACCCTTAGGGTTAGAAGTTTCATTGCAGCCATTACTTAACATAAACAATAATGAAACTTTAGGAAGAAATAGAATAGGACTTAAAGGGTTTCATACCTGTATTTGCAGCTTTGTTAATGGTTGCACCTGCACACTTAAATAACCAACATTAACAATTCAATGCAGATATGACCTCTTTCTGATGAACAAATCACTTGGGAACTACCACGTTCCTCCCAACCATGACATAGAACCATTCCTGGTTCTAATCCGGATCCCCCTGAGCTGAAATCCAACATGCAAGTAGCTTAGAGCTCCTAAGGTAGGGTTTCCTAACTAGTATTCAGTTCTGAATCAGTCCTCGGTTCCTTTTAAGGGGAAGTTCTCGAGGAAAAACATGTGAGAGACAAGAATAGGCAGAATGATAAATCTCCAAGATGAAAAATCAGAACCCCTAAGCCTTTGCTTGGCTTGAGTCTCTATAGACAGAATGTTTCATTCAAAGTGGCAATTAAATATCCTTGATTTCTTGATTTAAAAACTTTTTAATTTACTAGGGTAAATCTTTTCAATTCTTAACCTAGGAAGTTTTAACTAGTTCCTAGTTAGTCTTTCATAGATATTTCACTATTTATTAATCTATAAATAAGAATTAATAATTGGCAGAGCTTCTCTTCTTTCATTATTCAATTATATAATTAATCATAATGAATTCTTTTTACATATTATGTATAAGAAACATAGTATTAAAATACTTGTTTAACATTTGTCTTCGGGCATCATGTATCATGATCCCTAGACTTAATGACACTTCTTTATGAAGGTCAAGTAGATACATGCCTCAGGTCTATTAGGCTATGCAACTCTAAACATCCTTGCATGTTGGATTTCCATTGTATAATGTGGTAACTCTTTAGTACATTGATGAGACTACAAAAATTTGAAATTTCATTTAATCACTTATAAATAAGCATGATGATAACCAATATTTTTCTTGAGCCATTTTCGCTCAAAAGTTATTAAATTATTTTCAGTAACCCCTAGTGCTTAACAGATCCCATACTCAATGTTGATGTAATTGTAACTTTTGAATGTATTCACTTGTATTTCTTATGTATTGTAACCCGATGTTTATTCCGGGATGTATTTGTAATGTACTTTAGTTATGTCATGCCCCGATGTTCCTACCGATAGGTTCTATAATGTAAACAAGTTATGTCAAGTCATTGTGGGTAACCCTCCTATTGGTTAAGGGTTCAAGTCCTCGCAATTGTGGGGCGCTAGGGTTATTAGACCCAGGTAGTGAAGTTGTCTCTAGTTGGGTTTAGTCAAGTCGAGAATTAGTAGAAATAGAGAGATAGCCTCTCTATTTATCACAGGCTCACTCACACTCAGTTGTAGTGCATAGCTGAGGAAGAAGAAGACACCGGGGCAAGGAAGAAAGAGGTTACTATTGTCGAGAGATCATCTTACTGTTTTGGGGTTTTACTTTTGGTGTTGATTCTATCTCTAAGGAAGTTGCAGTGTCTTATCTATTTATGATTTCCGTGAGGAAAAATATTGTCTTCATTGTCTCTTGTGTTTTATTGCTATGCTTGTTATTCTTTGAGTTAAAGATCCTAATATAATACTAGCTTGATGTTAAAAATATAACATGGTATTTGAGCTAACCTAAGAAGAAGATACTGTGCAACTATAGGAATTAGGGCTTCCTTCTTTGTGGATCTCTCTCCATAGTTTTTCAGCAAAATAAGGTTTGAATAACTCTCCTCCCTAGGGTGCATCTTTCTGTTGAAGCAGAATCCAAATTTGAGGTTTTTCAGTTTTGGACCCAATACTACTTCTGAAAATTAGGGCTTTCCATAGAAGTGGATTTTTTTGAGTAAGCCCAGGCCTGGATTGATATCCTCCTCAAAATCGAAGTTAGGGATCAAAATCAAATCATTTGGTTCGAAAGAACCCCAGAAAAGGAAAAACCTAATCTGCTCCTGAACCAGCACTACATAATTTCAGCTCCAAATCTAGATCTTACATCTTGACCTGGTAAGATCTAAATCATTTGTATTTCCATTTGAGATTCTCAGTTAAGATGTCTCATCATACCAATCTTGATGAAAAGCTTGAGGGAAATGATAACTTCTGATCCTGGAATTATAGCATCTCCCTGGTCTTGGAAGAAGATGAGTTGGACTCCTATATCATTGAGGAGCTTCTAGTTCCAGAGGGAGATGAGGAAAAGGCCTTACATAAGAAGAAGTTGGTTATGGAAAAGAGGATCATTGTTGATTCAATCAAGGATCACCTCATACCACATGTGTCCTCCCTAAATACACCTAAAGCTATGTTTGATTCCCTAACCAAATTGTTTGAAGGGAAGAACATAGACAGGAAGATGACTCTGAGAAACCAATTGAAGAATGTAAAGATCCAAAATGTAGAGACCATCTAGTCTTACTTTACAAGGGTATCTTAGATCTGGGAACAACTTGAGGCAATAGATGAATAAATGGAGAATGCAGAGATTGTAATGACCACCTTGAATGGTCTCCCTAGATCATGGGACTCCTTTATTCAAGGAATCTTTGCCCAAAAGAAGTTATTCAAGTTCAGTAGACTATGGGAAGAGTGCTCTCAAGAAGAATCTCGAATAGTAGCTGAAGAAGAAAAGATGGGAAGTGAAGATCAATCTCTCATGGTACACTCCAAGAAAACTAGAAGAAGTTCTCATCATCCCAGAGGTAAGCACTCTCACAAAGATAACACTAGAAAATATTTGTCTAGAAACCACTTATACTATGAAACGAGAACTCGACACAGTTCTTGTTTTTCTCTCTCCTAATTTTAGTAGCTATTTTTACCCCCATTTCAAAAATGGTTGATGCGAGTATCACACATTTTCATTTTCAGACATTTTTTGGGGCCTTTGAATTATCTTTGTTGTAAAATATTTTTAATTTCTATTTTCAAGTGTGTTTTTTGAAATTTTACAAAATAACATACATTTTTAAGCAATTTATAATGAAAAACATATACATTTTACGATTTTTTCTATAAAATAAGACAATTTTATGTACAAAATAAGGCATTTTTATTGACAAAATTGTAAATAATTCCAGAAAATAAAGACATTTAAAACCATTTTCAATGAATTTTCAGAGAATTTTTCTCTAAAAATGATCATATTTCATATTAGTTCTCTAAAAGTGACGACTCACATAAAGTCGAGAAAAAATATACAAATTATTTGTAAAAAAAATATTAAAAACATTATATTTAGAAATTTTATTTCTAAAATAAAGTCTGAAAGTCAAAACATTACTAATATATCTGATCAAAAAATTGTTAAAAATTGTCAAAATTAACATTTTCTTCAAAACATGAAACTATTCAACAATATCATGCATGCCAAATTCTTCATCGACATTGGAATTTTCTGGAGCTTGAATTTCCTCAAGGACATCAATGTCCTCTTCCATTGGGTCTTCTATGTCTGCAAGATCCCCAAAGTGCTCCTTTCCAAACACCCCTCCTAACGGGGGTTGGGGTTCTTTTGACATCTTTGCCACAAGTGTTTCACTAAACTCTCCTTTATTCAAACCAACTTCTTGCAGTTCATCTGGAAGAACTTGAATAGCCTTAATTCTTTGTTTTATGTAATTGCATTGGAGTGGATCATTATCAATAGATATGCAATTTCTTGCTTTCTGTAAGGATCATGCTATTGTTGTACCTAATCACCAAAACATATATCGCCCAACAGAATTTCACCGAGTCTGTCATAATGGCTTTTACATTTGAAGTCAGTACAATTGAAATGTTACAGAGAATTTATCACTGAACGAAGTAGGGGAAACACAAATTTCATTATGATCAAACGCAAGTTAGAAGAGCAGTCAACTGAACGATTTCTTGTCTTGTCTCCACCTCTTGGGCGCCAAAGGGCGGCCCTCACGGCGGCCCTCGATGCCGGGAATCGAGGGCCGCCCTTTGGCGCCCAAGCGGGGTGCCCGGGAGGAGGGGGAAGGTGCCCGGGACCTCTGAGTATTGCCTGACTATAATCATGGCTTTCACATGGAATGCATTGACAAATGGTTCACCTTGAATTCTTTGTGCCCTCTATGTAGACATTCTCTGAATCTCCTTAGCCAAAATAGGAAGCCGGAAGGTGCTACAATTGCTCAAGACACTGAATTAAGCAGTGCCTTTCATGTAGTGATTGAGACCATGGTTTCAATTCAAGCGATTCCTGGACGAGCCTAAGTGTTGGAGAGAAATAATTAGATACCATTTATTTCTAGAATATAAATATAGTATAATCAACAAAATTTCTAAGTTAAACAACTAATGTGTTAGTTCGTATATAAATACTGGAAGTGATGCTTCCCCATTGTCATTACACCCCTTTAACCTTTGAGTTAATTTTCCATTGTTGATAAATAACACATATTTTGGAAGTAACTTGGAACGTAAGAGTAGTCTTGTACTAAAAAATTATTGTAGTGTGGGTGATCCAAATGCCCCATGGTATTAATAAATAATTAGTTCTTAAAGATATTCAATTATTGCCTCTCATACCATTTCTCATGGAATTCTTCCATAGTAGTATTAGTCCATATATTATTGAAACCCATCAAATGTCCCATATCTCTCCAAGCATGTTGGAAAATATGCAAATATCTGAATAGGTGTGTAGTACTAGTTTATCCATCATGTTTGCACAAAATAATTGTATCAAGGATTTGCTTATTTCTTTTATGTGCATCTCTCAGTTAGCACTTTGTTATTCAATGCTACTACATAAATATTTTGGTCTTAATGAGTGATTTGTTCTTCCATATTTTATCCCACCACTATTTTATATCCAAATCTACATATTCTTGAAGTTCCTTGTATCCAATATTGGCAAAATATTGTCCACAAAATTTTCCCACAACAAGACATCATCTTAATCCTTAAGTCTAATGAAATATATATCAAATCCATGATGGAAAAAATCCCAATATTTTACATGTGCATCCACTAGACCTATATCTTGAGCATTTATCCATCTGTATTGCTACATGTCTTTTTTCATACAATCTTTTATCAAATTAAGTGTTCACCTTCTTGTGTCTTTGAGATACTATATCATATGACCAGGGTGGAATGCCTCATTTACACATCCCATAATGTCATATTCTCCAAATCTTACCTTTTTTCCATCCCCAACTCTCCCAGCCAAATAGGAACCTATAACTAGACATGTAAGAGTCAAAGATTTCCATTAATTCGAAACATTGGTGATACTTTTACTATAATTCATAATCCAATCTAATAGAGTTCCCGAAGAAAAAAAATTGTGTGTTAATTATCTTCCAAAGGATATATTACTCCCCCGCTTGGGTGCCAAAGGGCGGAGTAATATATCCTTTGAAAGAGAATTAACACACAATTTTTTTTCTTCGGGAAGGCTATTAGATTGGATTATGAATTATAGTAAAAGTATCACCAATGTTTTGAATTAATGGACCTCCGAGTGTTGCCTGACTGTAATCATGCCTTTCACATGGAATGCATTGACAAATGGTTCACCTCGAACTCTTCGTGCCCTCTGTGTAGACATTCTTTGAATCTCCTTAGCCAAAATAGGAAGCCTAAAGGTGCTACAATTGCTCAAGACACTGAATTAAGTCTGCGTTTTGGTATCTCTCACCTATTTACAGATCAACAGATTAAAAATTAAATCAGCTCTAACCTGGACACTGGACATGATCACAACTGTAATTTTATTACATCTGAGTCCACCACGGCTGCGAGTTTGTGTGAATTTTAGAATCAATCTATGGAATATATTGTAAACCCATGACAAATTAGTAACGACTAACTAAACCTGGCATTATCAAGATGAACTCAAAGTTGTGCTAAATTTGGTCCAGAACTGCAACAATTCGGTGGAAATCGGGATCAGACAACGGAGTACTGAGCATTGTGGCCCTGTCACTGAGTACCGGATACTCAGTGTTCTGAAGCTGTTGCCATGATATTGGGAAAACGGCAGAATTGAGAGCAGCTTGGTTATGGTTATTTATGTTACTAGTAGAGACTAGATCTTGAGACTTGGAGTCTGTTGTAATATACATTGGTAATGCCTCCTCCTGCGTGTGGCTTGAAAACGAAGGCAACATTTCAGACCACTTAACAACGTATTCGGTCTCTGCGTATTCAGACCACTTAACAGTGTATTTCAAACCTCAAGATTGGTGGTGCTGCTATTGCAGCTGCTGCTCCTGCTACTTGTCCTCATATTATTATTATTATTCTAAGTATTATCCCAGTATTGAGCAGTTCCATTCATGCAATTAGTGCCTGTGTTGTCCAGCAAATCCTGGTCTAAAGATCTTTCGGAGTACAACAGAGAGGTCCGCTGCTTGGTTGATGCCGGGAATCGAGGGCCGCCGTGAGGGCCGCCCTTTGGCACCCAAGCGGGGTGCCCGGGACCTCCGCCCGCTTGGGCGCCAAAGGGCGGCCCTCACAGCGGCCCTCGATGCCCGGCATCAACCAAAATAGCAAAGAGATTTTTATTCTTATCCTTTTCAAATGGAGGGAGACACAATGGGGGTGGGCCACTTTGATTTAACTCTAACAGGCATGGGAGCATGCTAGCAAAGTGTGATTAGGCTGAAGCCCACTAGCATCATCATTCATGTGGATTGACTTTAAGTGTGAAGCCCACTAATCATGTGTGACTTTAATATATGTAACAATTAATCATGTGATATATATATATATATATATATATATATATATATATATAAACTTTAATGATTCTAACAAATCATGGAAAAATGAGTAAGTTCATAAAATTTATTAAAAAGTTAAAAAAAAAATGATGACAATATACAACGATTCAACTTTTATATATATAGCAATACTTTATAATTTATTATGCTTAATAAAATATGGATAATCTTGGCCGACTCTAACAAACCCTACATCCCACAAAAAGGGAAAAGGAGAAAGAAAATAAACTTTATTTAAAATTAAAGTTGTATAATCTCGTGTCAAAGGCTCTTTGAATGGAATAATGGTACTTACCATGTTTGATGTCTGTTTGAACACGTAGTTGAAATTTTCATCTTCCTATCCTTAGTCAAGAAGGATCCCCTTTTTCAGACGTAACATAAAAATATAAATACAAATACTCTACTTTGTTGAAACATTCTATTAAACGATAATGGACAATGAAAAAATAGTGGAAGAAAATGAGAAGAGTTATGATTGACAATAATAAGATAAAAAATTGCGCGAAGAAAAGTTAGGGCAACGCATAGTCAAGATTGACGATGTTTATTTAAAGTGAAGATGAAGGGCAAATAAATTATACCTTAAAAAAATTAATTTAAAGTGAAGATGTTTATTTATATTATTTTGTCTAATATCTAAATATTAGATTTGTCATTTAATGATGGCTAAACTTTAACATTGGATAGCAAAAATTATCCAAACTTCATTATTATTATTTTTTAATTAATTTGAATATATATACTTTTAGTTTTAAACTTTATGTTAAAATTAACATTATTTCTATAATATGTTGTTCTCTTATTAAAATTTAACTATCACTTTTCTATGAATTACACTTTTATTTTAAATTGTCCTTCTTATAGATACATTAAATGGCTGATCTTTCTAACCCCTTAAAACATCACAATTATAATAATTAAGAAATACTCTTGTAAAAAAGAAAATTCCAACCCATTACTTTTCTTCTACTTTTCTTCTAATACATTATCATTTTATTCGATCAAAATAGAGACGCTAAAACCATTCTAACCTTAACCTTAAGGCAATGTAATATTATTTAAAATTTTAGGATGTTAGGGAAAAAACCCATATATCTTGTCCTTTTAATTATTTAAAACCTTAATAAAAATTTAATATTGTGTGAGAAAATATCCTATTTTTTTCATAAAAACAATTACGTTTTGTATAACCAAAAGCTAGAGCCTTAATGTTCAACATGAAATATATCTTGGAAGACCAAAATAGAAGGAATCCTTCAAGCCAATGATTTAAGAAATTATTATGACCTATTTTTTTCATCTTTCATAGAGGAGATTCTGTTATATCTATTTGTGTATGATCAATAATATATGTGTATGATCAACAAAATGCACCTTAATCCCACTAGCATCATCATTCATTCAGAGCTAGTGGGCTTCAGCTGGGACTAGACCTTTTTATGTCAATCCAAAGCATTCCAGTTATACAAGGTCTAGGAAAGAATTGCTCACAAGTCCAAGTTCCATTACTCATTTGATTTCGAGTGAGTGTTGCCACAAAAGTTGTTTGAAAAGTTTAGGCTACAATTATGTCTTGGAGAGAAGGAAGATGTATCTTTCAATGAACAAAAGCATGCAAAATTCATATTTAGTGGGGTGCATGATTTCTACCAGGACAGGCTATGATTATCGCGTTGGAAGAATTATGCTTTGTAGAAAGGCATTCAAACGGATTCACTCAATTGGTAATCTTCGATTATCAAGAATCCAAACAAGACTAGAAAAGGATCCTACAAATGGAGATATAGTTTTGAAGACTCCATTTGCTTGGCCACAAAGTTTATCAAATGAAAACGAGGTAACAAATGTTGAACCTCGAGCTGTTGAGTTTTCTCAAGTAGAGGAAAGAAAAATGTATATTGGCTCTAGAAGATCATCCGCAAAGCATCGAGAGATGGAAGACCTTTATAGGGGCTCGGTACAAGATATCAAGGAGGGTTGTATGATTGCAGTTTTGGCTACAGATAATCCACATCAATATCCATTCTGGATTGCAAAAGCTATGAAGGTCAATAAATAAAATGAAGAAGTAGTATCAGTAGAAGTGCATTGGTATGCAACAGATACACACCCATTTGATGGTGTGTACAAGGCAGAGATGGTGGTTGAGAAAAAGGTTTGTAGAAAGAGAAACAGAAAGGGTCAAAAAATAAATCGCCGCCGCATTGACATCTTGAAATTAGAGGAAGTTGATATACTTGTTTATTATTTCAAGTTGACAAAGAAAGACACTCTCCGCTCCAAGACTATAGAGATTATCAAGAGGTTGCTGCCACAGCCAGAAGTTGCAAGATGGGAGTCTGTTAAACCAAGCCGTAGATCCCGAAGGAATATGAAATCTGAAATGATGGGCATAGATGTAGACTCAGATGGTGCGCCCATTGATAATAGAGAAGAGTATGGGTCATCTACATATTCATCAAATCCTTCATCTGTAGAAAATGTAGATTCTGATGGGGTGTCAGAATCCATGGATGAATTTGAAGAAGCAGTTTAGATGCTTTTTAATAGTATGATTTTTTTAATTGAAACTCTACAGGAGTTTTTGATGATGGGGTGTCATAATCCATGGATGAATTTGAAGAGGCAGTTAGATGCTTTTTACTAGTATGATTTTTGTAATTGAAACTCTAGAGGAGTTTTTGAATATTTATATGAACCATTTGTTCTTGTATGGTCTAATATATTATCTCATTATGAATCACATCATAATTTCTTTGTTTCTATATGGTTATAATGGTGAAATTATTAGAGAAATTTGTTTTTTCTTTAATATGCAATTTTCCAGAAAGTTGTAATTTATCTCTTCAAGAATTTTTCTTTTTTTCCAATTTAAGGTTGATTTTAAAGTTTTGTTAAACAACAATATGGGATGTTTAGTCCATGGCTCTATTTTTTACCCTAAAAAAAAAAACGTGTATACTAGTATCAACACTTTTCTATTTGGGGGGTGTTTTTGGTGCTTTTTTTGCAAAAATCATCGTTTTTATGGGTAGAGTTCTCATTCATAGTATATAGTTCTCGTTTGATAGTATAAGTGGTTTAGAATCATATGTTATACATGTGATGAGAAAGGACACTATGCTAGAGAATGTCCTAGAAACAAAAATGTCTCTCACAAGAAGAAGGGAAACAAGAGAAGAGATCATGCTCATGCTGCAAAGGATGATGAACCTTCTACAAAGAGAACCAGATATGAAATTGAAGATTATTCAAGTGATGAAGAATATGTTTTGATTTCTACTGTTACGGGAAACATTACTCATGGAAGCAATGATTGGCTTATATATAGTGGGGCTTCCAAACATATGACATGATTCAAGGAATCCTTTGTGAAACTATCACAACATGAATCACCTCACAAGGTGAAGCTCGGAGATGACTACCAGTATCCAATAAAATGTAGTGGGGAATCCTCCTATAAGATAGACTCTAGAAAGTCTATGACAATGAATGAATTATTGTTTGTATGAAGACGAAAAAAGAATCTCCTCTCCATATCTGCATAAGATGCAAAAGGAATGAGGGTTGCATTTATAGATGGCCAAGTAATCATGTGGCAAAAGGGAAAGACTATTGATGATGTAGTAGTGATTAGGGAATAAGAAGGAGGTTTGTACAAATTGAAGGGCCATCCAGAACAAGCCTTGGTCCATGACACAGTAGAGCCAAATGAACTTTGGAATAGAAGGCTTGCACAAGTGCACTAAAGAGCACTACAACTTGCAAGAAAAGTTGTTGAAGGTCTTTCAGAAATACAAGCAAAACATGATGGGGTCTGCAAAGGATGTGCAAAAGGAAAGAACACAAATAAGACATTTCCAAGTAGTGAGAGCAAAGAAAAAGGAATCTTGGAAATAATCCACTCCGATGTATGTAGACTAATGTCATCAAGATCACTAAGCGGGTACATATACTATGTTTCTTTAATTGATGATTTTTCTAGGAAGACATGTATTTACTTCATGAAGAACAAAGATGAAGTATTCAACAAGTTCAAGGAATTCAAAGCCTTGATCGAGAATCACACAGAAAATAAGATCAAGACCTTTTGATCAGTTAATGGTAGAGAATTCACATCAAATGAATTCAAAGAGTTATGCAAAGACTCACAAATTAAGAGGGAGTTGTCCACCCCATATAATCCACAATAGGATGGGATTGCAGAAAGGAATAACAGAACTATCATGGAAGCTGCAAGATCTATGCTTCATGATCAAGATATTCCTATGCATATATGGGTAGAAGCTGCAAGAACAGCAGTGTATGTATAGAACCATACTCCACACAAAGTACTCAAGAACAAGACACGTAAAGAAGTCTTTTTCAGTAAGAAACCAGAATTCAGCCATCTCAGAATATTCATCTATCCAGTGTACATACATATTCCTAAAGAGAAGAGGAAAAAATTAGATCGTTCATGAAAGAAGGGTTTATTTGTGGGATACTCTGAAAGCTTGAAGGCTTATGGAATATACTTCCCAGGATTCAAGAAGATCGACATCAATAGGGAGTTGCGGCATGGAGGTGTGCTGAGTTCGAAATGAAGGACTTGGGTATGATGAATTATTTTCTAGGCATGGAGGTGTGGCAGAATGTAGACGAAATTTCCCTAGGACAAGGGAAATATAAAGTATAGATCATAAAGAGGTTTAGGATGATGGACTACAAGGCTATGGCCACACCTATGGCATCGAACCTGAAGCTTTTGAGTGATGCTTCTTCAGAGACGGTTGATGCTTTTTGTATCATCAGATGATTGGGTCCTTGATGTACCTAATGAACAAAATACCAGATATTTGCTTTGCTATGAACACCTTGAGCCATTTTCTTAGAGATCCAAGAGATGTGCACTTGAATGTTGCAAAGCATATTTTGAGGTACCTGAGGGGTACAGTTTATTATGGTCTCAAGTATGAGGCAAATTAGAATATTAACTAGGAGGGTGATGTTGATTCATATTGGGCAGGTAGTGCCATCGATGGGAAGAGCACCCCAGGGTGTTGCTTTAGTATGGGATCGGGTGTGATCTCTTGGTTTAGCAGGAAGCAATCTTGTGTGGCACTGAGTACAGCTGAAGCAGAGTATGTTGCAGCTTATTTAGCTAGTTGTGAGGCATCATGGCTGAGGAAGCTACTGTTTGATTTATTTGATCTCCAGTTGGAGGCTAGTTGTATATATTGCGACAACTTGGGTTGTGTGAAGTTGTTAGAGAACCCACTGTTCCATGACAAGTCGAAACATATTGAGATCAAGTATCACTATATCAGGGATATGGTGCAAAGGGGAGCAGTGAAGCTCCATTATGTTTTGATGGAGAAACAAATAGTTGATGTGTTGACGAAGCCATTAGCCAGAGTGAAGTTTGAATTCTTCAGGGAGAAGCTTGGTCTTCTGCATATCAAGGTTCCTTCCAAGGGGAAGTGATGAGTCTGCGAGCCATTCTGACATAGTGAGAGGATTGGTTCCTTCTATGGTCAAATGTAAGGGCTGAGCCATTCTGTCATGGTGAGAGGATTGGTTCATTCCATTTTAGATATGAGTGCTGAGCCATTCTGATATGATTGTAGGATTGGTTCCTACATGATCAGATATAAGGGCTATTACCATTCTTGGAATGGAGCTGCTAGTGAGGTACCAGGAATACCGGGTTTAGGACTGAGGGCCTTTCTGATACGATTGTAAGATGTAGTCTTACATGATCAGATGTGAGTGCATGTCCATTCTGATGTGATTGAGGGATGTTTTTCCACTTGATCATATATAAGGGTTGTTTCCCTCCTTGGAATGGAATTTCCTAGTGAGGTACCAAGAAAACTCAGTCTGGGACTGAGGGCCATTCTGATATGACTGTGTGATGTGTCTCACATGATCAGATATGAGCGCATGGACATTCTGATGTGGTTGAGGGTTGTGTTCCCACTTGATTAGATATAGGGTTGTTGTCATTCTCTAGGAGAATGGATGCATGTGGTCAGTTACAAGGAACCCTCAGTCTGGGACTGAGTGCCCTTCTGACATGGTTGGAGGATTAAGTTCCTTCCATGGTCAGATCTAAGTGTTGTGCCTTTTCACAGATGGTAGTAGGTGTGTCCTACCATGCTGGTGATTGTAAGTGCTGTGCCTTTTCGTAGATTGTAGTAGGTGTGTCCTACCATGTTGGTGATTGTAAGTGTTGAGCCTTTCCACAGACGATAGTAGGTGTCTCCTATCATGCTGGTGGATGTGAGTGCTATGCCTTTCCACAAATGATAGTAGTTGTGTCCTATCATGGTGGTGGTTATAAGTGCTAATCCTTTTAATAGATGATAGTAGTTGTATCCTGTAATGCTGGTGAATGTGAGTGCTGGGACTTTCTGATATGATTATAAGATTGGTTCCTACATGATCAGATGTGAGTGTTGGGCATGCCTTTATCACATGGTATTGGATGTGTTCCTTTCATGGTTAGATTTAAGTGCTGGGCAGGCCATTATGACTTGGTGTCATATATAAGCACTGAAAAAGACCTACATGGAGGCTAGGCCTACAACCATCATGAAAAAGGGTTATCTCTATAGAAATTCCTGTGATGAGAAGAATCATGAGATAGCACCTGTGATGATCCAGTGATGATGATCCAGCAGTGATTATCTGGATCGACTGATGATCCAGATCTAGTGATGATCTAGATCGAGTGATGATCCAGATCTGATGATGAGGATGAATTGAAGATGAAGATGACTTGAAGCTGAAGATGACAAGAACTTTATGATGATCCAAATGATATAGAGAAGAAGACTTGTGCTGATAAATTGTGTTGAGAGAAGACCTTCCTAGTTAAGATGGAGTGTTGATGTAATTGTAACTTTGGAATGTATTCACTTGTATTTGTTATGTATTGTAACCTGATGTTTATTCTAGGATGTATTTGTAATGTACTTAAGTCATTTCATGCCCCAATGTTCCTATCGGGAGGTTCTATAATGTAAACAAGTCATGTCAAGTCATTGTGGGTAACCCTCCTATTGGTTAAGGGTTAAAGTACCAGTAGTTCTAGGGCATTAGGGTTATTAGAATCACCTAGTGAAGTCGTCCCTAGTTGGATTTAGTCAAGCCAAGAATTATCATAAATAGAGACCTAGCCTCTCTATTTATCACACACTCACTCAAACTCAATTGTACCGCGTAGCTGAGGAAAAAGAAGACACTGGGGAAAGGAAGAAATAGGTTACTGCTATCGGGAGATCATCTTACTATTTTGGGGCTTTACTTTTGGTGTTGATTCTATCTCTGAGGAAGTTGCAGGGTTTTCTCCATTTATGGTTTCCCCGAGGAAAAACACTATGTTCATTGTCTCTTGTGTTTCATTGCTGTGCTTGTTATTCTCTCAATTAGAGATCCTAATATAATGGTAGCTTAATGTTAAAAATATAACACTCAACGCCTATTACAGGGATTTACAAACATAGTGCAATTCCATATCTTTAGCTCAATACTAAATGATAGGATGTACTTGCATGATACACCTAGGGATACAATGGCCAAAGATCCAATACTCTAGAGCTTATGCTCAACGTAAAAATGGAATGCTCTAGAGCTTATGTCCAACATTTCCAATTATATTTTTCATGTGTTCCAGAGATTTATGCTCAACACAAATGTAAGTACTCATGTGCTTCAGAGTCTCTTTCTCAATACAAACATCTTATCGATCATGTGCTTCAGGGTCCATGACCAACACAAAACATTTCATCAATCATGTGCTTCAGGGTCCATGCCCAACCCAACAAACATATATATACATATATTTCATCAACAATTGGCTTATGCCCAATATTCAAAATAATAATCATGTTCATATGCAGTGGGGTCTTTGACCCAACAATAAAACATCAATATAAGCATCTTGATCAATAGGCCCATGCCTATAAATGGTAGGTCCAAAATTCAGGATATTACATTTAAGCATGAAGATAGCTGATGCTAAAGGAGCAACTATGTTAGAGGCACATATTGTTAGGATTGTGCTAAATATAAATTGTATCTAATGAATGTTATTTGGTTTCTAAAATAAGACGTTATCTTGCATGTAACTAAATGCTAATTCACTTTATAAGGAGTTGGTAATTAATTTCTGGTTGAGTGAATGACACTAGCTTACTAAATGGATGCTAAGTGAAGGTAGGACATGAATGTTAAAGTTGTTAAGAGAATTCAGGTTAGCTACAATAATACAGATGCTGTAATGTATCCTTTATACATAATTGTTGGCGTGTAAGTAAATCATAAGGATTGGATTGTGCACATAAAGGCTATTTCTCTTTTGATACATGTTCACAAGAACCACAACATTCCTTAAAAGTTGTTTCTTACAAACAAGGAAAAATAAATGAAACTAGGCTACTTATGAACTTGGACTAATGTGTGGCTAATATATTGTGGATAGTACAATGCATTGTTCATAGAATTGATGATTTTATAGTTAATTAGAGTGCACTAGTATAGAATATCTTATGTTATTTCGTGATGTACAAGAAATGTTGTGACTAAAGATGTGGCTTAAGTAGCTAAGATGGAAAATTATGGTATGTAGTTCACTTCAAAGGATTGATCTTATTGGAATCAATGATATGATATTGTAACTAACCATAGTTAATTGGAGTGCACTAGTATAAAATATCTTATGTTATTTCGTGATGTAGAAGAAATGTTGTGACTAAAGATGTGGCTTAAGTAGCTAAGATGGAAAATGATGGTAAGTAGTTTACTTCAAAGGATTGATGTTTTCGGAATCAATGACATGATATTGTATCTAACCATCTATGGAGCAGTTGTAGGCATGGGAACTTTGTCCATGAAGAGAAATGGGGCTCCATGACTGTAAGAAGTTAAAGGATATGAGATAAATCTTATGCACGTAAAGTTGTTATCTACGTGAAATGTCGTAATAAAGAAAGTTAATAGGAGGTACATGTTTCTTGCCCATCCAACTAGGAACCAATATGCATTCTGGGGACGTCAAAGTGTAATAAATTCTAGTTAGGCTTCTTTCCGCACACACGCATGCCATAAGAGGACTGTCATGAGAGTGGGGGATCTATGAAGACCTCTAGGAATTATGATGTCCAAGAAAGGAAGTGCTTGAGATTGGTGAAGCACCCTAAATAGCACAGGTAGGAGGTATGCCTAAAGAAGGGTATCATCCTCATGTTGGGTGGTTTGAATCAGTACTCAAAGTACTATTAGCACTTGGATTACTTTCCTGGATAAAGGATGCCATAAAAGACTCGAAAGGCACTTGCAAAGTACTAGAAAAGGTATCCGTTCTTGCATTGACATTACAAGTATGTATGGTTATGACGATATTGTAGATAGGACTTGTAATATATTTCAGAGAACATGTTGAAGAACAACAAAAGTTAGATTATGTTCATAAAGAATATTAAAGAAATCAATGAGAACCTGAAGAATAAGTAAGTACAAGGTTTTGTGAATAGGTAACACCAAGGATGATGTTAATTCCAAGGGGGAAAGGATGTAACATCCCATTTATACATCGACTTGAAAACATAGAATGTAAGTAAAATGGAACTATAAGTACCCATTCTAACCTTATGAAAATTATTAATGAAATTGATAATTTTAGAAGACTAAAACCTGGAAATGACTAAGAATGATTGAGGATGAATCCACCAGAGGGAGAGTTCAAAGACTAGTAAAAAAATTGAGGATTTATCTTATCATTGCTAAGTTTATCATGGTAAATTTGGGAATACAAGTTGTATTTCTCACTATTTGGCATGAAAACATTGGTGTGCTTACTTCTAGCTTTTAGACGTGTGGAGAGAAAGCACTCATCGCATGAAAAGACTAAGGGATTGATAATCTCCTATGAACATTAAACAAACTAGTATTGATGGTTTAGGCTAAATGTCTATAGTAATGATATTAATAATGATATATAATGGGTAAATGACTATAGTAATGGTATTACAGTATTTAGGTAATACGTAGAAAGTTTACGTGGTTAAATTACATAGTTTTAAACTAAGTAGACATGTATTCAAGCCTTTCTGTTTTTTAGAACAACTAAAAGCAAGGTTGATGATTCTAAACAATTCCATTGTATAATTTGTTGATAAACAAATAATTTTGTAATCAAAATCAAATTTTATACCTAAATAAGATGATTATGGTTATAGAATCAAGAGTATCTTACACTTTGATTATTCAAGACAAAAAGTGTTGTAAGACTTTTTTTCCTAACTTGATTTTATAATCTTCAAATATTTAGCCTTCTACCTAGTAACCTCGAAGAAAGTTTACCTGTAAGACCTGTGCAAGCATAATTTTCTGCATTAGCTTTGAGAAAGCTAAGTAAGCCTTGGGCCAACATCAAGCCCCTTCAGTAAGACAACAAACAACTATGATAATCATACACATGCTATAAAATAAAATAAAAAAATGATCTGAATCAATTAAGTCTCTAACTTTTTTATTTTCAATTACTAAAAGAAAAATATCATGTATTAAATGTTGTCAATAGTAGATGTATTATAAGTTAATAAGTAGTTGTGGAATATCTAGTTACAGTTAGTTAAGAATTTTTAACTACTAAGTTTCTCTTATGTTTGTATCTTGAAATCTATATGTTAATTAAACTAGAGATAGTTGTAAAACTAACATTTTTAAACTATGACTCGGCATTTTAATGTCTCAAAGAAAAATTTTCAATTTTTGTTATTTATGAAGTGTTACAATCGAGTTCCATGCAATTTGTTCACCCGATGTGTCTTGGATCAATCCACATTTGTCACCTCCCAGAATATTATACACACTATGTTTTTCCTTATTACTTGTTCTCCCATCACATATCCACATCATTTAACTATAGATGTAGTGTCTCCAAGGCCACCACCGGTAAAGTTCATCTCTTCCATTCGAAGGGAATTTTTATGCATGCACCAGTGCCATCGTGCACTCCTTTACCATGACTAGTTTCAAAGTAGTTCCATATATGTGGCACCTTTTATTTTATGTGCAAGAAACACAACCATTGAAATACACATGCATTCTTAAACTAACCAGAAAAACCATCTAACCAAAACAAATGACAACAAAACGGTATATCCGTAGCTATCACATGATCATAAAACTATTTAAGGCAATGTCGCACGTAATGGATGTCATGGGTATGGTCATCACTTATGTAGAAGTGACTTTTTTTCAATATCACACATTTATCTTCAATGATATCTGGCCAATGTCGATAAGTTATATGGACCATTATGTTCACCTGATCTAAGTGATAATACTAACTTTATATTTAATTTTGTGATTGTAGGGTGTACTTTTCTAAAAATTCAACCATTGATAGTATTGTTTCGAGAGGGAAGGTGTCTCGACATATTCTGAATCGCTCATCTTGCCTCGTGCCATATCAACATGGTGAATGTACTTTTGGATCTATCCACAAAATCATGAAATAAATTCACATACTTGCACCTCATGGGAAACAAAATAAAAAATGTTCTAATCCAACATAAAATTAGTTACATGAATATAAATTTATGTTAATAAACAATCTTATAAAATAAAAAATATTTACATGAATATAAATTTATGTTAATAAACAATGTTATAAGACAACGTAAAAAATATAATCATTTAAAAATGAGTATTATTCGTGTACATTGTCACACATGAAGTCACCAATTTAATCTTCCTACTTTTTTTCCCATCATGTATTTGATATGTCTCATACTTATAGTTCTGTTTCTTGACAATTTTATTTCTGAATGGTTGATCTTCACTCTCATGGATGCAATTAGACCATAATGATAGCCCACCACATTTGTTGCAAGAATTATCTACACATTGTTTTATGTAATATATCTTTCCATATTCTCTCGGACACATTATGGTATTGATTAAATATCTAGATGACATTGGTGGTACTGTACTTGAGTATCCCTGCACATGGTTAGGATGCAAAAAATGACATATATTTGGAAACGTATGATAATATATATCAAACTCTATGTGGTACCTACAACACAAATTGTTTTAGATGGTATTCATTCTAACATACCAAGGCTTTCATTTTTCAAAATATCTTTTCGTGAGTCTTAGATCTAGATGGGAAATTTTAAACATCCTGAACAATTGACTTTGTGTCATGTCAAGATAATGTTTAACATGGGGTTCTTTATTCATAGCACTCGTATAGAATTTTAACACATCCTTTGTGTTAGAATAAGTACTAGTGTTATCATGCCAAAATGTGTGCACCAGTCCCTTTACTGTTTCGACTAACTTCATGTCTTTACGGGGAAGCCTACCGCTAAATTCCCATAATGTTTCCATCTTTCCCTCTACATCAAGGTTGTCTATTCTTACAGAATATTTTTTAACTTTCTTTAGCTATAAAGGCACAAATTGTGATGTGCATTTAAGTAAACAACATTTTCGTGTTGATCTACTTACAATTGATTCAGCCAAGACACGACGAACTACATTATAGTCCTCTGCACGACTTTTTTTAATAATCGATGTGAATGAAACAACAAGAGATTTAAGTCAAATGAACAAAGTAATTCTAGAAAAGAACTTATTAAAGAATATATAACTAATAATTCTTCAAAATTACTACAAACATTTAAAGAATAAAAAACTAAAATTGATACTGTTAAAAATGAGAATGAGAGAATTCTTAGCTCGAGTGAAGCTGAACCAAATACTGTTGGAAAAGTTTCAAAATAAAGGAAATGATAAACAGATAGAATCTTATAATATGCCCTACCAACATAAAAGTAAAAGGTCAAAACACTCTAAGATTGAAAATAGTTCTTCTGAAATTTACGGTGACACACACAGGAAGAAACACCAGTATTCTTAGATAGCAGTGAGGCTAATTATCATTCTAGGAAGATGAACTATAAGCCCTATGAAGATATTTATAGAGAGTTTAAAAGGATTAAACCACCAACTTTTAATGACGAAACAGAGAAAGGAGAGAAAGCCAAAGCATGGATGTCCGAAATGAAAAAGTACTTTTAAATATATAATTAGTCAAATCAGTTAAAAGCTAGAATGGGAATATATAACTTAGTTGGAAAAGATGACATCTGGTGGAACGACATAAAAATAGTAAAGGGCATAAAAGAAAAGAATATAAATTGGAGCAGTTTTAAAAAGTACTTTAAAAATAAATTTATGTCGAACCAGTATTATGAACAATGAGCTAAAGAATTTTATGACCTGAAGTTGGGAACTATGAATATGAAAGAGTTAAATAGTAAATTTCTAAGCTTACTGTGATATGTTGTTGGTGAAAAACCCAAGGTGCAACATTTTCTGATTTGTTTAACTTTTCATGTTAAGGATAGAATTGAATATGATAACCCTAAAACCATTGAAGAGGCCATGCGAAAAGGAAATTTCTTCTATGAGTAGAACCGGAGAAGGGAGAACATGCCAAATTGGAAAACAAAAGGGTTTAATAATTTTGACCCAAGAAAAAAAAGATTCACACTTCATTGAAATTTTGATCATAATAACTCACACAATCTCCCTAACAAAATTTTTCAAGAAAATAATTTAAAAAGTAACCCACACGAAAACCCTATGGTCACAAGGAGTAAGGAATTTACAAACAATCACAGTAACTATGTTAAGAATAATGAACATAAGGAACAAGTAAAATGTTGGGAATGCCAATGACCTCACTATGCATCACTATGTCCTAGCAGAAAGAAGACCGTCAATAAAATTCATATTGTGTAGGAAGAAGCAACGGTTGATAACTTGGTGAGAGTGATGCCCAGAATCAATGCAGTGCTACAAAACAGACATGTTGAATATCATACTTCCATGGTGGAAGTAGGAGGTATGATGAACCATAAACCCATTTCTGTTTTATTTGAACCAAGGGATAGCCTCAGTTATTTTTCTCCTAGTTTAGTAGAGAAAAGTAAACTACTCGTAAAGAAATTTGGAAAAAAATCATGGTTGCTTCAATTAGCTACAGGGGAAAAAATGAAAGTAATTAATGAATCTGTTTCAAACTTCTGTAAAGATAAATATCCTTATGTTAGGCTCTTAATATGAGTTAATGAGAATGGATCGGTTGGAACAACATCGACTAGTGTTAAATTGTTTTGATAAAACTTTTACCTTTTTAAATAACAAAGGAGAAATGGTAACGGTAAAAGGAATTCCTAGGAAAATATCAATCAGAAAATGGAATACCCTCATCTCAAAGAGTAACCCAGTTGACAGGTTAATACTAGGACCTGAGTTATTAAAGGATATGGAATTAACCATGAAGGAGGTACATGGTAATTTAAGGGTTGCACATGCAATACAGAAGTGTCAAGCAGATCTTAAATGAACTCAGAAAGAGTTCCAGGTGGGCGAACATGTTTTCATTAAGATAAAACCTAAAAATAGTTCTTTAAAGTTAGGTAGTTATGCTAATATAGAACCCAGGTACTTTGGGCATTTTGAAATATTGTCCATAGCTGGATCGGTGGAATATGAACTGGCCTTACCAACGAATCTTAAAGTTCATAACGTTTTTCACAATTCTATTTTAAAAATGTTTTCCATAAATTGTGATGATGTGCAGGTAGAACTTGAAAGAGATTTTATGGTGGAACCGAAGTGTATTCTCGACAAGAGGGAGATCATGCTTAGGAATCGCACCACTGAGCAGGTAAAGATGCAATGAAAGCACCTTAGTCTAGAAGAAACAACGTGGAAATTGGAGAGTCATATGCGGTAAGCATATCAAATTCTATTCCAGGGAAGCTCTGAAAATGATGAATAAAGCAACATTGAGGACAATGTTAGACTTAAGGGGGGTGCATGTCACATACCCCAATTCGTAATAACATTTTATGTTAATAAGGAATTATATTTTATTTTATTGTAATGTTAATGACTATTGACCAAGTGGGGTCAAGGATGATTGTAATAAATTATGTTGAATTATTTTATTAGTTAATAAATAAAAGGGGAGACAAATTGCTCAAGGAGGCTGTTAAATGAGTGTCCACTGATCCACTAGGTGGAATAGACTAGCGTGTAAAAAAACTGACACATGGGAGCATCCTCAACCTATTCTAGTTGTTGTAGGGGTCAACTTCCCTAATTTTGTGGTCATGTTCCCCAATAAAGTGGAACAAGAGAAAGTGGCTCATTAAGTGAAAAACTAGCCGAAAATACCTAGGCATGCATATATCTACCATCGAATTCAGCAGGAGGCTATTCAATGATTACCTTGTGAAAATTCTAAATTTGAGAACTGGTGCACAAGAGATTCAATGAGGGGAAAGGCAGAAGTGGTTTTGAGTTATTAAGACTGTTTCAGAACTAGTACAGCTTATTAGATGAGTTATTTACTATTGAGGACAAAAGTATTGTTGTTGAGTATTTATGTGGAGTTGCGGGGGTATTTAATCCCATCATTCACCCAATGATTTCAACAAGTGGACTAGTGGACAAGATCGGGGGTCCTAGATAAGCAGTGAGCTATCTTCAGGAAAGGTTGGGTGGAACAGGCTCCTTGGGTTATTTGTCTCCTCTACAAGTTATCGGGTTCTAATGTGTTATTTTATTTATCTTATGCAAGTGAAGTAATGAAATGGGTATAGTTATGTTTTACTATAAATTCTTAGATACTTGCAATTGTAATAGACTAGTTTTAAGTCTGCATTATTATCCAGGAATTTACTTGTATTTATTAAACTAGAATTAGATAAGATTTTCTTTTAGTGAATAAAAACCCCTTTGTGTATTTTTCCACTCATCATAAGATGAAGTACTCTAGTACAGAAGGTTAATTAGAAAAATGATCAAGTATAGAGATAAGATGTGTTTGAATCTGCTTTACATAGAAAACATTTATTGATTGTTTCAAACAGGGATGATCATAAGATCATAATCCTTTTATTTTTAGAATCCTCATCATTTAATTATAATTTTCTCTAAAAATATTACACAAATTTTATAAAGTAATCTTTTGTTACACAGCTGTGAAACTTCGTATAACATAAAAAATCATCTATTCCATCCTTGAGAAGTCAAACATTTATGTATATGTTTATAAAACCACTATAGAACACTTTAGACAACCTTATATAGTAGAACTATTATTACACACCATTATTACAGACACAAGGTTTCATGAGTACTTTGATAAATTAAATAATTACTATAAAAAAAAATATTTGAGTTGATTAACATTAATGAAGAATACTAGTACTATTTAAATATTATAATTATGTGAAGTAGAGCAAATAGTAAGCAAGCAATAATAACCAAACAAACTCTTTTATTAATAAAGAAATAAATTGTTTTGTAACACACCCTAATAACTATTCGTAGATCCTTCTGTATGTGGTGAAAAAGTAATTTTTTTGTTGAAACAATTAATCCCATCAATATTGTTATCTGAATGCATATTAAAGCTTGAAATCAAGCCTAAAGGTTATAAGCTTGCAGAACAAAACAATGATATCTACCCAATATGTAGATTTTCAACAATCAATAGTTCACCGTTACAATAAAATGGAGACCCTTATATATTTCTAACCGAAACCCCTAATTACTAAAAATTCTTCATTATTGAACCAATCATAGATGAAATAAGAAAGGATACCTTATAATACTACTATCGTAAATATCATAAGGTTGAAAAAATTCTAAATGGTATATATATGAAATAATGCAATTGTTTAAACTTACCGACACTCACCTTATGTCCAAACACCTATCACTACATTCCGATACATGAGGGACATATATAAGTCTTGAAAACCATAATCAAAACTTCTAGCAAATATCTAATATGTTCGATAAAAGGTTCATTCTTATAACAGGAGTACACCTCTAGAAACATTCCTCCAATCTACCCTCAGAGAGTGATGATAAACCTGGTAAACATTTTTCTGTAGCCACCCTTAAGATCATGTTAAATATGCCCGAGATCACCATAAAATAAGAAATAACTTAACAATATTAGTTAACAAATCATTACCATTACTTCTAAATGAGACCAGGGTGACTAAAAACATCTTATGACTTTTCCTCCCAACCATTGGCTCCATATGGTGTAGGTTTTCCGGCTTAGACCCACCACCGAGTTGGGTAACTAATCTACTAGGACCAAGTATACCAAGAGTCCCCTTTCCAAAGTCTCTCGTCTTGATCTTACATTACAAGTTATGGATTGCACTTAAAAAACAAAACACAACAAGAGCTAGTAGTTTACAAGCTCTCCCACATTCGATTTACAACATTTCATTCTACAAAATCAACAGAGCAGGTACTAGGTCTGTATACTAGATTCTGTGGTTCTAGATAATGCATAAGAACTTTATACATTACCATTTGTATAATGGACATAAACTTTGTAAATCCTATATTTCATTTTTAAAACGGAAGTGCACACAAAGGGTTTGCTCGGTGGAGGTCCCAATCCCCATCCATACAATCAGTCTTCATCTCAAAGGTAGGGAAAGGATGTTTCCAATCAAGGGAGAGGTTACTCTCATAGACACATCCAGATCTAGACATAAAATCAACTAAGGAGAAATGTTGTGTTTCCTTTTAGTGATGGGGTCGCAATCAGGGTTTTCTAATACACCCATCTGTAAGATTTCAAAGATCAGGATCTACTCAGAGATCGCTTAAACAAAATTAAACAAAATAAGTAAATTGTTCCAAGAAGCAGCCACAAAGAAAATTTACGAGCTTATTCCTAGCAACCACAAATTGTAGGCATAGGAGGATAGATTGGAGTCTCCTCTAAAACACGGCCATGAACATTTAGTCCAAACATTCACAAAATACACCATAAACCCAACTCCAAATATTTTAATGAACAAGTAACTTCAAAGAAGAGTTGACAGGGAAAATTCATTTCACATCTCTAAGGGAAACCATGCATAAATGCTAATTCTAAACTTAGATGAAGAAGCAGATATGAGGGGAGTATTACAGATCTTCAAGATAGACATGGGCATAAACAAACACCTTGGATATTCGAGGCAAACATATGCAAGGAATATTTATTCCATCCTTTAGCAACAGATAGGAAATCGAAACACATTTTAGTTTTTCACTTAAAATGAATACCTATATTGCAGATCTTGATAAATGCAGGAACAATAATCACCCCATCCTATTTTCACATGCTTCAGATCTGAACGTAATCAAACTAGATCTTAAGGGAAAGGAATCTCTTAAAAATGTGCAACCAATGAGCACCACTCCCATGTGCATAATGCATAGGAATGTGTTTAACAAATCATATCGCACGAAGCCCAAGACTCTAGATCGTATATCCAAAAGCAGGCATAAGATGGACAAGTCAAAATGCAGCCACAATAGAATCCCTCCTCATCTCAACAGTCGAGGCATGGATAACAGGCCATAAAAAAAAACAGATCAAAACATGAAGCACAACTCCCATGTGCATAAAGCATAGGCATAAGTTCGGCAAATCACATCTCAAGAAGCCAAAAACCCCAGATCCTAAATCCGAACGCATCCAGGGTTAAATGTTAGCATAGATCGATTCCAGATCTTCCTTAACATGCATGATAATTTTAAATGGGGCTAGGTTAATATCAGGCTCGAAACCAATATAGAAGATGGATTTCAGTTTCATAGTGATAAACCTGAAGCCCATATATATGATATATTTGAGAACAATCGTAAGAAACCTATCCCATCAACAATTAATAAATTTTTAGACAAAAATTAAAGCATAGCCAGGTTATAGAATTCTTACTCAATTTAGTTAGCCTTATTGGAGTTAAAATCGTGCACCAGGTTGAAGCTCTTGGCCCATATTTTAAATGGCGGGCCTGGAGGTATGGTGTTCTCCCTCCAACTTCCAAATCGATTTTTGAGGTAAGAAAATACTCCCATCCAACCGTACTTTCATTTCTTCCGATCCAGGTCTACCTTTCACATCGCATAGGCCCCCATTAAATCACCACGTAGAAATGCCAAGATACGTACTTTCATTCCTTCCGACCCAGGTCTGCCTTTCACATCGCATAGGGCACTATAAATCACCACATAGAAATGGAGTCGGCTTTCGAACCGACCATTTGAACCGATCGGACGACCGCGCTCGCATGAGCGGTCACGTCCGATGACAGCGGTCGTTCGATCGGTGCAAATGGTCGAGCAAATAGGGTATACCCATAGAAATGCCAAGATACATGCAAACTGACGTGCTGATCAACCCGTCATTTCATCCTCCTTTTCCTAGACGAACCCCCGTCAAACTCATTAACCACTACAGCACCTAGTCTTCCTTCAATTAAAGAAGACATATAGCCTCTTTTCTTGGGTGAAAGTATGAGTATGCTCACACCAATAAATTCCTTTTTTGGAGTTTTTCATTCTCATTTTAATATAGTAATTAACTTTATTAAACATTTGAGGAAAACTTACCATGAATAGAATAATAATTTCTTTTTGAGAAATGTAATTCAGCAATGGTAATTCAAATTTTCCCATTTGGAGTTTTTCATTCTCATTTTAGTAATTCACTTTATGAAAAAATTGAGGAAAACCAATGGTGAATACAGTATTAAACTCTTCTCGGAAATGTAATTAAACATTGGTAATTCACTTTTTCCGATTTGGAGTTTTTCATTCTCATTTTAATGTAGTAATTCACTTTATTAAAAATTTTGAGGAAAAGGTAAGGAATAATCTCTTTTGAGAAAAGTAATTCAACAACGGTAATTCACTTTTTATCGATTTGGAGTTTTTCATTCTCATTTTAATATAGAAATTCACTTTATTAAAAGTTTGAGGAAAACTTACGTAATAATATCTTTTGGGAAAAGTAATTCAAGAACCATAATTCACTTTTATTTCCATTTGGAGTTTTTTATTCTCATTTTAATATAGTAATTCACTTCATTAAAAATTTGTGGAAAACCTAAGGTGAATACAATAATACATTCTTTTGGGAAAAGTAATTCAAACAATGCTAACTCACTTTTTCCAATTTGTGGTGATGAGGAATTTTCTTAGTAGTAGATAATTCATTCCATCAATCACTTTGTATACGTGATCTTTAATATATATAAATATCCACCTTTAAGATAAGTGTTTTATAATTACTTTTTATGAAGAATTCTCTATACTTATATATATACACCTTGGTACATATATGTTATTTTTACTTTATATATTAAAATACCTTCTTTGTGATTTTGTGAACAAAATTAATGTTATATAATTCTTTAGCAAAAGGAAAAAATATTATTGAGGGTAACTTTCCCAAGAAAAAGCTTTTAAACTTCTTGTTGAAAGTTCTAAGGAGTTCTCCATGGCACTTGATGCCAAAAGTGGATCATAGAAATGCACTATTTAACCATGCAATCCACCTATTCACCACTTACTTCAACTTAGAATAAAATCTAAGAGCTTAGGTCATAAAGGGAATCACTATTCTTCTACAAGTTCGGGAGGCTTCAGTCATCATTTCGACTTACTGCCTAGTGGATTCGTTCCCAATCATTCTTAGTCGTGTCAAGTTTTCAGTCCCCAAACCCTATCAATCTTATCCATAATTTTCAGAAGGTTAGAATGAGTACTTACAGTATATGTTTTTGAGTCAAGGTAGAATGGAGATGTTACACAACTATTTATATGTTTATCTATATTTTTATAAAAACCACTACAAAACACTTTAGACAACCTTATATAGTAGAACTCTTATTACACAAGCAAGGTTTCATGAGTACTTTAATAAATTAAATAATTACTGTAACGGTTTTTTTTAGTTGATTAACATTAATGAAGAATACTAGTACTATTTAAATATTATAATTACATGAAGTAGAGAAAATAGTAAGCAAGCAATAATAACCAAACAAACTTTTTTATTAATAAAGAAATAAATTGTTTGATTTTAAAAACCCTAAAGTCTCCATTCCATTCTAGAAACAATTAAAAAGTAAAATAGATTTTACCTTTAACTATTAACCCAACAAACCATGTTAATCTAAAACATCACAACTGCTAAGCAAAAACCAAAATCTAGTTTAATCATAAATAGAACAACATTTGGAAATAAAAATTAAAATATCTAATTGCTAAATGGTTTTATCAAATGAGGGCCCTAGTCATTTTCTACTTTAAGTTTAAGTTAAAATATTTAAACCCTTTACACACATTTTAATCTATGTGATGAAAATGTTTAAAACAAAACAGGTTTTACTATTTTAAGGCATTTTACAGTAATTTATTGTAAGAGAGTCTTCAAATCCTCTTTTTATAAACTAAGAAACTCAATATAAGGTTTAAGAACTAGAATGCCAAATTATAACCAAAGCCACGAAATTTTTTACAGAGCCGAACCAAAAGCATCAAAAGAGCTTTATTGAAGGTGCTACAGCTTAAACAAAGTCCTTCCCAAAACTTGGAACATAAGTATTATTACCCTAACATATTTATTTTACAAAAGCCATAGCTTGATGATAAAACCCCAAGGGTTAGAACAAATGTCCATAAGACCTCCTTTTTCATTCTTAATCAAAATTGTTAACTGCACAAGCCATTCAGTGCATGCCCTAGCCCCACCCGTTATGTTACTCGACGAGGCATGAGGTGGTATTCAAACACAGTAAATTTTTTTTAAGGTGAATAGAAATAACCACCATTAACTTTATTCGCTAAGGAAAACATGGAAGGGCACTCCAAGGTTTTATGTCCGAGCCTTTCGAGCCCAAAAACCTTCATCTTCATGCTAAGTGTTTCCTTTGTCAACTAGGAGTGGCGTAATTTCTCACCTACGCTCACAATTAAAACGGTTTTGAAAATGTTAGTGAAAGCCTAGCATGGTTTTTTATAAAACAAATAAAATTAAAATGTTGAAGGATTTATCGAAAATACTTACAGTCTAGATGATGAACTCTCAACCGCGGCAAGAAAACAAGAACCTCAAACCCTTTTCACACTTTAATCCCCGTCGATAATCCACGGTTGAATGCCGAACTCATAAGAGAACCTCTAGCTCAAAAGGATGGTGTTATGCTCGAACCTCTCACCAACTAGTTGCCTCCTCAAAGAGTTCTAATGGTAATTGCTGCAGAAGAGGACGAAAGCCTCGTGGCCACCCTTCCTTCGCGCATTGTTTTTATAAACATAATAATATTACTTAGTAAGATCAACCTAAATACATGGTGAAAGATTTTAAACAAATGATAATTTGTTTAGTAAATATTTTTTTGACCTAGGTTAAGATCAATACCTTGACTTTTTGTGAAACTTTATTCCAAACAAATTTTTATGCAAGGTGATACTATTACTTGTTTACTTTGAAACAAGTTATATTTGCTAGGTTAAACCTACACGGTTAGGTAAAAGCTATTACGACTTTACATTTGTTTAATAATAAAGAATATCATAGATGGATATTAAGGTTTAGTTAGGTTATTTCGGATATATTGGATATTTTATATATACATCATATAGAAAGTAATAATCATTACTTCCATTAAATTTTAACAAGTCATTTTGTATGAGAAGGTTCTTCCGCTAAGCCGTAGTTGATGTATATTTATGCGATGTTAAGTTGGGTTTTGTTTTTGAGATATATATTGAATATATGCATAGTATCATATTTTTCTTATGCCCACGATAGTTCTTACAACTAAAGGTTAATATCTAATGGGTAAATGAGTATAGTAATGATATTATAGTATTTAGGTAAGACCTAAAGAATTCATGTAGTTAAATTACATAGTTTTAAACTAAATAGATATGTATTCAAGCTTTTTGGTTTTACAAAAAAACTAAAAGAAAGGTTAATGATTCTAAACAATTATGTTGTATAATTTAGTGATTAACAAATAATTTTGTAATCAAAATCAAATTTGCTACCTAAATAAGATAATTATGGTTATAGAAGTGGGAGTATCTTACACTTTGATTATTAAATACAAAAAGTGTTGCAAGACTTTTCTTCCTAACTTGATTTTATAATCTTCAAATCTTTAGCATTCTACCTCGTAACCTCGAAGAAATTTTACCTGTAAGACCTATGCAAGCATCATTTTCTGCATTAGCTTTGAGAAAGCTAAGTAAGCCTTAGGCCAACCTCAAGCCCCTTCAGTGAGACAAGAAACAACTATAACATAATCATACACATGTTGTAAAATAAAAAAACGATATGAATAGATTATGTCTCTAACTCTTTAATTTTCAATTACTAAAATAAAATCATCACGTATTGAATGATGTCAATAATAGATGTATTATAAGTTAATTAGTAGTTTGGAATATCTAGTTACAGTTAGTAAAGAATTTTTAACTACTAAGTTTCTCTTATGGTCGTATATTGAAATCTATTTGTTAATTAAACTAGAGATAGTTGTAAAGCTAACATTTTTAAACTATCACTCGGCATTTTAATGTCTCAAAGGAAAAGCTTAAATTTTTGTGATTTACGAAGTGTTACAATCAAGTTCCATGCAATTTGTTCACGTCATGTGTCTTGGATCAATCCACATTTGTCACCTCCTAGAATATTATACACACTAGGTTTTTCCTTATTGCTTGTTCTCCCATCACAGATGCACACCATTTCACTATATATGTAATTTCTCGAAGGCAAGCACGTGTAAAGTTCATCTCTTCCATTCAAAGGGAATTTTTTATGCATGCACCAGCACCATCGTGCTCTCCTTTTCTATGACTAGTTTCAAAGTAGTTCCATATATGTGGCTCCTTTTATTTTATGTGCAAAAAACAAAACCATTGAAATACACGTGCATTCTTGAACTCACCCGAAAAACATCTAACCAAATCAAATGACAACAAAATAATATATCCCTAGCTATCACATGATCATAAAACCATTTAAAGCAATGTTGCAGGTAATGGATGTCATGGGTCTAGTCATCACTTATGTAGAACTAAGTTTTTTTCAATATCACACATTTATCTTCATTGCTATCTGGCCCATGTCGATAAGTAATATGGACCATTATGCTCACCTACTCTAAGTGATAGTATTGACTTTATATTTCATTTTGTGATTGTAGGGTGTACTTTTCTCAAAAGTCGACCACTGATAGTATTATTTTGAGAGGGATGGTGTCTCGAAATATTCTGAATTACTCATCTTGCCTTGTGCCATATCAACATGTTAAATGTACTTTTGGATCTCTTCCCAAAACTATGAAATAAATCCAGATACTTGCCCCTCATGGGAAACAAAATTAAAAATGTTATAAGCCAACATAAAATTAGTTACATGAATACAAATTTATGTTAAGAAACAATGTTATAAAAGAATAAAAATATTTACATGAATATCAATTTATGTTAATAAACAATGTTCTAAAAAAATAAAAATATTTACGCGAATATTAATTTATGTTAATAAACAATGTTATAAGACAACTTAAAAAATATAGTCATTTAAAATTGAGTATTATTAGTGTACATTGTCACCTGTGAAGTGACCACTTTAATCTTCTTTCTTTCCCATCATGTAGCTGATATGTCTCATACTGATAGTTCTACTTCTCGACAATTTTATTCCTGAATGGTTGATCTTCACTCTCATGGATGCAATCAGACCATAATGATATCCCACCAAATTTGTTGCAATAATACTCTACACATTGTTTTATGTAATATGTATGCCTATCTTGTCTCAGACACATTATGGTATTGATGAAATCTCTAGATGAGATTGGCGGTACTGTACTTGAGCATCTCGGCACATGGTTAGGATGCAAAAAATGACATATATTTGCAAATGTATGATAATATATATCAAACTCTATGCGGTACCTACAACAAAAAGTGTTTCAGATGGTATTCGTTCTAACATACCAAGGCTTTCATTTTTCAAAAGACATTTTCTCAATCCTTAGCTCTACGTGCCAAATTTTAAACATCTCGAACAATTGAGTTTGTGTCATGTCAATATAATGTTTAATATGGGGTTAATTATTGATAGAACTCATATAGCATTTTAACAAATCCTTTGTGTTAGAAGAAGGACTAGTGTTATTGTGCCAAAATGTGTGCACTAGTCCCTTTACTACTTCGACTAACCTCATGTATTTACGGGGAAACCTACCGCTAAATGCCCATAATGTTTCCATTTGTCCCTCTACATCAAGGTTGTCTCTTCTTACTGAATATTTTTTAAGTTTATTTGGATGTAAAGGTACAAATTGTGATGTGCATTTAATTAAGTGACGTTGTCTTGTTGATCTACTTACAATTGATTCAGCCAAGCATGATGAACCACATTATAGTCTTGTGAATGAATTTTTTTACCAATCGATGTGAATGAAATAACTAGATATTTCACAAAGTGATTACTTGATTCAATATTATTCAATGTTCTTATGCATAAATTTCTTCTAATGGTTGTCGTACTCCTAGATTTAATCAAAGCTATAAACAATTGACATTTAACAGATTTAGATTTTTTTATCAAAAATTGTTTCATTATTTGAGAACAATGACAAAGGATAGTGTGTTTAGGAACCTTACCTTCCATGGAAGTCGATTCATTCTCATCCACTTATATGCATTTAGGAGTTCTCTTTCACATTGATGCAAGCATTTTTGCGGTTTGAAACGATTGAGTGATGTTTACATCCACTACATGCTGACAACTTTGATTAGGAGATTGAACCACCTCACATGATTGTTGCGGAATTACATTTTCATCGTCGAGAACATAATGATTGAACTCTTCACAAAATTGTTTGCTTAAGAATGCACCAATATTTTCATCTTCCCCATAACCAACTTCCAATATCGTTTTTTTTCCTCGAGATGATGAGCCGCAAGTGTTTGATACAAAGTGTAGGGTTCCATCCAATGAACTCGATACTAAAATTTGGTTCATTGGAGAATGAATGGTATTATCCACTATCAAATTCGTCCGCTTTGTCTCTTCCTGTGTGGTATCAAAAATTGTATTTTCTAGTTGATCAGGAATGGGAAGTATTTGCTCAACGATTGAATGTCGATAATTTTTTTATTTTTCCCTCTTCTTCTTTTTTTAAGCTTCTTCCCATGTAAGCATATTCCTCAAGAATATATGGACTCTATTACGTACATTCCCCTTTGAAATCCACCGAAACTTGTAAAATACCTATGGCTTTTTGTAATAAATGATGAAATGACAGGTTGTACAGTTCTTTGTGCATGGGTTAAAGGAATTATGGCTTTTTCTACAATAAAACTACCCCAGGCCCCCCAACCCAATTTTTTTTATAAAACAAGTATCGCATGTGTGATATAACCCATGTTTTTTTTAACGCATATGTGTTATATCACATATGTGTTATGGTTGCAATGGTTTATCCCTGATGGGATCTACGTAACACGTGATTTTCATATCACATATGCAATGTGAAAATCATGTTCGGTAACAAGAATTAACAATACATTCACTAAGCTAAAGGAGGGGGGTGAGGTAGTCAAAGGAGGGAGAGAAAGGTGTAGAGGAAATCATGGGAGGGACAGATGGGTAGGGGGGAGATATGTGGGGGATGAAGGGAGGATAAATATAAGGGGAAGTGAAGGATAGGGAGGGGAGAGAAATGAAAGGGGGAATGAAGGGAGGAGAAATATAAGTGGGAGGGAGGGATGGGGCACAGTAAGGCTAAATTATAATAATTATAATAATAACAACAACAACAATAACAACAACGATAATAATAATAAAACTAAAACACTAGCGAACTATTGTTGTAGATGTCGAAGCCATATTTTGAAACATGCTTCAAAGATATGGGCGTCGCATCGCATCTTCCTCATATGATTAAAAATGACAAAATTATCTTTCATAATAATAATGACAATGAGAGATAATTGTTTAACATGAATGAATGACTGCCATTTTAAAGGGGCATGGGATTGATAAGTTTTATCGAATCTTTGGGTCTGCCAAAAAAATATTTGTGATTTGTAGGAAAGGAATGATTTATTATCTTCCTCGGTTCAAATTAGATTCTCCAATGGAAATTAATGTTGGGTTGCTAGGAAGGAGGACCGGAGGCATGGCCAAACATGATGGTAGCCATTGGGTAATTGTATTTGATCGTGGTTGGGTTTACTAGATGGAGATATTTATAATATTTATGTCTAATAAGGCTGTATGATTGCAATTCATTTTCTTGTTTATGTTTTCTGTAAGTTTTCTTAGAAAGTTGAGGGAACCCTTAGGGAAATTTATCTATATTCAATATGAATATGATTTGTTATAAATATTCTCTAAGATATATGGTAGAGTTGTATGATTGTTTGGACTGAATTTCATTTTTTGTTCCTGTTTTATCGAATCTTTGGGCACGCCAAAAAATATTTGTGATTTGCAGGAAAGGACTGATTTATTATTTTCCTCGGTTCAAATTAGATTCTTTGATAGAAATTAATGTTGGGTTGCTAGGAAGGAGGACCGAAAGCATGGCCGAACATGATGGTAGCCATTGGGTAATTGTATTTGATCTTGGTTGGGTTTATTGGATGAAGATATTTATAATATTTATGTTTGATGAGGCTGTATGATTTCAATTCATTTTCTTGTTTATGTTTTGTGTAAGTTATCTTAGAAAGTTGAGGGAACCCTTAGGGAAATTTATCTATATTCAATATGAATATTATTTGTTAGAACTATTATCTAAGATATATGGTAGAGTTGTTATTGTTTGGACTAAATTTCATTTTTTATTCATATTTCTACTATTGATTACATTTTGGATATTTTGCAAATTTCCTTCCTTAAGTCCATATTCAATATGATACATTTAAATGTGATTTTTTTTTATAAATTGTTCCATACATGTTTTTTTGGTTACTTAATTAAGTTTTATGTAGATTTATTTTGAGATTGTATTCCGGGTTTATTATTGTCCGTAGTGAAATTCTTCTCCTTTACCCCTAATGGTTGCTATGTAAAACATTTTTATCATATTTTATATGTGATATAGAGCATATCCGATATAACCCATATGCCATATATCACATATGAGATGTAATGCATATGACATAGGAGAAATTAACATTGCATTGATTAAGCTAAAAGAGGGGGGGTAGTCAAAGGAGGGAGAGAAATGTGTAAAGGGAATCATGGGAGGGACAGATGGGTAGGGGAGAGATATGAAAAGGGGAATGAAGGGAGGAGAAATATAAGTGGGAGGGGTATAAATATAAGTGGGATGGAGGGATTGGGGGGGAGGGGGAGGGAGGGGGTAAGAGATATAGCGGGGATGGGAGAGGGAGATATATAGGAGGGAGAGATAATTGGTTGCAACAAATATATAGGATAATAGATGTAGGAAAGATATAGCATAATGGGCGAAGGGAAAAATGGGTGGGGGGTGGTTAAAGAGTGAGAGGGAGGAGAGGGAGGAGAGGGATGGATGGAGTGGTTGTATAGAGACATGTATAGAGTGAGTGAGTGAGATAGAAAAATG